>JBBWWR010000058.1:0-89187 GCA_039583875.1 Platanthera guangdongensis
CACCGATGGAGTTTGAGAGACTCTTGATGTAGCCCTTTGGGCAAATTTTACTCGTACTCTGATATTTTAGAAGTTTGTTATAGCTTCTTTTCTTGATGTATTATGGACTATATACTTAAGTTTTATATTCTTGGTTGAGTTGGCATTGGATGATATTATTTATGGCTGGCAGAGTAGGCGTCTTATGGTACAGACCAACATGTGCGTTGGTGCCACCGCAAGGCGGCTGTTTTGGGCATAAGACTCCCTTTGTGTCGTGTTTTGTGTTACGGGAGTGGGGTCTTACAAATGGTATCGGCTTGCTACGATCCTCAACTCAAGAAGTCATTCAACAATGGCGCCACCCCCGTTTGATTAGTCAGTTTGAGGACAAACTGACTTAGTGGAAGCAGTGGTGTGCCCATATGTAATTGACACTAAGTATGTCCAACTTTGACATTAAGATTAGCCAACCTGACATTAGGTTTATACTCTACGTGTAGATCCTAGTGCACGTTGAGCTAGTGGGGGGCACCCCCGCCCCATCCATACCCACACAATTTCAGCAATCAGAGCTGGGGCAGACGCTCACAGCTATCTTGGATGACTTTAGATCCCAACAAGACCCCGTACAACAACAATCACCGGGCTCCAATTGGTTGAGCACTTTTCGAGCTCTCTCCCCTCCTGCCTACCTTGGGATAGAGTCGGCACTACGTACAGAGGAATTGCTTGACACCGTGCAAGAACTGCTGGCGGGAATTAGATGTCCAAACAATATGGCTGTGACCCTAGTAGTGACACTCCTGGAACTGCACGCCAAGAGGTGGTGGAAGTCCCTCATGGGTCCACCTTTCAAGGGCGAGTTTATACGGAGATTAGCTGGAGCGAGTTCTCAGGAGTCTTTTTACAGCACTTAATCCCCTCGACTGCTCGAGATGAACTCGAAGAGAGATTTCTACAAATAAAGCAAGGATCAAAGTCGGTTGCGGAGTATGAACGAGAGTTCCAACATCTCGCGAGATTTGTGGACTCATATAACTTGGATGACAGAGGATACGCTAAGCGCTTCTACAAAGGGCTGCGGGACCCCCTGAGGCAGGCCCTTTTGTTTATAGCGGACTCCAGCTTGGCAGAAATAATTGACATGACAAAGAGGCTAGAAGCAGACCACTTGGGAAGTCGGTTGCGGAGTGTGATGGAAGGAGACATGACTACAGAGGGGGAAGAGGACATCAGAGAGGTGGAGGGCGTTTACACTAAGATTTTAGAATGGAGCACCCGGCCCCATAGCCTCCAGCATTTCCTCCACCTCCATAGCATTAACAATTTCAGCAACCGGAGGGGCGGAATGAGTGAGTGTGCTTCCAATGCAAACAACTGGGCCACATCCGACGTTACTGCCCATAGTAGTTTGGGAATGCTCCTCTTGCTTTCCCTCCGGCATCTCCATGAGTGCGGGGACATATGCGTGGTCGAGCATGATGACCACGAGGAGGAAATCACAGACCTGTTCGGAATTAAGTGTTCGTGCTGGACATGACACAGGAGCGGAACCCTCAGGAGGTTATTGCAGGTATGTTACAGTTAGTTATCACATCTTAATTATTAACTTTAAATTGCTTAAGATGTACTAGAGATCTAGCATTGACTATTGCTCTTGGTACTTAGGCACCATGATGGTCGGCGGGAAACCGGCGTATACGTTATTCGATACCGGTGCCTCGCACTTGTTTGTGTCAATGGACTTCATTAAAGACCTAGAAGGAGTGCAATACTTCACTGGTATTGTTCGAAGAGTATGCCTCCCAAACTGCTCTGAGATGACCGCAACTACCAAGTGAGAATTGGAGAAACTAATTTGGGGAAAGACCTTTGATACCCCTGCCACCATTTTGAGAATGCCAGAATTCGATCTCATTCTAGGCATGGCGTGGTTGGATTGGCACTACGCAAGAATTTATTGTGTGGAGAAGAGAATTTACTTCAGACATGTGGACACTGATGTAATCTTTCAAGGTATAAAATTTCCACCTCGTCTGTTATTATCTTCGGTTCAGAACTTGAAAGCTCACATGAGGGGGGAAGAAGGCTGCATGATATGTTTTGAACTGAAAGAGATGAAGATAGATATGAAGGATGTGAGAGTAGTGCGGGACATTCCCGAGATATTTCCTGAGAAATTGCTAGGATTACCCCTATAAAGAGAGGTGGATTTTCAAATTAAGCTAGTACAGGGTGCCAAGCCAGTCTCCACTACCCCTTACCGACTGGCCCCGAAGGAACTCGTAGAGTTTAGAGTTCAGTTTCAAGAACTGGTGGAATCAGGGTTTGTTTGCCCCAGCTCATCACCTTGGAGAGCCCCTGTTCTATTCGTTAAGAAGAAGGATGGAACCTTGTGATTATGCATAGACTATCGGGAGCTCAATCGACTGACGTTGCCGAACACTTATCTGCAACCCCAGATCGACGAGTTGTTCGATCAATTGGTAGGAGCGCATTGGTTCTCCAAGTTGGATTTGCTCTAGGGGTATTATCAGTTGAGGATACAAGAGGAGGACATTCAAAAAATAGCTTTTAGCTCAAGGTACGGTTTGTACGAGTTCACCGTGATGCCGTTTGGGCTCACAAATGCCCCTTCAGCTTTAATGAGTTTGATGAACAAAGTGTTCGAGACTTATCTAGATATCTTAATCATAATTTTCATCGATGACATTTTGGTCAACTCAAAGACAGAGGAAGAGCATTTCAAACATCTGAACTTGGTATTGGGGAAGCTAAAAGAGCACGCCTTATTTGCCAAGTTCAACAAGTGCGAATTCTGGCTCTAAGAGGTTGCCTTCTTGGTCGATGTGATCTGTGGGGCTGGACTAGCTGTAGATCCGCCAAAGTGCGTGTCGTGAGGGAGTGGTAACCCTTGAAGTCAGCGGCCGATGTGCCGAGCTTCCTTGGACTTGCCGGGTATTAACGCAAGTTTGTAAAATGGTTCTCAAAGATTGCCCTTCCTCTTACTACTCTGACAAAGAAAGGTGTGTCATATGAATGGACACCCCAGTGTGAAGTTGTGTTCCAAGAACTGAAGGATAGACTTACATCCGCACCCATCCAAGCACTTCCATCCTGGAAGGAAGGATTTCAAGTTTACACTGTAGTATCGTATCATGGGATGGAGGTAGTATTGATGTAGAACAGGCATGTGATTGCATATGCTTCAAGATAGCTGAAGAAGCATGAAATCAACTACCCTATACACGATTTAGAATTGGGAGCAGTGGTGTTCGCCTTGAAGATTTGGAGACACAATCTATATGGCATCCACTACGAAATCATTTCGGACCACAAGAATCTAAAATACGTCCATACCCAGAAGGAATTGAATCTGAGACAGCGGCGGATGTTAGAGTTTTTATACAATTATGAATTTACCTTGAACTACCACCCCGAAAAAGCAAATTCCGTAGCTGATTCTTTGAGCAGAAAGGTACCATAATCGAACCCTGAGTCCTGATTGATGTTTATGGAGTTAGCTCGGATGCTCGAAGAGATGGAGATTACCGTGGCATATAAAGACCAATCGGAAGGGTATACGGAGTACTTAACCGCAATGAGCATAGTCTGTCATATTCGAGACCGAATCTGGGCGGAGCATGTAAAGGATGCGGCTCTGGCCCTAGTATTCAAGTCAATTGAAGATGGGACTACTGACGAGTATTCCCTAAAAGACGGCCTCGTTCATCTCCGTGGCCGGCTTTACATTCCCAAAGGCGGTAAAATTCGGGAAGATATCTTGAGAGAGGCACATTGCACTCTGTATTCTGTGGATCCTGGGATTGCCAAGATGTACGCCGACTTGTGGAAGACCATGTGTTGGCTGGGAATGAAGAGGCACTTCAGATATTTTGTTTTGCACTGCGAGGCCTTCAAAGGGTGAAAGCGGAATGCAAGAGCCCCGGTGGATTATTACAGTCATTGTCCATCCCCGAGTGGAAGCTCGAGGATATCTCCATGGACTTAGTCCACGGATTGCCTCGCTCACGCTCAAGGAATGATTCAGTGTGGGAAATCATTGACCGCCTGACAAAGGTGGCCAGGTTCATTCCTATGAAGAAAAAAGCTCATGTGGATGTTTTGGTAAGCCTCTTTGTGGAGTAGTTTGTACGGTATCATGGCGTGCCAAAGACAATTATTTCTGACTGGGATGGTCGGTTTACCTCTAAAGAATGGAAGGCCGTACAGGCATACTTGGGATCACGCCTTACCTTTAGCACAACATTTCATCCTCATACGATGGGCAATCTGAGAGGACCATCAGAACGTTGGAGGACCTATTGAGACTTTGTGTGTTGGATAGAGGAGAGCAGTGGGAAAGGCTCTTACCCCCTCGTGGAATTCTCCTATAACAACAGTCCTCATGCCAGCATCGGGATGACACCTCGTGAAGCCCTTTACGGAAGAAGGTGTAGAACCCCCTTGTCATGGGTACAAGATGAAGACCCAAAGGTTTTAGGAATTGAGTACATCAATGATACTTTTACAGTTGTTAGACTAATACGGGACCGCATGCTTGAGGCTCAAAGTCGGCAGGATAAATATTATAATGCAAGGCACCGGGTGGTAGAATTTCTGGTGGGTCACAAAGCGTTCCTGAAAATCCATCTGATGCATGGAGTGTCACAGGTACGTGGTGTGAAGAAGCTCAGCCCAAGGTACGTTCGACCTTACACCATATTGGAAAAGATTGGCCCTTTGGTCTACCGATTGGAGTTACCACCAGAGCTGGAGAAACTTCATGACATATTCTATGTGTCGTCTCTCCGGAAGGCGCTGTTGCAGCCTGATCAACATATTCCCACCATTGATGGAGCAGTAGCAACCGATAGATCTGTACGACTAGAGCCGGTGCAGATAGTAGACAACGAGACAAGGATTTTGCACCGCAAGAGTGTTCCTTTGGTAAAGGTGATGTGGTCTAACCATGGGAAGGAGGAGTATTCATGGGTGCCGGTAGACTTGATGCAAAAGAGCTACCAGGAGTTGTTTCCTCAAGGTAATTTTTTAAAAATCATACTTTATTTAATTTCATGCTTTTCTCTCCTCATAGCCTTACCCTGATTTCGGGGATGAAATCTTTTATTTTGTTTATAGGATTTGTAACGTCCTAATTCGCATTAGGTCCCTCGTGCGCACTATTAAGTCAGAAGAGCTGACTTAAGCTCAGGGAGTGTTGGCAGTTAGGATTGCACTTGAGAAAGGGAGGAGAAATTAGTACAGAGAAGGACATAGGTAGTGACATGGGCATGTCCATACCCGTGTGGTTCTTTGCCAACCTTTGCGCATTAGTTTTTGTATTTCCAGAGGAGGACACAGGTAGGGACATAGGTGTGTCCCTACCCGTGTAACAGCTTGATGATTCGTCGAGCAGACCTCGAGGAATCATCGACTTGACAATGTGTCCCTCCCGAGCAGGACACAGGTAGTGACACGGGCGTGTCCCTACCCGTGTATTGCTCAACGAATATCGTCGACCAGATTTCGTCGAGCATATTTTGCCGTGTTCCTCCCGAGCAGGACACGAGTAGGGACACGGGTGTGTTCCTACCCGTGTGTGTCCACAGGAGCTCGACTATTCGTCGAGCGAAGCTGGATGAATCGTCGACCACGCCCCCTAGAGCAGGACGCGGGTAGTAACACAGGCGTGTCCCTACCCGTGTGTAGCTCAACGAATATCGTCGACCAGATTTTCTCGACAAGATTTCACCGTGTTCCTCCCGAGCAGGACACAGGTAGAGACACGAGTGTGTCCCTACCCATGTGTATCCAAGCACCAGATTTTGTCGTGTTCCTCCCGAGTAGGACACGGGTAGAGACACGGGCATGTCCCTACCCGTGTGTGTCCATAGTAGCTCGACATTTCGTCGAGCGGAGCTCGACGAATTGTCGAAAACGTCCTCCCGAGCAGGACTCGGGTAGTGACACGAGCGTGTCCCTACCCGTGTAGTTCAATTTCGGGTTTTGGCAAATTTACTAATTTGATTGGCGGTCCAATGATATGTCGACACATGGCAATGCAGTTACCAAACTTCTCACATAAAAAGAGGAGAAAACCCTAGCCTTCTATATCACTTGGCTGAGCCATTCTCCTGTCAAACCGTCCCTGTAAGAATTTTCTGGAGAGGAAGAAGGTGCTGGAGCCGATTTTCTTCCTATGAAGGACGAACACCAACCAGCGGGAAGAAGATGCCGCAAAGAAGGGTAACAAGATCCATGGCCGGAAATGCCGGAAATGCCGGAAATGCAAGAAATGAGGTGAGCTTCCTACCATCTCCCTTGGTTCAAGATCTTAAGATATTTCTAGGAGAGATATCGACTCAAAATGGTCTTGATTTGTGAGAAGAAGGTCTCTAGGAAAAGTCCATACTAGGACTTGTGTCCTAAGAATTAGAGTCTTCAACCTTTCCTTCACTTCGAATGCAGTTGTTGGACTGGTTTCGTGAACAGAAGTGGCCTTATGAGGGTGAATAAGGTAGGAGAAATTCTGGATATTATTTGAAAGTTTGGTTGAAGGAATAAGACGAACTGATGTCGTCCGATCTACGTTAAGATGCGCGCAGAAATCTATTTTCTGCGCGCGGCAACCTTCGAGGCCGTTTTCAGACATAATGTTGCCAGATCTGGGCTTTCGACTGAACATGAAAGTCATAGCCCTTGGAAATATATTTCCAACGAGGGGTTAAACTCCTTCACCGGATTTTTGTAGCCTCAGGAATCCACGTTTTAAGTTACTATACAGTAATCATTCCTGCACATGTAACTCCAGAGTTTGTTTTGTATTCGCAGAGAGATCATAGTACAGTAACGTTAATGTTTGTGGAAGTAGACTATAAATTTTTGGGGTGAAATATGTTAATGACATTTTTTGGTTAGATCCTTAATGAACAAATGGTGTAGTAAGGTGCACTCAGTCGAGGTGATTTGGTGGAGGTTAGAGAATGGTCAAATACGTGAAATATTGAGGACGTGATTGACAGTTGTAATGTGTTGAATAATGATGAGTTCGGCTTGAACATGCTGTATATAATTGGTAATGACTGTTACGAACAAATTGTCGTGGTCTTTAGATGATGAATGTGTGAAGTATCCCTACACTGATAATGAAACCTTAAGTACCTTGGGGCACGGGGTTGTGAAAGGGCATAAGTGCGGGTGTTTAACTGCACAGGTCTGGTAATGTTGAGAAGAGACACAAGTGGACGGTTGGGATTGGTCCTCGATGCTCATTCCCGAGGCTCCTTACATGCCACGATGATGTGAAATTATATGCGGTGTGAGTTGTCATGCGGTGTCGTAATCCTGGGTTAAGGATAGTGTGGCAGGTCTACGAGTGGTCACACCGACGGGAGTTGACAGGTAGACTTTAGACAGTTGGGCTTGGTCCTCGGTGTTCAATACCTGGGCTCCTTCCATGCCAAGTGGATGGTAGGAATTGGTCCTCGTGCTTTTTCCGAGGCTCCTTCCAGGTAACAACATGGGCTAGTTCGTGGCTTGGTTCTCGGTGCACATCTACCTGAGACTCCCGCTGAGCCGTAGTACGCATGTGAGCTCCACTGTTATGTTTTTAGCATTGAGGCGTATGGAGGCCTAGGCTTGGTAGTGTGGATGCCCGCCTAGTAGTGGAGAAGCCCGCTCCACTATCACCGCCTGGCCACGACGGTTAACGCCTAAGAGGTTAGCTACCTGCTCGAAAAGTGGGAACTATAAGTCTGTGTCGACATAGCAATTATATGTGCGTGATCATGGGTGAGTCATTGCATTGCATACATATCATTACATTACATTGCATATGCAAGATCCTTATCGTATAAGTTTGTATGGGCACCCTTAAACGATGAGTTACTATATTGCTGAATCGATCCTCAACTTATATGTTTTTATGGGAATTCATATAGGTTGAGTTACTTTCTGTTGTACCTCTATATATTTTTACACCGCTGTTAATGGTAGAACTGCTAGAGTAGAAGGTTTACTCATTTATTGTCTAGCTTATATATATGGATATTGTTCACTCTATACCACCTGCTTGATCTCCTATTTATATATATATATATATATTTATATATATATATATATATATATATATATATATATATATATATATATATATATATATATATATATATATATATATATATATATATATTGTACCTTGTTCCTTTCTCCACCTAGTGCCGAGAAGTCGTCGGGGGAGCGGATGTGATAGTTACTTAGTCTTTATGAGTAATGGTTGCTATGTCTTCCTTTTCAGGATGAAACCTAGCAGTCAGAGCAGCAGCAGATTTTGCAGCAGGACAGCCAGACCAGGATGACAGGGCCTGAAGGGACGGTGCCTTCGCTACCGTCAGTCACCGATGTGAGTTTGAGAGACTCTTGATGTAGCCCTTTGGGCAAATTTTACTCGTACTCTAATATTTTAGAAGCTCGCTGTAGCTTCTTTTCTTGATGTATTATGGACTATA
This sequence comes from Platanthera guangdongensis, assembly GCA_039583875.1. Lineage (NCBI taxonomy): Eukaryota > Viridiplantae > Streptophyta > Magnoliopsida > Asparagales > Orchidaceae > Platanthera > Platanthera guangdongensis. Next base: position 8,493 of record JBBWWR010000058.1, read on the forward strand.
TACTTATGTGTGGATGTTGACTTCTTTTTTATATTCTTGGTTGGGTTGGCATTGGATGATATTGTTTATGGCCGGCAAAATAGGCGTCTTGTGGTACATACCAACACGTGCGTTGGTGCCACCGCAAGGCGGCTGTGATGGGCATAAGACTCCCTTCATACCGTGTTTTGTGTTCTAGGAGGGGGGGGTATTACAATGGTTTCTAGCTTGCCCATTCTGTCGCTCCACCTCCGGACATCTTCTCAAGGAGCTCCAACCACCCATTTCTCTCAAAAATCAAGCTAGTGCTTCTTATCAACCTCCTTCATCATCTGTAAGCTTCCAAGCTTCATTTATAGGGATTTCTCGCTGCAATCAGAGAGTTCTCCGGCAAAGGTCATGATTGAAGGATGTTGATGAAGAAGAAAAATATAATGGAAGAAGGTGACAACTCTTTTGGACCTCAGATTGTAGTCGAAGTATGAGCTCGTACGATGCTTCACAACGATCAATTCTAGTCGTGAAACTTGGATGAGTTTTTGTGCTTTGATTGTAATCTTCCCTCCTCTACATTTGTAGTTTTTTTTTGAATATTTGGTGGTTTGTGAATGGTTATGTAAACCCTAATTTATCTTCGATGCAATCTTTTATGTCTATGTGATTGTTGTGTGGTTTATGCTTGGGAGGAGCACCCCCATCTCATCTCGTCACTACCACCATAGTGTATGTGTCGTACTAGAAATTTCTAGTGGCGTGCGTTGTGAAGAGGTGCTTAAGACCCTTATTTTACCTAATCGATCCATTCCCTACACTGGCCTTCTCTTCCATCCACCTTGTGAAGCGGCGAAGGCGACACACACTAGTAATTTAGTTGTTTGTTTTCTTTGCTCAAACTAACTCCATGCCTCATTTTCTTTGAACTCTTACAATTAATTTTCTTATCAACTGAATCATGCGCCCCAACATGCGTTTCTTGAGATCTCGATACATGGGGAGTTACTCCTGCATTTTATAATACTTGAGCGATCGGTGCACTTTCTAAACGCGCATCAGCGGGCACTTGCTAAATGCACATTAGTGGGTACTTTCCTACAGGAATATCATTACATAAGAAAATTGACCAGGCGACCCCACTTTAGGTGTCCTCCTATTAGTATAATTATAAAAGAGTAATGAGATCCATCAATGTAGTATAGCGTCGAGAGTCAGTGTAACACCTTCATCCGTTACATGACTTATAATAGAAGGTCTGATCGGGGCACCACACTATATACCACAAACAGACGGCGGGGTCACATGTTAATATCAAAGACTACAATATGCATCCTAACTCAGGGCATTTTAGCGGAAGCATTAGGGGATGAAAATAATTGAACTCAGCAACCATGAATGTCCAATATACATATGAACCATCAACATATATATCTCAAATGAATGTCTACAACTACACAAAAAATTCAGCTTTAAGGCCTTATAGTTAAGCTTCACAAGTATGGATTACATACATCGGCACGCAGGCCGGCCACACATGAAAACAATACACTTTTCTTTATTTGGCCTTCGAGGGCTAGCACAACAGCAGAAGCAAGGGCTTCAGCCCATTATTTTCCGCTCAGTTATCCAGCACCTGCATGGGTACAATCCACCGCAATGGTGGAAAACAAAGCAACGGTCAGCATTCAGCTGACCAATATTTTACGACCCTACCCCGTACCCAGGGCAGCGGTATTCCTTCCCTACAGACATAGCATTTCACAAGCAGATATATCACAAGGTGTACAGTCATGCACCATCTATATATCACAAACGTTGACCACACGTTCCGATGCTTCGTGCACTCAGGGCACATTATCGGTGTACTGAAAAACTAGGGTCCCACCACCATTCTCAGGTCTCAAACCCAATGGTAAACTTGAGCATTCATGCTCCACGTCCCATAGCCAGAGACTTTAGTCTTGATGGAGAACATCCCAAGACTCTCATGATGTGATCCTAACGAAGCCATTCACTTAGGGACTCAAGTTAGACAACCATCACGCGGATACACTTCAGCCCTTGCACGTTGCTCAAATCGCCAGTTCAATGTCTAGACTGACACGAGTATGCATCCCCTTATCCGTTCGGCTGGCTGGCCTTTAAGAGCGCAAAGGTCACAATAGCCACACTGTCCCCGAAGGACTGGCTTCACAATCACAGGTTAACTAGGATCTATCGCCAGTGATAACCTGTAACATCCCATTTCCAACTAGACCCCTAGGAGTGGTTTTGTCCGTGACTAGGTCATGACAAACCCTAGGAAGCCAGGAATAGGCCAAGAGATAGGAGACAAAATGTGGAAAATCATCATTGTCTGCAAATAGTAGAACTCTGAACAATGTTTTAGGATGACCATGGGCTACACCTTGACCCCAAGACCCTACCACAACACCCCCTAACACCTTGGGAGGCCCATTAGAGCCATAAGGACCCATTGGGCTCAATCAAAGAGACTCAGTTGACCAAGGTCAACCCTAACCCAAAATGGGTCAAACTGGCCTACTTAGGGTCAATTGACCTACTCCTAGCCTAGAGGACCCCACCTATGCCCCCCTAACTCTAAAGTGAAGTCAAGGGGTCACTAAGGACACATTAGGGTCAGCCCTAGAGATCAAGTTGACCCAAGTCAACTTAGGCCCCTCTTCTGGTCAAAGTACCCTTACTAAGGGTATGTGACCTCCAAAGTGCAAGGTAGCCCTACATGACCATTCCTAGACCTTAGGGGAGGCCAATGGGTCACCAAGGACCCATTGGGGTCAACCCAAATGGTCATGTTGACCCAAGTCAACTCTAGACCTAAAATGGTCAAAATGCCCTTACCAAGGGACATGTGACCCCCAAGATGCCCAACCAACCCTACGCAAGTCTTCCTAGACCTTAAGGGAGTCCAATGGGTCACCAAGGACCCGTTGGGGTCAACTCAAATGGTCATGTTGAGCAAGGTCAACTCTACTCTAGTGTTAGGTCAAATTAGCCTAAATGGGCTAACCCAAGCTCAAACCCATTTCCCCCACTTGGGCTAACCTCATTTTTATAATTAATATGAGTTAGTGGGCTGCCAATAAGCTGGAGGAGAGATAAAAATTCGGCCATGGTGAGTAGGAGAGAGAATGCTCCATTTTTCTCTTTAATGGAGGAGAGAGAAAGTGAGAAAAAAAGTCCATTCATGGCCAAGGGAGACCAAGGGCCTCTCCAATTGATTCCAAAGGCTGAATACATTCCCCCTCATCAGGTTTGAGGAGTTTAATTGACATGGCCAGCCACCCAAGGTGGCTGAATTCAATTTCATCAATAAGGAGGAGAGAGAAAGAGTGGTCAATAATGGCATGGAAGGTGAAACCCCCACAAATCCCCCCATTAATGGCTGGATTCAACTCCTCAGGAGTAGGGGAGGAGTTTCCAGCATTCTTCAGGTCACTAAGGGGCTGAATTCATTGGGATTTCAGTTTCCTAAAATTCCCCATTAATGGTGGAAATGAGGATTCAAGCTATGACTCTCCCTATCCCCCTTTTGCCTCTTTTAATAGCTTCACCAAGGTTAGAGGAGACATTTCCACCGTTTACCTAAAGAAACCGGGCGGTTTGGTAGTGAAGTTGCAAGCATCAGAAAGCTCCACCACCGGCCATGGCGCACCACCACCACACTCGACGACAAGCTCTGTTAAAGGTCCTCCTCTACTCCTTCTTCCGTGGGTAGATCTTAGGAATCGTTTAGGACAAGAATCGGACTTAATTGAGCCGATCCAAGTTTTCATTTCCATGGTTTTTCCAAAAAAAATTGGTGGTCGGGTTCGTCGGAAACCATCCCTCCGGCGGCCGTGCCGCCGCCCGGCGATAGCCCCCACCTCAACGAAGGTGGTGGCGGTGGTGGCCGGCCAGGGAGGTGGTCGTGTGGCCTGGAAATGCTCTTGGAATAAGCTCCAGTTTCGGCCAATCATGGCCCTTAGCTGGAGGAAGAAGATAACCAGGAGCCCCACGATTTGCTTTAAGATCCGTGCAGATCATTTCTTTTATTAAGTTTAGATTTCTGAATTTATGTCCTGTAAACTAGACTGTTTTAAAATAAATATTACAAATACTTAGGCTCACCAGGTGGGACAATGTTCAATATAAAAGTTGTATCCCTATGGGTCTACTTTAATCCAAAATTGATTTGGAACAATTTGGCCCTCTGGTTGGACCAGGGCACCCAATTTGGTGGGACCTGTACCTAGGGCTGTCCTGAGATTCAATTGGATGCCCACCCTTCATCCCTTGTCCAAATAGGCTGAAATTTGGACAGGGGATCCGTCCTAGCTATGCCTAGGGCTTGCCAAAAATTCAGAATTTTTAGAGACACTTTGCCTAAAGTTTTTACTTTTATTTAATAATGTTATGGTATTTTAATTAAGTGGTCAAATGACCACCAAACCCTCCCAAATTTTGGAGAGTGGTCCCTGGAATCAAGACCTAGTTCTGTACAAACATTTAACTCATTTGGATATGTTTTGGTTAGGGAATCACCAAACCCTAGTTTGGCCTTAAGAGGGTATTTTTGATTACAAGTGCACTATGGACTTAGGGTGGTCCCCTCCCCTCAACAGAGGCTAAGGTTTTGGACACTGACTTGGCATAGAAAATGTCACCCTCTTGAGGAAAATGGGATGATTTATGCTTGATTTACCATAGGGTCAACCTCAAACCCTAAGGAAGGACTTTTGAGGGTTGTGAAGGACATGGGGGCAAATGCCCTTGTATGGCCTTGGAAACCTAGTAGAATTGAGGGTAATGTAACCTAAGTTCTCTGGTAGGAACCTTAGAGGAGTTGGAGCAAGGTAGACACCTCAAAACCCTAACCCTAGTTTTAGGGTAGGAGCACAAAGTAGAAGGTTCAGCCACTAAACCTTCCCCAAAAGTTATGAAACTTGGGTAAAGTAGGTTTTAGGCCATCTAGAATCCCTGGTAATTTCTATAGAATTTTATGGATTTTATTCCTTGTACTTCATTTGTTAATTACCAAAAGGCCAAAAATGATGTTTGATTTTCTTATGGATATTATTTGCATTAACCTATGATGAAACTTGGTCAGAAGATAATCTAGGGCTAGGTGAACATCTCTAAATTTTATCACAATTCTTAATTGATTTCATTTGGTACTTCCTTCATTAATTTCAAAAAGGGGCTTTGGTAGAATAAAATTAATTATTGATGATATATCTGTTGAAAAATCATGAGGCTTAGGTTTTGATGTTTCCAGGCCAAAAAGTACTTGTAGAAATTTATTTATAATTTTTAGAGGTATGTTTTCAGAACTTCCTTTACAAGGCCATATTTTTGAGAATTGAATAATTAATTAATTTAGGGAATAATTCTTTCAAATAAATTATGAAACTTTACTTAGAGGTTTTATGTGCCCTTACAATCATCCTAGAATTTTCTCTGAATTTTTGGAAGTATTTTTGTTGTACATCCCCTTTTAATGATTTATTTTGGAATACATTGGAAATAAAATTTAAGGGCTTAAAGTTTGCTTAAAAATTGGGAGATTCTTGATTTTTAGATGGTTATTCATTTTGCATTTAACATAAATTTAGTGGAATTTTATCTTGTATAAAACTTGTACTTCATGTTCAAACTTGGAACTTTTGGTTATTAGAATAAATAAATAAATTATCAGTTAAATTATGAAAATTAGGAAATTATGGATTCAGGCTACAAATGCCAATATAGTCCTCCAATAATTATTATATGAGTACCGGATGACCATTTGGTATACTTCCCATTTTACGGGTCATATAGCTTAAGTGGTCTGCATTTAGTAAAACTACAGAAAATCATTTGGGATATGAACTAGAGCACTTGTGTTGGCTTTTGTTGGTTGCTGGAAAGGATAAATAGAATTAGATGCATCACTGGAAGATAAAGTGAGTAGGGTGTTGTTTAGGCTAGGGTTTAGAGGCGCTCGGGTCCGACGAAAGATCGTCCTCCCCGAGGTGAAGTGGAGTCAAATCACCTTAGGATTAGCCTATCGTAACATGAGAAAGTAATGGGTAAGGGGATCAACCAATAACAAAAATAAGTACCTTGCGAAAGGGAACGCAGGGCGTAATCCCAACATAGTTCCTAGTGCCCCCTGAGAGCCCTTCACAGGGAATATCGGGGGCAGTCCTGGGTTAACGTAAACTGTTTTAACAAGCTGAAAAGAGTAACTTAGTAATTAGGGTTGCAGCTTTCAAAACACTGATAGCACCGGAAGATAGCTGGGAGCTTCGGCTCGGATGGTTAAAAGATGGACTTTGGGTCCGTGGAGCTTCGGCTCGATTTTTTGAGACGGACGTGTTGGTCCGGGGAGCTTCGGCTCGGTTTTTGATTACACTAAATTTGCATGTGCATAAAAGAAAGGAAAAATTAATGTGGTGGGTCTTCGGTATTGGATGGTCGATGCACAGATGCCAATACGTTGACTCGGCAAGTGTGGTTAGCACTTCGCCAACAGAAGTCTGGTGCGCCAGCCGGCAAGAGTACGCAGGAGTCCGCTTCGTGCACCAAGCGTTGAGGCGTACGATAGGTCTGACCAGTAGTGCTTTACTGGTTTAGAGGTGGGAGAAGCCCAACCCACTGCTTCCGTCTGCCACTATGGAGGTATCCTGGGAGGTTATGGCTCTAGAAAGGGGGAACTAAAGGTCTGTGTGCACAGAGTCGGGTGTGTGTGTTGCACTTGCATGATCCATCATACCCACTTGCATATCATAGCATAATCGATTCAGTTAACCGTGACACCTAAAGTATAAGTGGAATGAGACGCAAAATGACCCCTTAGTCTATAAGCTTGGGTGGGCAAGTTTATAAATTAAGGTCAATTTGATATATATATATATACATATACTGCTGTTTGATAACCGACACCCCAACGTATAAATTGGTATGGGACTCTTTATACGATGGGAGCCTTGTAGAAGACCTCTTGGCTTATGTGTTCTCACATAAGTGAAGGTTACTTTTATATTTCATCTTATTGTCAATATCCATTATAGAATTGCTAGTATAGGTCCGCTGCCACCTGTTTTGATTATTCTCCACCTTCAAGTCCTCCCCTTTCTTCCTCTCCGCTCGGTGCCTAGGAGCCATGGGGGAAGGGGTGGGGGATGATAGGACTTAGTCTCTTAGACTAACAGTTTTCGAACCGCATCATTTAGGGGATCGTGGAGCCCAGCATGGAGTAGCAGCCCCAGAGACCGGTGCGCTTGGAGGTGGGGCAGTCTAGCTCCGGAGTTCATACAGCCGGAACCGTGAGTCTCGACCTTGAGTAGTTTTTCTGCTTTCACTTCCGCATGAGTGATTTTGTAGTGAGGATATGATGTACCGGGCATAAGCCCATATTTTTAGTACTCTGATGTATTATTCTGTGGACACTCCCTTCGTGGAGATTTATTACTATGATATGTGATTCTCTGTGGACAGCAAGTTTGAATTTACCTTATTGTGCTACTTTTCTGTGATCGAATTGGCCGGCAGAATCGGCTCTTTGTGGTGATGACCTTTCAGGTCGTGAAGGAGTCACCGCAAAACGGCGGTTCTGGGCCTAAGACCCCGGTGTTGAAAAGAAAAAAAAAGGGGGGGGGGGGGTCTTACAAGTGGTATCAGAGGAGACCTCGATCGAAAAGTAGCAGTCCACAACCCTGGGTCACCCCCGCGCGAGTTTAGTTTGGGGAAAAACTAAGCAGCGGAAGCAGTGGTGTGCCCATATGAGGGATCACATGTAAATTGTCCACTTTTTATTAGGAATTGAGTCGATTACCTACTAATGTAGTTCGTTTTGCAGCCCCTAGCTCAGCCCACCCCACAAGGTGGAGCTCAGTAGACTCCAAACATTGCACCACCTCCCATGGTCCCCACACCTTTCCTTCAGTCAGACATGGGGCAAACTCTTACAGCTATCTGAAAGATATTGTACCTACTCACCTAGAGGGGGGGGGGTGAATAGGTGACGTAAATCTTTTTAACTTTTTAGGCAGAATTCAAATTATATCACAGAGTTCTAGTTACTTTATCACAGCACACAATCAGCAATCACAGATTTACACAAGCACACAGTAGACACACAGGTTTATAGTGGTTCCCCAAGGTTTGGGTACATCCACTTTCCCCCTTCGCCTATCTAGTAGTGTACTAGATTCGGCCAAACTCCTCCACTATCTCAGATCCTCAGATCTTACACTCAGAACCCCAAAACAGGTTCCTACAGCTCAGGCCCAAGGCCCTACAACTCAGTCTTCTCCAAAGACCTACACTCAGCTTTTTCACAAAGCCTACACTCAGCCACAGCAGGCCTACACTCAGCCACAATAGGCCTACACTCAGAGATACAAATCTCCTACACTCAGGCACACAAGCCCTACCACTCAGCCTTTATAATTACAGGCTTACAAACTCAGATCCCTAAGGATCCTATAAGATAATATGAATACAAAATGTAAACTCTACAACTCAGAGAAAAGAGAGAAGAGTTGTGAGTTTCTTGATGAGTTCTTGGAAGAACTCAGCTGAGATCAACCTGACTTGACTTTCTTCAAAGCTTCTTGAATGTTGAACACAATAAGATTGATCTCCTCTGCAGTTGATCCTTGATCTCTGCTACTTAAGATTCAGAACAAAATCTGAACCCTTCTTCTCAGCCTGGTTCCAACGACTGACTTCTTGGAAGGAGCTCTCTCTCTCAACTTCTTAGATCTTCACTTGATTCTTCAATGAATAGCTAGATCTTCTTCTTGTTAATGATCGCTTGAACCACACTTAATCATCTGTTTCTGTAGACAGTATAAGCCTATATATAGGCCTTCTTCATGGTAACCGGCTGGTCCGGTTCATAACTGATTTCTGACAACTCTGACAGGTGCAGTAAACCGGCTAGAATGGCAGCTGTCAAGTCATCCAGTCAGTTCTTAAAAAATCTGTAACTGTCTGAAAGTGTCGAGACTGTCTGTCTTTAAGTGTCGACACTTATAGACTAAGTGTCGACACAAGTTGACTAAGTGTCGACACTAGCCTTCAAGGTGTCGACACAACTCCTTGGGTTGTAGAATTCACTTCTCGACACAGTTTCTTCATCATGTGTCGACACTGATAATATGTGTCGACACAAGTCCTTGTACTTCAGTATTTTGTTGAATTCTTGTAAGTGTCGACACAACTCCTTTGTGTCGACACATCTTCATGTGTTGAACTTGTTCAGTGTCGACACATCTTCTTGGTGTCGACACATGCCTTCTGTGTTGATACTTGCTGAGTGTCGACACTGCTCCATGTGTCGACACATTCTTCTTCTGTTGAGACTCTGGCTGAGTGTCGACACATCACCTTAGTGTCAACACTTGTACTTAGAATATTTTGTTGAACTTTGCTAAGTGTCGACACAGCTCCTTGTGTCGACACTTTCTTCAAGTGTTGAGTCTTTTGCTGAGTGTCGACACATGCTTTATTATGTCGACACTTATACTTAGATTCTGCTGACTTTTGCTGAGTGTCGACACAGCCTCCAAGTGTCGACACTTTCTGATGTAGACTTAGATCCTCTGGGTGTCGATACTACTGCTAAGTGTCGACACTTCTTCACTGGACTTCTCTTCATTGAGTGTCAACACAGCTCCTTGTGTCGACACTTTCTGTCTGGTGTCGACTCTGCATCCCTGGTGTCGACACAAGTACTCCAAGTGTCGACACTGCTTGCCTGGGTTTCGACACAAGTCTTCTTAAGTGTCGACACTTTGCTCCTGGGTGTCGACACATGGACTTAGAATCTTTTCAGCTTTTCCCTGTGAATACTTGACCTGCACAACTAGACTCAAAATACATCAAATACATTTTGATGTATATCATTGAGTAGGGTGAGGCTTCTTCAAATCAGGTACATTTAAACCAATGTACCCAACACTATCCTTGAGGCCTTCCGGGCTCAACAGGCCCCGGCCCAGCAGCCAAACCCAGGGGGCAACTAGATGAGCACCTTCTGAGGACTCTCTCCCCCGTCATACTTGGGGACAGAGTCGGCAGTGTGGACAGAGGAGTGGCTGGATATTATGTACGAGATGTTGACCGGGATACGGTGCCCTTGGGAGGAGAGGGTGGCTTTGGTGGTATCTTGCTTGGAGTCCCATGCCAAGAGGTGGTGGAAGACGTTGTTGGACACGACGTTTGCCGATAGGGAGATTGCAGAAATTACTTGGGAGGAATTCAGGGCCACGCTGCTGGAGCACTTTGTTCCGCAGTCGGCCAGGGACGAGTTGGAGGAGCGGTTCTTACAGCTGAGGCAGGGCACCAGGACGGTGGTGGAGTACCATCGAGAGTTCGACCATTTGGCTCGATATGCAGGTTCTTACCAGCTGGATGAAGCAGGATACGTCAAGAGATTCTATAAGGGCCTGAAAGAGGAGTTGAGGGAGGCCTTGTTGTTTGTATCTGACGGGCCTATCTCCCGGATTTTGGAGATGGCAAAGAGGATTGAGGCTGATTGGCACACCACTTGGGGCCGGAAGCGGCAAGCGGAGGATCAGTGCCGGAGGGCCATAAATGATCAGCAACGAGGCACCATACCAGATGGGAGAAGGACAGAGGAGCAGCCTCGTCAGGAGGTGGGCTTCTTAGGCCATATTATCAGTGGAGCCGTGTTGGCAGTGGATCCGGCAAAGATTCAGGCTATTTGGGATTGGCCGCAGTTGAAGACAGTCACCGACGTACGAAGTTTCCTAGGACTTGCCGGTTACTACCGGAAGTTCGTGGAGGGATTCTCTCGAATCGCCCTCCCGCTCACATCCTTGACAAAGAAGGAGGTACCTTTCGGGTGGACCCCACAGTGCCAGGTAGCTTTCCAGGAGCTGAAGGATCGGCTAACCTCGGCTTCCATTCTTACTCTCCCCTCAGGGAGGGAAGGATTTCAGGTCTACACTGATGCTTCCTACCATGGTATGGGAGCTGTACTGATGCAAAAGGGCCATGTGATTGCATATACGTCTCGCCAGTTGAAGAAGCACGAACAGAACTATCCGGTGCACGACCTTGAGATGGGGGCGATCGTTTTTGCTTTGAAAGTCTAGCGCCATTATCTTTATGGAGTGCACTGCGACATCTATTCCGACAACAAGAACCTAAAATACGTGGACACGCAGAAGGAACTGAACATCAGGCAGAGGCGCTGGGTGGAGTTCCTAGCAGATTATCAGTATGAAATGCACTACCATCCAGGGAAGGCAAACGTGGTGGCGGACGCATTGAGTCGGAGAGCGGCCACTTCTGAGGTCGCGCCCCAGGTTATGTCTATGGAGCTGGTGAGGAGATTGGAGGATATGCACATCACATTGGTGTCTTCCGAGGACCCCGAGCCTTACATGGAGTATTTAGCTGCGGTGAGTGTTACAGACGATATCCGGGACCGAGTCAGAGAGGGACAGAGGCGAGATATCAAATTGGAGCCGATATTCTAGGCCTTGGAGAACGGTACAGCAGGAGATTACACGATGAGGGATGGTGTGGTGTGCTTTAGAGGTCGGACTTATATACCGAAAGGAGGCCAGGTCCGGGAAGATATTATGGCGGAAGCCCACCACAGCAGATACTCGGTGCACCCGGGCACCACGAAGATGACTGCGGATTTGAAGAAGACTATGTACTGGTCTGGCATGAAGAAGGATATCACTCGGTTTGTGACCCACTGCGAAGCTTGCCAGCTAGTTAAGGCAGAGTGCAAAAACCCCACGGGTTTGTTGCAACCACTCCCGGTACCAGAGTGGAAGTTTGAAGACATCGCAATGGACTTTATTCACGGACTTCCCCGATCACGAACGGGAAATGACTCGATTTGGGTCATCGTCGATCGGATGACAAAGGTAGCCAGGTTCATTCCGATCAGGAAGGACGACGCTGTGGGAGTATTAGTACGGAGATTTGTGGAGTTGTTCGTTAGATATCACGGGGTGCCCAAAACGATCGTGTCGGATCGGGATGGTCGGTTCACTTCCAGGGAGTGGAGATCCGTGCAAGCTTACTTAGGCACGCGATTGACCTTCAGCACCGCATTTCATCCCCAGACGGACGGACAGACAGAACGTACCAACCGGACGCTGGAAGATCTTTTGAGGCTATGCATTTTGGACCGCGGGGAACCGTGGGAGAAACTCTTACCCCTAGTCGAGTTCTCCTATAACAACAGCTACCAGTCCAGCATCAGGATGGCGCCTTACGAAGTCTTGTATGGAAGGAAATGCCGGACCCCTCTTTCTTGGGTTCAGGATGAAGATCCGAAGGTGTTAGGATCAGAGTTTGTTGAAGACACCGAGGCTCAGGTGAGACTGATCAGAGACAGGATGCTAGAGGCGCAGAGCAGGCAGGCTAAGTACTATGACTCCCGGCATCGGTAGGTGGAGTTCCAGGTGGGGGACCGAGTGTTTTTGAAGATCCGGCCCATGCATGGAGTCTCGCAGGTGCGTGGTCGGAGGATGAAGCTCAGCCCTAGGTACATGTGCCCTTACAGGATCCTGGAGCGGATCGGGCCCCTAGCCTACAGGCTGGAGTTACCACCAGAGCTGGTAGCTCTGCACGACGTCTTCCATATTTCTTCGCTGAGGAGGGCTCTGCTACGCCCGGAGCAGAAAATTTTGACCACCGAAGGGCCTGTAGCTTCAGACTGGTCAGTTCGTTTGGAGCCGGTTAGGATCGATGACTGAGGAGTACGGGTCTTGCGTCGCAAGAAGGTCCCATTAGTTAAGGTCCTGTGGAGGAACCACGGCCAGGAGGAGCATACCTGGGAGCCACAGGACCTGATGCGATAAAGATACCCAGAGCTGTTCAGTCAGGTATACCTCACAAACCCCTCAAGATGTTTTAATTATTTTCCTACTTTAAACTAGCAAGGGCTGCTTTAGGCAGGTAGAGGCTTATCTTTTGTTTATTGGGGACTTATCTTTTGTTTATTGGGATCTTGGCTTCATCAATTGGGTGAATTGGGCATAGATTAGGCTTCCCTTAAAACCTAATTTAGCAAACATGGCGTCGTGATGAGATGTTACAAGTTTCTGTCTTCGGTAGAAAATTCTCGTAGGCTTAACCTTGATTTCGGGGACGACATCTTTGTTTTGTTTATTGGGATTTGTAACATATCATTTCCAACTAGACCCCTAGGAGTGGTTTTGACCATGACTAGGTCATGACAAACCCTAGGAAGCCAGGAATGGGCCAAGAGATAGGAGACAAAATGTGGAAAATCATCATGGTCTGCAAATAGTAGAACTCTGAACAATGGTTTAAGATGACCATGGGATACACCTTGACCCCAAGACCCTACCAAAACAACCCCTAACACCTTGGGAGGCCCATTAGAGCCATAAGGACCCATTGAGGTCAATCAAAGAGACTCAGTTGACCAAGGTCAACCCTAACCCAAAATGGGTCAAACTGGCCTACTTAGGGTCAATTGACCTACTCCTAGCCTAGAGGACCCCACCTATGCCCCCCTAACTCTAAAGTGAAGTCAAGGGGTCACAAATGACACATTAGGGTCAGCCCTAGAGATCAAGTTGACCCAAGTCAATTTAGGCCCCTCATCTGTTCAAAGTACCCTTACTAAGGGTATGTGACCTCCAAAGTGCAAGGTAACCCTACATGACCCTTTCTAGACCTTAGCGGAGGCCAATGGGTCACCAAGGACCCATTGGGGTCAACCCAAATGGTCATGTTGACACAAGTCAACTCTAGCCCTAAAATGGTCAAAGTGCCCTTACCAAGGGACATGTGACCCCCAAGATGCCCAACCAACCCTACTCAAGTCTTCCTAGACCTTAAGGGAGTCCAATGGTTCACCAAGGACCCATTGGGGTCAACTCAAATGTTCATGTTGAGCAAGGTCAACTCTATTCTAATGTTAGGTCAAATTAGCCTAAATGGGCTAACCCAAGCTCAAACCCATTTCCCCCACTTGGGATAACCTCATTTTTATTATTAATATGAGTTAGTGGGCTGCGAATAGGCTGGAGGAGAGATCAAAATTCGGCCATGGTGAGTAGGAGAGAGAAAGCTCCATTTTTCTCTTTTATGGAGGAGAGAGAAAGTGAGAAAAAAAGTCCATTCATGGCCAAGGGAGACCAAGGGCCTCTCCAATTGATTCCAAAAGCTGAATACATTCCCCCTCATCAGTTTTGAGGAGTTTAATTGCCATGGCCAGCCACCCAAGGTGGCTGAATTCAATTTCTTCAATAAGGAGGAGAGAGAAAGAGTGGTGAATAATGGCATGGAAGGTGAAACCCCCACAAATCCCCCCATTGATGGATGGATTCAACTCCTCAGGAGTAGGGGAGGAGTTTCCAGCATTCTTCAGGTCAGCAAGGGGCTGAATTCATTGGGATTTCAGTTTCCTAAAATTCCCCATTAATGGTGGAAATGAGGATTCAAGCTATGACTCTCCCTATCCCCCTTTTGCCTCTTTTAATAGCTTCACCAAGGTTAGAGGAGACGTTTCCACCCTTTACCTGAAGAAATCGGGCGGTTTGGTAGTGAAGTTACAAGCATCAGAAAGCTCCACCACCGGCCATGGCTCACCACCACCACACTCGACGACAAGCTCGGTTAAAGGTCATCCTCTACTCCTTCTTCCGTGGGTAGATCTTAGGAATCGTTTAGGACAAGAATCGGACTCAATTGAGCTGATCCAAGTTTTCATTTCCATGGTTTTTCCAAAAAACAATGGTGGTTAGGTTCGCCGGAAACCACCCCTCCGGCGGCCGTGCCGCCTCCCGACGATAGCCCCCACCTCAACGAAGGTGGTGGCGGTGGTGGCCGGCCAGGGAGGTGGCCGTGTGGCCGGGAAATGCTCTTGGAATAAGCTCCAGGTTCGGCCAATCATGGCCCTTGGGTGGAGGAAGAAGATGACCAGGAGCCCCACGATTTGCTTTAAGATCCGTGCAGATCATTTCTTTTATTAAGTTTAGATTTCTGAATTTCTATCATGTAAAGTAGGCTGTATTAAAATAAATATTAAAAATACTTAAGCTCACCAGGTGGGAAAATATTCAATATGAACGTTGTAGCCCTCTGGGTCTACTTTAATCCAAAATTGCTTTGGAACAATTTGTCCCTATGGTTGGACCAGGGCACCCAATTTGGTGGGACATATACCTAAGGCTGGCTTGAGATTCAAATGGATGCCCACCCTTCATCCCTTGTCCAAATAGGCTGAAATTTGGACAGGTGATCAGTCCTAGCTATACCTAGGGCCTGCCTAAAACTCAAAATTTTTAGAAACACGTTGCCTAAAGTTTTTACTTTTATTTAATAATGTTATGGTATTTTAATTAACTGGTCAAATGACCTCCAAACCCTCCCAAATTTTGGAGAGTGGTCCCTGGCATCAAGACCTAGTTCTGTATAAACTGTTAACTCATTTCGATATGTTTTGGTTAGGGAATCACCAAACCCTAGTTTGGCCTTAAGAGGGTATTTTTGATTACAAGTGCACTATGGACTTAGGGTGGTCTCCTCCCCTCAATAGAGGCTGAGGTTTTGGACACTGACTTGACATGGACAATGTCACCCTCTTGAGGAAAATGGGATGATTTAGGCTTGATTTACCCTAGGGTTCAACCTCAAACCCTAAGGAAGGACTTTTGAGGGTTGTGAAGGACATGAGGGCAAATGCCCTTGTATGGCCTTGGAAACTAAGTAGAATTGAGGGTAATGTAACCTAAGTTCTCTGGTAGGAACCTCAGAGGAGTTGGAGCAAGGTAGACACCTCAAAACCCTAACCTTAGTTTTAGGGTAGGAGCACAAAGTTGAAGGTTCAGCCACTAAACCTTCTCCAAAAGTTATGAAACTTGGGTAGAGTAGGTTTTAGGCCATCTAGAATCCCTTGTAATTTCTATAGAATTTTATGGATTTTATTCCGTGTACTTCATTTGTTAATTACCAAAAGGCCCAAAATGATGTTTGATTTTCTTATGGACATTATTTGCATTAAACTATGATGAAACTTGGTCAGAAGATAATCTAGGGCTACGTGAAAATCTCTGAATTTTATCACAATTCTTAATTGATTTCATTTGGTACTTCCTTCATTAATTTCAGAAAGGAGCTTTGGTAGAATAAAATTAATTATTGATGATATATCTGTTGAAAAATCATGAGGCTTAGGTTTTGATATTTTCATGCCCAAACGTACTTGTAGAAATTTATTTATAATTTTTAGAAGTCTGTTTTCAGAACTTCCTTTACAAGGCCATATTTTTGAGAATTGGATAATTAATTAATTTAGGGAATACTTCTTTCAAATAAATTATGAAACTTTACTTATAGATTTTATGTACCATTACAATCATCCTGGAATTTTCTCTGAATTTTTAGTAGTATTTGTGTTGTACATCCCCTTTTAATGATTTATTTAGGAATAAATTGGAAATAAAGTTTAAGGGCTTAAACCTTGCTGAAAAATTGGGAGATTCTGGATTTTTAGATGGTTATTCATTTTGCATTTTACATAAATTTAGTGGAATTTTATCTTGTCTAAAACTTGTACTTCATGTTCAAACTTGGAACTTTTGGTTATTAGAATAAATAAAAATAATTATCAGTTAAATTATGAAAATTAGGAAATTATGGATTCAGGCTACAAATGCCAATATAGTCCTCCAATAATTATTATATGAGTACTGGATGACCATTTGGTATACTTCCCATTTTACGGGTCAAATAGCTTAAGTGGTCTGCATTTAGTAAAACTGCAGGAAATCATTTGGGATATGAACTAGAGCACTTATGTTGGCTTTCGTTGGTTGCTGGAAAGGATAAATAGAATTAGATGCATCACAGGAAGATAAAGTGAGTAGGGTGTTGTTTTGGCTAGGGTTTAGAGGCGCTCGGGTCCGACGAAAGATCGTCCTCCCCGATGTGAAGTGGAGTCAAATCACCTTAGGATTAGCCTATCGTAACATGAGAAAGTAATGGGTAAGGGGATCAACCAATAACAAAAATAAGTACCTTGCGAAAGGGAACGCTGGGCGTAATCCCAACATAGTTCCTAGTGCCCCTTGAGAGCCCTTCACAGGGAATACCGGGGGTAGTCCTGGGTTAACGTAAACTGTTTTAACAAGCTGAAAAGAGTAACTTAGTAATTAGGTTTGCACCTTTAGAAACACTGATAGCACCGGAAGATAGCTGGGAGCTTCGGCTCGGATGGTTAAAAGACGGACTTTGGGTCCGGGGAGCTTCGGCTCGATTGTTTGAGACGGACGTGTTGGTCCGGGGAGCTTCGGCTCGATTTTTTATTACGCTAAATTTGCATGTGCATAAAAGAAAGGAAAAATTAAGGTGGTGGGTCTTCGGTATTGGAGGGTCGATGCACCGACGCCAATACGTTGACTCGGCAAGTGTGGTTAGCACTTTGCCAACAGAAGTCCGGTGCGCCAGCCGGCAAGAGTACGCAGGAGTCCGCTTCGTGCACCAAGCGTTGAGGCGTACGATAGGTCTGACCGGTAGTGCTTTACTGGTTTAGAGGTGTGCGAGGCCCAACCCACCGCTTCTGTCTGCCACTACGGAGGTATCCTGGGAGGTTACGGCTCCAAAAAGGGGGAACTAAAGGTCTGTGTGCACAGAGTCGGGTGTGTGTTGCACTTGCATGATCCATCATACCCACTTGCATGTCATAGCATAATCGATTCATTTTACCCTGACACCTAAAGTATAAGTGGAATGGGACGCTTATACTTTAGGCCCTGCAAAACGACCCCTTAGTCTATAAGCTTGGGTGGGCAAGTTTATAAATTAAGGTCAATTTGATATATATATATATATATATACATATACTGCTGTTTGATAACCGACACACCAACGTATAAATTGGTATGGGACTCTTTATACGATGGGAGCCTTGCAGAAGACCCCTTGGCTTATATGTTCTCACATAAGTGAATGTTACTTTTATATTTCATCTTATTGTCAATATCTATTATAGAATTGCTAGTATAGGTCCGCTGCCACCTGTTTTGATTATTCTCCACCTTCAAGTCCTCCACTTTCTTCCTCTCCGCTCGGTGCCTAGGAGCCATGGGGGAAGGGGTGGGGGATGATAGGACTTAGACTCTTAGACTAACGGTTTTCAAACCGCATCATTTAGGGGATCATGGAGCCCAGCATGGAGGAGCAGCCCCAGAGACCGGTGCTCTTGGAGGTGGGGCAGTCTTGCTCCGGAGTTCATACAGCCGGAACCGTGAGTCTCGACCTTGAGTAGTTTTTCTGCTTTCGCTTCCGCATGAGTGATTTTGTAGTGAGGATAAGATGTACCGGGCATAAGCCCATATTTTTAGTACTCTGATGTATTATTTTGTGGACACTCCCTTCGTGGAGATTTATTACTATGATATGTGATTCTCTGTGGACAACAAGTTTGAATTTACCTTATTGTGCTACTTTTCTGTGATCGAATTGGCCGGCAGAATCGACGCTTTGTGGTGATGAACCTTCAGGTCGTGAAGGAGTCAACGCAAAACGGCGGTTCTGGGCCTAAGACCCCGGTGTTGAAAAGAAAAAAAGGGGGGGTCTTACATAACCACAATCGCCCGGCGTTAGCGACAGAACTCTCTTTTTGTACCCATCCAAAATCATATCTGGACCAACCATCCAAAACACCCAGCAGTCACATGTAGTGCCAGAAACACTGGGCTTTCATAGCATACAACATATGCACACTGAGGCTATTTTCCTAGCATTCCACGCCAGTACTTTCTGCTACTCCACTTCATAGACACAACCCACCGACTCCATACAATACTCGTTTTTACGTTGAGTCTTCTCCGGTACACAAAATAAAACATCACCAATCCAGACCAACCTGTTAGGTGGTCTTCACACAGTATGCTTATTCCGTACTACACATTTCCAGATCTATATGCAAGACTCTTGGGGATTTCAAGAATCAACCCAACGGAAATCCCTCAACACTCCACCTTTTGGTGGTGGAAATCCATGCGTATGCCAAATAAGGACTTCATATGTCCAAGGAGGAAGATCGTTACCCTTGAAGTTATCTTCGGAGCCATGGCAAAGCTTTTCTACGTGGATGGAAATGATCACCTCACTTTCCCCTTCACGATTCTAGCTTCGGCTCTACTTTCCAGCCCTAAGATCTCCTTCAGCAGCACAACAAGTCCGCCCAAACCCTAGCAGCCGAGAGTTCTCTGCTCCAGAATTCGGGAAGTACGAAAGAGAGAGAGAAATAGGAAAGAATGATTCCGGAATCCATTTCTCTACCGATAAGGCCTCAGGTTGTACCCCAGCCACATGATCTCTTCCCATCAAAACACAGCAACGGCTTGGGTTTATGCTAAAAAGTCAATCACCGCTCAGTGGCCGCACACCAGTCACCTGACACGAGTCAGTGGCCTCTCCGGAATAGAGCGTATTGTCGAATTAGCCTCTTCGACTTCCTTACGCTTCTACAACTTCGATTCGCCTGTTTCCGCCCAAGCTAACAGTGTACGACACTTCCTACCATACAGAGCTTCAAAAGGCGCCATATATAGACTAGCTTAATAGCTAGAGATGATTTTCCCATCTCTTTCTAAAATCCAAAGCACACATCGAGCATGTCCTCCATTGTTCTGTTGGTCCTCTCAGTTTGGCCATCCGTTTGGGGATGAAAGGTCGTACTGAATGTTAACTTTGTCCCCAACAATTGATGGATTAGCCACCAATCATTCGAAGTGAAGCGCGTGTCTCTATCACTAACGATGCTACAGGAAACACCGTGTAATCGTACTATTTGTTCAACATAAAGCTTAGACAAAACTTCCACTGAATCGTCCCTCTTGTTCGGAATGAAGTGAGCCACTGTAGTCAAACAGTCCACGATCACCTAAACCGAATCGTTACCGTATTGATAACTCGACAAACCATGCACTAAATCCATCAAAATATCATCAAACTTCCATTCTGGAATAGGTAGTGACTTCAGGAAACCTCCAGGCTTCTGACATTCAGCTTTCACTAAGGCACATGTATGACATTTAGCCACGTAATATGCTATGTCTTTCTACAAACCCGGCCACTAGAACATCTTTTTCATATCTTTATACATCTTTGTGCTCCCTGGGTGAATTGAATACTTCATGTGAGCTTCATAC
Organism: Platanthera guangdongensis; assembly: GCA_039583875.1. Lineage (NCBI taxonomy): Eukaryota > Viridiplantae > Streptophyta > Magnoliopsida > Asparagales > Orchidaceae > Platanthera > Platanthera guangdongensis. Next base: position 28,640 of record JBBWWR010000058.1, read on the forward strand.
ATCAATTACAATCTTAGCTTACCCATATTCGGGACTCACAAACGACCATCCTTTCGCAAAAGTCCGTCATCCCAGGAGAATTAGCCATTTAATCCATCCACTACATATCGTTGCAAACTTTCATCAAGTTCTATTGCTCGCTGAACCATGTCTGCAAGGTCATATTGTACCTCCGTCTAGTTCAAGAACGCACTTGCTGTGGAATTCTTGTCAACACAAGAAACCTCTAATGCTTCCAACTCCTGGATCAGATGCTCATCATGCATCTGCAACCAAGTTGCCCTTGTCGTAGTCCTACGACTCAAGGCATCTGCTATGACATTTCCCTTCACTGGAGTATAGTGAATCTGGAAGGTGTAGTCCCCGAGGAACTCCATTCCCTTACGTTATCTCATGTTAAGATCCTTCTGATCCAATAGGTATTTAAGGCTCTTGTGGTCCGTGAATATATCCACCTTCACGCCATATACATAATGATACCACAGTTTAAGTGCAAAAATCACCGCCACCAATTCCAAGTCATGGATGGGATAATTCTGCGCATGCACTTTCAATTGGCGTGAGCCATAAGCGATCACCTTTCCAAACTGAAGAAGATCGCAGCCTAAGAAGCTCCCTAATGCATCACTATAAATTTTAAAGCCGTCCAAACCACATGGAAACGTCAAGATTGGCGTCGTGGTGAAGCCACTCTTCAGCTCTTCAAAAGCTCGTGCGCACTCCGGCGTCCAGAAGAACTTCTGATCCTTCCTCGTCAATGTGGTAAGAGGCAAATCGATCTGCAAAAAGTTCTATACGAATCACCTGTAGTAGACCGCTAGTCCACGGAAAGTCCTGACGCCGGCTACAGAAGATAACTCCAGCCACTCTCGTATTACAACAATCTTTGTAGGATCCACCACAATGCCTTCTCCACTAACCACATGGCCAAGAAAATCCACGGACGACAGCCAAAACTCACACTTTGAGAACTTGGCGTAAAGCTTGGTTCTCCTCAAGGTGTGCAACACCATCCGTAAATGGTTCGCATGATCCTCTTTAGACTGAGAGTACACTAGAATGTCATCGATGAAAATGATTACAAACAAATCCAAGTACTCTAGAAATGATCGGTGCATTAGGTCCATGAACATCGATGGCGCATTTGTTAGCCCAAAGGGCATTACAGTGAACTCGTAGTGACCTTAGCATGTTCCAAATGCTATCTTGGGAATGTCACCATCCTGATTCCTCAACTGGTAATAATCAGACTTCAATTCCAGTTTAGAATTGATGGTTGGTCCCACTTTTTGATCAAACAAGTTTTTAATATAAGGTATGGGATACTTGTTATTTTTCATCAGCTTATTTAACCTACGATAGTCCATGCACAACCGCAAGCTACTGTCCTTCTTTTTCACAAAGAGAATAGGTGCGCTCCCAGGTGACATACTTGGGCGTATATAACCCTATTCCAACAACTCTTGTGGTTGCACTTTTAGTTCCCCCATTTCTTTTGGCGCTACTCGATATGGCGAGCGGGCCACAAGTTTTGCACCTGACACCAACTCAATAGAGAAGTCAATCTCCCGCTGTGGTGGTAACCCTGGAAGCTCCTTCGAAAGCACATCAACAAACTACAAAACAATCGAAACATCACGCACACTGGCTTTTGGCTCAGCAGCCGTAATAAGCTTGAAGAATAACTTCGCCCCTTCCGAACAGCTTTGACCAATTGGATAACAGACATCAATGTCTTACTTGATCCTCGCATACCAGCAAATTTACTCTCTGGTTCGGTGTTCTGCTTCAGTGTGACTTCCTTTGAATTGCAATCTATATAGGCACGTTGCTCCGAGAGTCAGTCCATACCAAAGATCACATCAAATTTCGATATCAGCAACACAGATGGTTCCAACCCGAAATCCAGACTTCCTATCTATACCTCCACAAAGCCTGCCCTATATGTATGCATCACGCATCGGTTTGGTAACCACACCTTCACACTATCTGCCACCATACAAATAAGCACACCGATCAGTGACACGAAGTCCACAGATAGAAACGAATGTGAAGCACCAATATCAAACAGTGCTCTCACCGGATAGTCTCGAATCAGGACAGACTACGACAAACACATCATACACAATCTACATACAAGGTATGAAGTATCAAAAAAATAACAAAGTATCTTAACTCGTACCTGTGATGACGTCACTTTGCTTTATGGCCTCCTATTGGCCAAGATTTTCAGCATAGGACGCTCGTATCTTCTTATCACCCTTAGGTGGACAAACCCGACAGTCACAGGCTAGATGACCCACCTTACCACAAGTATAACAGGCACGAGGGTCTTTCCTCAAAGTTGCGGTAGATGCAACGGAAGAGGGAACCTGTGAAGAATACTTGGATCTCTTACCCCATTTCCTTCGGTAGTTTGATTTTCCCGGGTGCGGTGCTTTGAGCTTGGGCTTTGTCACAACGAAGTTACTCTTACCCGGAACCTGCTTCATATCTTTATCCAATGCACGAGCCATATCAACAAATGCTTGAAACCCCTGGTTCACCGAACTTGACAACAGGAATCTCAGCTCATCTCGCAACCCTTTGTAGAACTTTTTGGTTTTACGCTCTTCGTCAACAAAGATAGATCCCGCATAGCATTCCAACCTTGTAAACTCATGCAAGTAGGTATCAACACTACTTTCTCCCTGAGTTAAATGTTGGAATTCATTTTCCATGGCTATGCGCTGAGTCGATGGCAAGTGCTTTGCCAAAAATAGTCTCGAAAACTCCTCGATCGAGACTTCTGTCAGCTGCCTGCCTGCAAAGTGGTGCAGTTCCATTTCATCCCACCAAAGCCGAGCCTCCCCTTCCAACAGGAAAGTGTCCAAGGTTACTTTCTATTCCTCCTCAGTTCATATCGCTGTCAAAATCCTCTTAACGTGCGCAAGCCAATCCTCTGCCCGCGTTGGGGATCCCACCCCTGTAAACGTAGGAGGATTGAAGCTCATAAATTGCTTCAGTTGTCGTTCTGCTGCTCGGGGATCTACAACAACCGCAACAGGTTCGGGCCTCACACCCACCTGTTCTAGCACCACCGCAGGCCGTTCCTTCCCAGTAGGTTGTTCCTGGATCATGGCAAACAATGCCTCAGAAACTAAGCATACTGTCTCCGTAGAAGGAGGAGGTGTAGGTACCTCAACTGGTGTCGTACTCTCATCAGAATGCTGGGGCTCAGACTGCCCTGAACCACATCGAGTCAGTAATACGTGTAAAAGACACACTTTAGCGATTTTGCAAAAGCAACAACAACATAATAGGAACACGCACGTTCCTCAAACAAATGTATTTACATTCCTTAGTGGACATTCTTGAGTTCATTTTGTGAAAACGAGTCGCACATACACATGCACGTGCTCGCCACCCCGCAACATAATTCGACCACGAATTCGCAGGAGGAAGACCAGGAGAAGCTGCTACCAAATTGTAACACCTCCATCCGTTACATGACATATAATAGAAGGTTCGGTCGAGGCACCACACTATATACCACAAACAGACACATGTTAACATCAAAGACAACAACACACATCCTAACTCAGATCATTCTAGCGGAAGCATTAGGGGATGAAAACAATTGAACTCAGCAACCATAAATGTCCACTATATATATATGAACCATCAACATATATATCTCAAAGGAATGACTACAACTACACAAAAAGTTTGGCCTTATGGCCTTACAGTTAAGCTTCACAAGTGTGGATTACATACATCGGCACACAGGCCGGCCACACATGAAAACAATAAAATTTTATTTATTTGGCCTTCGAGGGCCAGCACAACGGCAGCAGCAGCATGGGCTTCAGCCCATTATTTCTGCTCGGTTCTCCAGCACCTGTATGGGGACAATCCACCGCAACGGTGGAAAACAAAATAACGGTCAGCATTCAACTGACCAATTTATAACGACCTTACCCCTTACCCAGGGCAGCGGTATTCCTTCCCTGCAAGCATAGCATTTCACAAGTAGATATATCACAAGGTGTGCACTCATGCACCATCAATATATCATAAATGTCGACCACATAGCCCGATGCTCCGTGCAATCATGGCACATTATCGGTGTACCAGAAAACCAAGGTCCCACCACCATTCTCAGGTCTCAAATCCAACGGTAAACTTGAGCATTCATGCTCCACGGCCCATGGCTGGAGACTTTAGTCTTGATGTAGAACAACCCAAGACTCTCACGATGTGATCCTAACGAATCCATTAACATAGGAACTCAAGTTATACAACCATCACACGGATATATTTCAGCTCTTGCCTGTTGCTCAAATCGCTAGTTCAATGTCTAGACTGATACTGGTCGACATCCCCTTGTCTGTTCGGCTCACTGGCCTTTAAGAGCGCATAGCTCACAATAACCACACTGTCCCCGAAGGACTGGCTTCACAATCACAGGTTAGCTAGGAGCTATCACTAATGACAACCACTATCGCCTGACATTAGTGACAGAACTATCTTTCTGCATCAAGCCCAAACCATATCTGGACCAACCATCCAGAACACGCTGCAGCCACCTGCAGTATCAGAAACACTGGACTTTAATAGCATACAATATATGCACTCTAAGGGTACTTTCTTAGCATTCCATGCCAGTACTTCCTGCTACTCCACTTCACAGGCACAACCCAACGACTCCATATAATACTCGTTTTTATATGGAGTCTTCTCCGGTGCACAAAATAAAACATCACCAATCCAGACTAACCTGTCCAGTGAGCTTCACACAGTATGCCTATTTCGTACGACACATTTACGGAACTATATGCAAGACTTCTTGGTGATTTCAAGAATCAACGCAACAGAAATCCCTCAACATTCCACCTTTTGCTGGGGGAAATCCATGCGTATGTCAAATAAGGACTTTACATGTCCAAGGAGAAAGATCATTACCCTTGAACTTATCTTTGGAGACATTTCAAAGTATGTCTAAGCGGATGGAAATGATCACACACTTTCCCCTTTGCGATTCTAGCTTCGGCTATACTTTCTAGCCCCAAGATCTCCAACAACACAACAAGTTCACCCAAGCCCTAACAGCTGAGAGTTCTCTGCTCCAGAACTTGGGAAGTATGAAAGAGAGAAGAGAGAAACATGAAAGAATGATTCCATAATCCATTCCTCTACCGATAAGGCCTCGTGTTGTACCCCAGCCACACGATCTCTTCCCTTCAAAACACAGCAACGGCTCGGGTTTATGCTTAAAAGTCAATCACTGCTCAGTGGCCGAACACCAGCAACCTGACACGAGTTGCCGACTCAACAACCTCGTATTTCGACATTTTTTCGAACGGGACCATATTCGTCGTACGCAAATCGTCGAACAGAAGGGATTTCGTCGAACGGAGTCTAAGTTCGTCGAGCTGACCATAATACCAGACAACACTCTCTTCATCGAGCTCTGCTCGACGATGTTCGTCGAGCTCAGCTCGACGTTTTCTGTCGAGCTCCGGTCAACTATTTAGCTTGGTAGCCTTTATTTCTTTTTGGGGTGTTACAGTCAATCTACCCACCATGGGGAAAATGCACAGTGTATTAGTTAATATAGAGAGTAGCTGAAAGACGTGTGACCTCCAATATAATGCTTTCACAACACAAAAGTTTTCTTAGTAGAAATTATGGTAGTGAATATTAACTTGGCATAATTATTAGTAGTGCAACCGCCGTATAAAACCTCGGTTGTTCAAATGTTAAATAATTCCATCTTGGTGCTGTTACTCACAATGAAACCGCTCTTGATATTAAATCTATAGAATATGATTTTGACATCAAATCTTATTCGAAATTCAGCCAATATTAAATCTAGATTCCCGGAAGTTAGAAGTTTTACTTCGATCAACCCGTTAAAAGAAAAAGTGTAACACCCCCATCCATCACATAGAATATAACAGAAGCTCAAGTCGGGTCTCTATGCCATATTCCACCTACAGTCAGTTGACTTACGCATTGAAACCAAACCATAAACCTATCCTGACTCTGAGTTGCATTCTAGCAGAAGTATTTAAAGTATTAAGAACCAAAACACAGGAATGTACACTACAACACTATAGGAATGTTAACCAAAATACATAAAATAGTCTGGTTGTAAGGCCTTACAAATTGTTTTTAATAAGTTAAAGTGTTTTGAATATATCGACACATAGGTCGGAAACACATGAAAGTAGTAAACATGCTTTGCTTGGCCTTCGAGGGCCGACATATCAAAAAGGGCTTTAGCCCGCTACTTTCCACTTGGCTCCCCAGCACCTGCATAAGAACGAACCACAAAGATGTGGCAAAAAAGGCAAAGGTCAGCTTTAGCTGACCAAATTATAACATCACTGCCTCTCACCCGGGGTGGTAATGCTCCTTCACTATAGGTAAATAACATGTACAAATAATGGCAACAGAATGTGCAAATTAAGCACCATTCACAACAGACGTTAGAGTAGTCCGCCATATGGCCCGTGCACTCTGACACATTATCGGTGTGCTGAGATTCATGCCCCGCCACAATTCTCAAAAATGGTACATAAGAGCATTTCTAGTCTTCCCAGCTCGTATCCTAAGACTGTCTTACTCCTATGCTCCGACAAAGCCAGTGGCACTCTATTACCTTCAGATACAATCCAGTGACTCACTCCTAGTCGAATTCCATAGGGTGGGTACAGTTTAGCCACATCCCATTGCTCAACCATTAGGCCCGCAAGCCATGACACAGGTCAGCCTCCCCTTGCCCAGTCATACAATACATAACCACATTATGTTACAAGTCTGGCTCTCACGGCCACCATAGCAGAGCAACTGAAGCTCACAACTCAACAAACACGATCCCTTGTCTCCAAGAGATAGGCTTCACAAATACTCTCTGGGAGTTACCGCCGACGGTAGCACTATCGTCACATGGTAGGGGACAGAATACGTATTCTTCCCTAAAAACTTGGGTATTATCCTGGATACCTTCTCTAGTACCCTCTTTGTAGCAACCTGCGTACCATGCGACTCCGAAACTATATGTTTAACCACAGAGTTTTCTCCGGCACTCAAAATAACAAGATAATAGTTGGTTTTCATGGAGCTTTGGCAAACTATTTGTTTGGTCGAGCAACCTAATGTTTTAGCAGTTTGTCGGCAGTCTGTCGGTTTTGTTGAAATTTGTGAAGTGGAAGTGGGTGACGGGACAGGCCGCGCGGCCTGTGCGGACAGCTTTGGCAGACTGGGCGGACTGGGCGGACTGTGGTTTGCGGCCTGGTGAGAAGTCTGGTGGAAGCCGGCTGTGTTCTGAGCGGGTTGTTGCATGGAGTCCGCGGTTTGGTGCGGCCTGGTATCTGCGGATAGAGAGGCTTGCGGACTGGTGCATTGCTCAGTGGCCGCGGGTGCATGCTTGCGCTGTTGGCGGGTTGGTTCGAGTTCGCGGGAAGCCTTGCGGACTGGTGTGTCCGCGGTTGGGGCTGTTGCGGACTGGGCCTTGAGCTTGGCTGAGGCCTTGTCGAGCTCAGGTGTTACAGCAGGTCTTGCTGTGGAGACCGGTTGGCGGACTGTTGTTTGGAGTCCGGCTTGGTGCTACTGCGTTGGACAAGTGCGAGGAGCTCGCAGACTGGTTGCGGTCTGTGCTAGGGTGTTTGGCGGACGGGACTTTGTGTCCGCCATGCTCGCACTGGCCCTTGATGGTTTTGGACTTGGTCACACTTGGTGTCAAGTTCATGGTGTCCGCCGTATCCGCCAAGTCCGCTGTGACCGGGCTGACTGTTGCTGTTTGCCTTTGGTCGTGGACTTGTGGCGGATTGAGGTGTGGGTCTTGCGGACTGCCTCGGGTTGGTGCGGACTGCCATTGAAGAGGGTGCTGTCCTGAAGCAGTTGGAGCTTTGCGGGCTGGTGCCTTGTCCGCTTAGCTTGGGCGGACTGGAGAGGGTTCGTCAATGGTTGCCTTGCTCCTGGCGGTTTCCCTTGGTGACTGGCTAAGTCCTCGCGGACTGAGCGGACGGTCGTTTGTATTCGCGCGGGCTGGGGCGGTGTCGCTATCTCATGGGCGGTGACCACATTCCTCACCTGGCCTATAAATAGGACCCCCCTGGCACATCTACAGTAACCTAAGTAACGTGAGTGAACAGTAAATTGGGTTGGGCGAGTGCTGCGGTCTGTGTTTTCCAGTCCGCACGGATTGTTTCAGGCTGACGGTTTGCTGTGTGCAGGTCGCGCGGATAACTTCAAGGAGCCAGGAGTTTGGCTGTGACTTCGGTCAGTGCTTGGAAGTGTGCGGTCTCTGCGGACTCAGCAGGAGGTCGCTCTGCGGCTTGTCAGTTCTGTTTCAACTTTCCCAGCTTCAATAACCTGTCCGCCGGCTTCAGGCGGGTAGGGGAGTTCCTCAGTTCGGGTTTAGCAGGAGGCGAATAACGGTCTGTCCGCGCGGCCTCGCGGTCTCGGCGGACTCCGTGGTATTCGGCGGATTGCAGCATAGCTTGGGCGAGCTCAGCGGTCTCGGCGGTCTCGGCGACCTCGCGGTCTCGGCGGACTGGAGTGCTGTCCGCCCGGCTTGTTTTTGGTTCTTTCTGTTTACAGCTGTAATACTAGCGAAATCATGTCTCGCTATGTATGCCTCGGATTGTAAAGAAGTGAATGCATAATAAGACTTTCTTGTGCTTCCATTGTTTTGTTGGGTGCAACCTCTAGTCCTTGGGTTTCCGCAGGTTCAGCGTGCGAACTGGGTAGTTCCGAAGATATTAATTTGGTGTTTGGGCTATCTTGCTGACCACGTTGAGAAAATTTAACATGGTATCAGAGCCAGGTTTCTGAGGTTGCGGAGGTTCAGTTGCGTGAGCGGAGGTCAGCCAGTGTTGTTACTCAGTGATTGAGTGGTGATCAACCTGTGTTGTTGCTCGGAGCTGCTGAAGGGTACCAACAGGTGATTGCAATGGAAGGAAGCTTAGCAAGAGGTCTTGGCATTGAACTCTTAACGCCGACTAACTATAAAAAGTGGAAGTCGTGCATGAAGAGTTATCTTCTGGGCGAGGAGCTGTGGGAAGTCGTCGGTGGAGACGACAGACAGGAAGTTACTGCTGCTTTCGGTACTGCTAAGCAGGTGAGGCTCTGGAGAAGAACTAATGCTAAGGCAGAGTTCGTTCTGAAGAGAGCTGTCTCTCCGGAACTGTTTGATCACATCATTGGATGTGAGTCGGCTGCTGATATTTGGACAACCATTGATGAGTTGTTCAATAGGAAGAATGTGGCGCGGCTTCAGTTCCTAGAGAATGAGTTGGCCAGGGCAACTCAGGGAGACCTTTCCATCTCCAGGTACTTCTTAAAGATGAAGAGCTTGTGTGATGAGCTGTCGGCGCTGGATCCTGATGAGCCTATCTCTGAGGCAAAGATGAAAAGGCACATTTTCCGCGGCTTGCGGAAGGAGTATGTGGCCTTTGTTACGTCTGTTCAAGGGTGGGCTACTCAGCCGTCTCTGCTGGAGCTGGAGAATCTGCTTGCCTCGCAGGAGAGCTTAGCAAGGCAGATTGGTGTAGGGATGTTTGTGAGATGGACGTGCTTACGTGAACGGCGGATTACCCATCACAGAACATAGAAAAATAAGAGAGTGCTCCGACCAAAAGCGAACGAAAAGGGGTCGGTTGGCTCTCAAAAATACGGGACTCGATACAACGTCCTTAGGACCTACTCTCCAACAAGCACACAACTCGCGCCTAGCCGGACTCGATACCACGACCTTAGGACCTACCTCTCCAACAAGCACACATCTCACCGCACCTACACAAGCATCTATTCTTTTCACAATAAGCCGTCAATCGCAGCAAAAAAATATATTTAGGAGCGGCGGTAAACGATAAGGAGGGATCAAGAACAAGTTGAGATTAACTCCCTTGTTAGCACCAAAGCGTGCCCAATCTTGGAGAACAAGTCAAGGCTTGGCCTAGTTTGTTCTCTAGCGGATCTTCCAATCCGGAAAACAAGAGGGTCAATAGCAACGTTCGATTCAGATTTGCAAGCGAAAAACACTATAAAATCGCGGAAAAGACGGATGAATAACCTCCACAAAATTCTCACAGCAAGAAACACAAAGATAGGGAAGAGATTACCCAACCAAGAAGAAGATCACACAATATTTGTGGGAGAATCACTCTCTCCACGGTTCCACCGGTTTCACACCGAAGGGGGCTGCTTCCTTCTTCCACGGAGTCGCACCGAGAGAAGCCACGCCGGAGTCGCACCGAACGGGGATGGAGGAGGCAAGACTTGGCTTCACACCAAAGGGGAGGAGGTGGCTATGGCTTCCACCATGGTGGCCGAAATTCCTCAAGGGGGGTTTCTTTAGGTTTCTTTTTCCAATGTGTAACTCATCATAATAGCCTCCTTTAAATAGGAGTTACAAAAGAGATCCAACCATCCATGATGGAGATGAAATCTCATCCATCCGGGCGGTTACATACACACCAAGGGTTTAATAGCAGACCAACATGAAAATAAAAATAATACAAGCCAAATGTTTTAAGCAATTAAAATTAAACTAAGCAGAATTATTAAGCAAGCTTTGCGCGCCGCGGACGGAGGTTGTATCGCAGCTTTCCGTTAGCGTCCGTGGCGTTGTCATGACGCCGCAAATCTTTAACTTGTTGCGCCGCAGCAACCGGGTCATCATCAGGAAGTGTTGGAGGGGCCGCAGCAACCGGGTCATCATCAGGACGTGTTGGAGGGGCCGCGCCATCAATCCTCCCCCACTCAAAATCGCGCATCTCCGATGCGTGGGCTGATAGAAAACGGCGGAGAAGCTCGACATCCAAACGTTGAAGCTCTGTCGCGAGTACCCATGAGTCGTCCGACGGTGGGCGGTCACGCCAACGGATGAGGAAGCGGTAGGTAGTACCGTCAGGAGTAGTAAGTGGCTCAGCAGCGAGTATCATATCTGGATGGAGAAACATCTTGGGAAACCTGGGAAACATGTCAGCAGTAGGAATAAAAGAAGGCAACGTACCATCCGATGTTATACCTGCGGGGACCGGAGGAGAGAGATCATCCAAACTACCACTCCCCAACCCATTAGAAATTTCAGTGGAGGGAGAAGACGACAAAGAAACCAACTCTTGTGGAGGCGCAACAAACAACGTCAAATCCGAGACATTAAAAATAGGGGAGATACCCCATTCAGCAGGCAAATCCAAAACGAAAGCGTTGTCACCTAGATTCTTGATAATCCGAAAAGGACCGCCGCGTTTTGGAGCTAACCTTTTAACGGTGCCAGTTGGCATTCGTTCGGGAACTAACCGTACTAAAACCAGATCGCCGACCTTAAAGTGTGACACCTTCCTATGTAGATTAGCGTGCGCTTGATAAGACTCATATTGAGCAGTCAAGGTAGCTCGTATACGTGCATGTAAGTCGTGAATATGTTGGGCGAAGGATTGTGCAAATTGACTTGTTTTGTATGTGGGAGGTAAGGGGACCAAGTCAAGTGGCACAGGGGCCTTATACCCGTGGACAATTTCATTCGGAGACATACCCGTGGACCGATTTTTAGAATTATTGTAAGCCAGTTGTGCATGTGGAAGCAGTAAATCCCAAGTGCCTTTATGGTCGCTCACGAGACATCGAAGAAGATTTCCTAGGCTCCGATTGACTACTTCCGTCTGGCCATCAGTTTGTGGGTGATAAGCCGCGGAGAATAATAATTTTGTGCCCATAAGAACCCACAAGGTTTTCCAAAAGTAACTAGTGAACTTGACGTCCCTATCTGAGACAATAGTCTTCGGAACGCCACGATGACTAACGACGTCTTTAAAATACAGTTTCGCAATGTGAGAGGCGTCGTTGGTCTTACTACAGGGGAGGAAGTACGCCATCTTGGAGAACCTATCCACAACAACGAGTATAGAATCATGACGTCGCAGGGTGGGGGGAAGGCCTAATACAAAGTCCATGCTCACGTCTTCCCATGGGACGGACGGAATAGGTAGCGGAGTGTATAAACCTACATTGGACTTAGTACCTTTAGAAACTTGGCACGTACGACAACTGCTCACAACTTTCCCAACCATCGCCTTTAGTTTAGGCCAAAAGAATTTCTCCTCTACGAGCGTTATCGTTTTGTCTCTGCCAAAGTGGCCACTCAAGCCACCACTATGTAACTCCCAAATGATGTGGAGTCGCAAAGAGGAGTGGGGGATACACAATTTTCCGTGTTTGAATAAGTATCCGTCTCTAAGGGAATAGGCCGTGATGGTCGTGGGAGAGCTATCCTGGGCAGATAAGTATGGCTCCTGAAAATCAGGGCATATGGCCTATTCATCCTTTATGCGCTCGAAACCTACCACGTGGACTTGCATGGAGGAAAGTAAGAGGGTGAGGCGACTGAGTGCATCGGCAACTCGATTGTCGGTCCCCTTAAGGTGCTTGAGAGTAAATGTGTATTCTTGCAAGAAGGATACCCATTTAGCGTGGCGCGGGCTGATTTTGTGCTGACCATTGATGAATCGCAACGCTTCATGATCAGAGAGGATCACGAACTCCTTATGAAGGAGGTAGTGCCTCCAATGATGCAAACATCTAATGACCGCATAAAACTCCCTATCGTAATTGGAATAATTTAATTTAGCACCCGCTAACTTCTCACTAAAATAACTAACCGGGTGACCCTCTTGACTCAAGACACCTCCAATCCCTACGCCAGATGCATCACAAGTAAGCTCGAAGACCTTGGTGAAGTCTAGGAGACGTAACACCGGTGCTTCGATCATAAGCTCCTTAATACGATGGAATGCAAACGTGGCGGATTTGGACCATGTGAATTCTCCTTTCTTCATGCAGTCCGTAATGGGTGCCATAATGCTACTAAAATCACGTATGAAATGACGATAAAAGGTAGCTAACCCGTGGAAACTAAGCACCTCACGAAGGCTAGTGGGCTCGGGCCAGTCTCTAATCACTTGAACCTTTCCTGGGTCAACACGAATTCCTGCAGAGCCAACTATATAACCTAAGAATTCAACCTCCGAAACATAAAACGTGCATTTCTTTAGATTTAGATATAAGGTTTCAGTCCTTAAGGTGGAGAGGACTACTTTGATGTAAGAGAGGTGTTCGGCGGGGGAGGTACTAAACACTAGGATGTCATCAAAGTACACTACAACAAACTTCACCATATATGGCCTAAAGATGTGCGTCATCATCCGGGAGAAGGTGCTGGGGGCATTGGATAGCCCAAAGGGCATCACAAGCCATTCATACAACCCGTCCTTAGACTTGAACGCCGTCTTCCACTCATCCCCCTCTCGGATCCTGATTTGGTGGTAACCACTCCGTAAGTCCAGTTTAGAGAAGATAGTGGCACCTGATAGGACATCCAAGAGATCATCTAGTCGCGGAATTGGAAACCTATATTTTATAGTAATTTTGTTGAGAGCTCGGCTATCAACACACATACGCCAGGTGCCATCCTTCTTAGGGGCAAGAAGAGCGGGGACAGCACATGTGCTCATACTCGTCCTAATAAATCCCTTATTTAACAACTCCTCTATCTGGGTTTGTAACTCTAAGTGGGCAGTTGGATTAAGCCTATAGTGTGGTTGGTTGGGTAAGGACGATCCGGGGATAAGGTCTATTGCGTGTTGTATATCTCTAAGCGGTGGTAACGACGAAGGCAACTCCTCCGGGTATACATCCCTAAACTCATCCAACAATACCCGTAGCTCTCGGGGTAAATCTTCCAACACGCCACCATCAGTTTTTTCACTCAGAAGTACAAGAGCGTACATGATTCCCCCAATGAAGGGATCCTTCACAAATTCCTTCCTACCAACTAAACTCAAGGCTTTCCTCTCAACTGGGATGGTGGTATCCTTAGCCAACACTACCGGCTCTTTTGGCACAGTCGGTCTCAAGGTGACGATCTTGCCATTGAATTTAAACTCATAAGTGTTGGCACGACCATAGTGCGTCACATCACGGTCGTATAGCCAAGGGCGGCCTAATAACACATGACAAATGTCCATTGGTAGGACGTCGCACCAAACCTCATCCGTGTAGGATTTGAAAGACAGGGGGACTAGGCATCGTTGGGTAACCTTAATAGTAACCTTACTAATCCAAGCGACCTGGTAGGGGGTCGGGTGCGGCTCGACAGTCAAGGACATACGCTTAACGGCGTTCTCAGAAACGGCGTTTACGCAACTACCACCATCAATAACTAATTTGCAAAGTTTTTCTCCACTCTTAAAGATCAGGGAAAAGATGCTCGTCCTCTTCCAGTCGTCTACAGGACGAGGGGTGGTCATAATGCAACGCATCACCATAAGGCGGTGATCGTCCTCCAAGTCACTAGGGACTCCGTCAGGGTCGCTCTCCTCTTCGGCCTCATAGACATAATCGTCAGGGTCGGTAGTGGACTCTAGTAAGGCTATGGCCTTCGTCTTGGTGGGGCATTCATAGGCATAGTGGCCTTGAACACCGCATGAGTAACAAGTGGTGTTAGCCTTGCTAACCTTTCCAACGGGGATACGCTCACTAGCGGGGTTCTTGGTATTTCTCGCGGTAATCACAACGGATTTCGACTCGGAGGATCTAAATTTTCCTTTATCAGGAAAAGTGGAAGAAGATGCCCCAGCGGTGGACTTATTCTTTGCATTAGAATAACGGGAGTGAGCTTTAGATGCTAGGTTCTTTTCAATGTCCAAGGCGGCATTGAAAGTCGTATTCAAGTCCGTGTGACCATAACGCAAGAGTTTCCGCTGAATGTCGGGGTGAAGTCCCTTTCGAAATCTAGATAAGGTTACTTCGGGGATCTCTCGAAGGTCACATCGTACCATACGGTCCTTAAGTTCTCCCATATATTCAGCAACGGACATTGAGCCTTGTCGAAGGGTGGCAAGCTCATCGAACATTTGCGTCCGATGGTACGCGGGAACGTACTGATCGGTTAGCAGGTTCTTCATAACAGCCCATCCAATGAGTGGGACCCCGTGCCCAGCTCCTAACCTACGTTCTTCATTCAGCCAATAGGTTTTGGCACGTCCCATTAATTTCATCCTGGCAACTTGAACCTTTTGGGGGTCCGTGAGGTTGTGCTATTCGAAATAGCACTCCATGTCTATAGCCCAATGGAGGAAGATCTGGGGATCTCCCATGCCATCATAGGTGGGGGCATCTATCTTGATAGCCCTCGTGATATCAAAGCCTCGCTCGGGGCGGGGTTCTCGAGGGGGCATACGGGGAGAGTTTCCCTCAGAATCCGAATCAAAGTTCGGTTGGTGCTGGTTGGGCTGCCCAGCATTAACGGGAGGTGGGGGTGGCCTTGCTTGATTTTGTAGGATCTGGGCTAAGGCATTCCTAAGCTCTGTCATTTTGGCACGAAGACCTGCTATAGCCTCGGTGTTGGGATCACCATGCTCGTTCGCAGCCATCCTAGACGTAGACGGGGTTGCGTACTCCGTTCCTAGCCTAGTGCGCATTCAGGTTTGGGAAGCCCCGGGCAAGATGAATTTTCCTAGGACTGAAGCTATATTGAAAATAAGATATTTTTATATACTCCCGATGTGAATAACACGTAGATCGTTAAAAAAAATTTTCTTTGAAATTTGGCTGAAAAATAAAGATTTCAGCCCGCTATTTGCAGACCACAGAAAATAATTTTTTTGAGTTCTAACGATCAGAGCTCTAACAAGGAACGCAGAGAGGATGTTTGCAACGTGAAAGTTGAAACGACCGCCTCTGATACCAAATTGGTGTAGGGATGTTTGTGAGATGGACGTGCTTACGTGAACGGCGGATTACCCATCACAGAACATAGAAAAATAAGAGAGTGCTCCGACCAAAAGCGAACGAAAAGGGGTTGGTTGGCTCTCAAAAATACGGGACTCGATACAACGTCCTTAGGTCCTACTCTCCAACAAGCACACAACTCGCGCCTAGCCGGACTCGATACCACGACCTTAGGACCTACCTCTCCAACAAGCACACATCTCACCGCACCTACACAAGCATCTATTCTTTTCACAATAAGCCGTCAATCGCAGCAAAAAAATATATTTAGGAGCGGCGGTAAACGATAAGGAGGGATCAAGAACAAGTTGAGATTAACTCCCTTGTTAGCACCAAAGCGTGCCCAATCTTGGAGAACAAGTCAAGGCTTGGCCTAGTTTGTTCTCTAGCGGATCTTCCAATCCGGAAAACAAGAGGGTCAATAGCAACGTTCGATTCAGATTTGCAAGCGAAAAACACTATAAAATCGCGGAAAAGACGGATGAATAACCTCCACAAAATTCTCACAGCAAGAAACACAAAGATAGGGAAGAGATTACCCAACCAAGAAGAAGATCACACAATATTTGTGGGAGAATCACTCTCTCCACGGTTCCACCGGTTTCACACCGAAGGGGGCTGCTTCCTTCTTCCACGGAGTCGCACCGAGAGAAGCCACGCCGGAGTCGCACCGAACGGGGATGGAGGAGGCAAGACTTGGCTTCACACCAAAGGGGAGGAGGTGGCTATGGCTTCCACCATGGTGGCCGAAATTCCTCAAGGGGGGTTTCTTTAGGTTTCTTTTTCCAATGTGTAACTCATCATAATAGCCTCCTTTAAATAGGAGTTACAAAAGAGATCCAACCATCCATGATGGAGATGAAATCTCATCCATCCGGGCGGTTACATACACACCAAGGGTTTAATAGCAGACCAACATGAAAATAAAAATAATACAAGCCAAATGTTTTAAGAAATTAAAATTAAACTAAGCAGAATTATTAAGCAAGCTTTGCGCGCCGCAGACGGAGGTTGTATCGCAGCTTTCCGTTAGCGTCCGTGGCGTTGTCATGACGCCGCAAATCTTTAACTTGTTGCGCCGCAGCAACCGGGTCATCATCAGGAAGTGTTGGAGGGGCCGCAGCAACCGGGTCATCATCAGGACGTGTTGGAGGGGCCGCGCCATCACAGATGGCTGGAGTGAATTTGAATCAGGAAGGCAGCGAGGCTCTCTTCTCAGGCAAGAAGAAGGGATGGGAAGGGAAGAAGAAGAAGAAGGTGCAGGCCGCTGTTGAGAAGGAGACTTCAACTTCATATCCGCCGGAGAGGAGCAATGCTCCTAAGGACTGGAAGAAGAATCTGAAGTGCTACCGGTGTCATCAGCGTGGGCACTTCAAGCGGGACTGCAAGGTCAAGCTGCAGCCTGGGCATGCTGCGGGAAAGGAGGAAGCTTGCTCGCGAAGTGAAGAAGCAGAATGGGGAGGAGCTTTCATGACGGTCACTTGTGTTCGGGCCTTATCTGCTGAGGACTTCAACAGCGAGTGGATCGTCGACTCCGGGTGTGGTCATCACCTCACCGGAGACATGTCGAAGTTCACCTCCATGCAGGCTTACTCAGGTAATGAAGCTATTATCACTGCTGATAATACTGTTTATGCAGTAGAGAAGGAGGGGGTCGTGTCTTTGGGTAGTGATCAGGGGCCACTCACGTTAAGGAGTGTGTATCACATGCCGGGCATGAAGAAGAACCTCTTCTCGGTGACCAATGCGGTGGACGCTGGGTATCACGTTCTGTTTGGGCCAACAGACGTGAGGTTCCTTCGCAACGTATCAGCAGTGAAGGCTGATGTTGCTCATGTTGGGAGGAGGGTGAAGAACTTGTTTGTTCTTTCCACCAGTGCCTATGTTGATAAGATGAGAGCCAATGATAGTGCGGCTATCTGGCATGAGAGGCTGGGGCATGTTGGCATGGACAAGCTAAAGGCAATGGCGAGTAGAAGTCTGGTGAGGGGGTTGCCGATGTTGTCCTCCTTTGGTGATGGGCATGTTTGTGCGGGCTGTCAATACGGTAAGGCACATCGCCTTCCGTTTGATAAATCTCAAACAAGGAGCAAGAAACGATTGGAGTGTGTTCATGGCGACCTGATGGGACCGACTGTTACAGCCAGCCTTGGTGGAAGCAAATACATGCTTGTCTTGGTTGATGACTACTCAAGGTATACTTGGGTGTACTTCTTAAAGGAGAAGTCGGAAGCCTTCCGTTTGTTCGTGGAGTTCAAGGAGTTGGTAGAAGGCCGGCTTGGCTTGCGGATTAAGAAGTTTAGAACTGATAACGGGGGGGAGTTTGTCTCTTCCGAGTTTTCTAACTTCTGCAGGAAGCACGGGATCCAACGGGAGCTTACTTGTTCTCACACTCCACAACAAAATGGGGTAGCGGAGCGGAAGATCCGTCATTTGACGGAAACCTGCAAATGCTGGCTGCATGCGAAAGATATCCAAAGGTCCTTTTGGGCGGAGGGAATGTCTTGTGCTGCTTATGTTATTAACCGGATGCCACTCAGCCCTATCAACATGAAGACTCCTATTGAGCTGTTGCTGAAGGAGAAGCCGAGTGTTGGACACCTTCGGGTGTTCGATTCAACTTGCTACGTGCATGTCCCGGATGCTTCACGGACAAAGCTGGATGCGAAGGCAAGGAAACTTGTCTTTGTTGGCTATGATGAGCGGAAGAAGGGATGGAAGTGCATGGACCCTGTGACGAAGAAGTTCGTGGTGTCAAGAGATGTTGTCTTTGACGAGCTGACGTCATATGGAGGTGGCTCGGTGGAGCCTACCGGAAGTAGCAAGGTTGAGGAAGCACCGGTGGAGGCTGCTGAAGGCTTGGAAGAGGAGCTTGCTGTTTCACCAGCAGCTCCTGTTGCTTCGAACTCCGAGGCTGAGCCTTCTGGCTCAGGAAGCAGGGGGAGCACTGCTCAATGCTTGCCCCAGGTAGGAGTGGAGCCTGAAGAAGCAACGGAAGCCGTGAGCAAGGAACCGTGTCTTCGGAGATCGAAGAGGGTGGTTAAGCCACCGGCTCGGTACTGTGATGGGAATGCAGTGAGCTTTGTCTCCTGCTTCTTTGCAGGTCCTCTGGATGAGCGAGAGCCTGCAAACTTCAACGAGGCCACTGGAGTGAAGGAGTGGGAAGGTGCCATGAAGGAAGAGATTGATGCTCTGAAGAAGAATGAAACCTGGGACCTTGTGCCCAAGGTTGATGGCATTACTCCGGTTACTTGCAAGTGGGTGTATAAGTTGAAGAAGAAGGCTGATGGGAGCATTGATCGGTTCAAGGCTCGCCTGGTCGCAAGAGGATTCTCACAGCAGTATGGAGAAGACTATGAGGAGACATTCAGTCCAGTTGCGAAGATGACGTCTGTAAGAGTGGTGATTGCCTTGGCTGCTAGCAAGGGATGGAGGTTGTGGCAACTCGATGTGAAGAATGCCTTTCTTTACGGAGAGATTGACAAGGACATCTTCATGGATCAGCCGCTTGGTTTCGTCTCTGAGAAGCATCCGGACTATGTCTGCAAACTCAGGAAGGCTCTCTATGGGTTGAAGCAAGCTCCTCGAGCGTGGTATGGGAAGATTGCAGAGTACTTGCAATTCTGTGGATACCTGGCTTCCAACTCGGATTCAAGCTTGTTCGTCAAGAAGAAGGGAGAGCTAAGAGTCTTGGTCCTGCTGTATGTGGATGATATGATCATCACAGGGAACTCGGGGGAGGAAGTAGCAAGGCTCAGGGGAGAGCTTGCTATACGCTTCGAGATGAAAGACTTGGGAGAGTTGCATCACTTTCTTGGTCTGGAAGTGGAGAGGAAGGAGTGCGGGATTCTCATTAGCCAGAAAGGGTATGTTGATCGTATTGTGAAGCGGTTTGGCATGGGCGAAGGGAAGAAGTGCTCTACTCCACTGGAACCTGGGCTAAAGCTTCGACGAGATGAGGGAAGGGTGCTTAATGATCCCTTGGTGTTCAGGGCTCTTGTTGGGAGCTTGATCTATCTGACGATTACAAGGCCGGATATAGCTTATGCTGTTGGCCGAGTAAGTCAGTATATGGCTGAACCAAGGCAATCTCATCTAGTGGCGGCGAAGGGAATTCTGAAGTATGTCAAGGTGACTTCTGAGATGGGACTCCTCTATGGAAGGGATGCGGAGTTTGCATTGCTCGGGTACACGGATGCTGACTATGGCGGTGATTCGGATGATCGAAGGTCTACTTCGGGTTATGTGTTCACTTGCGGTTCAGCTAGCATCTCGTGGTGTTGCAAGAAGTAGGACTCGGTGTCGGTTTCAACCACGGAGGCGGAGTATAAGGCTTCGGCCTTGGCTGCTCGGGAAGCCGTTTGGTTGAGGAGGCTCATAGAGGATGTTCATGAAGAAGTGCAAGGGCCTACTTTACTCCGGGGTGACAATGAGAGTGCTCTCAAACTGGTAAACAATCCAGTGTGTCACGCCAGGACCAAGCATATAGAGATTGATCACCACTTCATCCGGGAGAAGGTGTTGGAGGGGTCTCTGCTGGTCGGGCATGTTCGGAGTGAAGATAATCTTGCTGACATCTTCACGAAGCCGCTGTCGAAGGGGCCCTTTGAACGCTTGCGCAGCTTGCTGGGCTTGGTCACCACTTCTCACTTCAAGGGGGAGTGTTGAAATTTGTGAAGTGGAAGTGGGTGACGGGACAGGCCGCGCGGCCTGTGCGGACAGCTTTGGCGGACTGGGCGGACTGGGCGGACTGTGGGTTGCGGCCTGGTGAGAAGTCTGGTGGAAGCCGGCTGTGTTCTGAGCGGGTTGTTGCATGGAGTCCGCGGTTTGGTGCGGCCTGGTATCTGCGGATAGAGAGGCTTGCGGACTGGTGCATTGCTCAGTGGCCGCGGGTGCATGCTTGCGCTGTTGGCGGGTTGGTTCGAGTTCGCGGGAAGCCTTGCGGACTGGTGTGTCCGCGGTTGGGGCTGTTGCGGACTGGGCCTTGAGCTTGGCTGAGGCCTTGTCGAGCTCAGGTGTTACAGCAGGTCTTGCTGTGGAGACCGGTTGGCGGACTGTTGTTTGGAGTCCGGCTTGGTGCTACTGCGTTGGACAAGTGCGAGGAGCTCGCGGACTGGTTGCGGTCTGTGCTAGGGTGTTTGGCGGACGGGACTTTGTGTCCGCCATGCTCGCACTGGCCCTTGATGGTTTTGGACTTGGTCACACTTGGTGTCAAGTTCATGGTGTCCGCCATATCCGCCAAGTCCGTTGTGACCGGGCGGACTGTTGTTGTTTGCCTTTGGTCGTGGACTTGTGGCGGATTGAGGTGTGGGTCTTGCGGACTGCCTCGGGTTGGTGCGGACTGCCATTGAAGAGGGTGCTGTCCTGAAGCAGTTGGAGCTTTGCGGGCTGGTGCCTTGTCCGCTTAGCTTGGGCGGACTGGAGAGGGTTCGTCAATGGTTGCCTTGCTCCTGGCGGTTTCCCTTGGTGACTAGCTAAGTCCTCGCGGACTGAGCGGACGGTCGTTTGTATTCGCGCGGGCTGGGGCGGTGTCGCTATCTCATGGGCGGTGACCACATTCCTCACCTGGCCTATAAATAGGACCCCCCTGGCACATCTACAGTAACCTAAGTAACGTGAGTGAACAGTAAATTGGGTTGGGCGAGTGCTGCGGTCTGTGTTTTCCAGTCCGCGCGGATTGTTTCAGGCTGACGGTTTGCTGTGTGCAGGTCGCGCGGATAACTTCAAGGAGCCAGGAGTTTGGCTGTGACTTCGGTCAGTGCTTGGAAGTGTGCGGTCTCTGCGGACTCAGCAGGAGGTCGCTCTGCGGCTTGTCAGTTCTGTTTCAACTTTCCCAGCTTCAATAACCTGTCCGCCGGCTTCAGGCGGGTAGGGGAGTTCCTCAGTTCGGGTTCAGCAGGAGGCGAATAACGGTCTGTCCGCGCGGCCTCGCGGTCTCGGCGGACTCCGTGGTATTCGGCGGATTGCAGCATAGCTTGGGCGAGCTCAGCGGTCTCGGCGGTCTCGGCGACCTCGCGGTCTCGGCGGACTGGAGTGCTGTCCGCCCGGCTTGTTTTTGGTTCTTTCTGTTTACAGCTGTAATACTAGCGAAATCATGTCTCGCTATGTATGCCTCGGATTGTAAAGAAGTGAATGCATAATAAGACTTTCTTGTGCTTCCATTGTTTTGTTGGGTGCAACCTCTAGTCCTTGGGTTTCCGCAGGTTCAGCGTGCGAACTGGGTAGTTCCGAAGATATTAATTTGGTGTTTGGGCTATCTTGCTGACCACGTTGAGAAAATTTAACAGGTTTGTCTCTGGTGGTCTGTTCAGGAGGCTAGCAAGCTATAGCGGTCTTGGTGGACATGGTATTAGTCACAGTGGAAAGAGGCAGCTAAAGCTGCTATATGGAGAGTAGGTGAATCTACGGGTTCACGCAGTTATTGCGGACTTGGGTTCTTGTTGTAGTATTCTTGGCGGACAACATTATAATTGCAGTGGATAGAGGCAGCTAAAGATGCTGTTTGGAGAGCAGCTAAAGCTGTGTGTTCCAGTAGTAGTTGCAGACTTGAGTTATCGCTGTAGTGGACTTGGCGGATAGTGTTGTAGTTGCAGTGGACAGAGACAGCTAAAGTTGTGGTCTGAAGAGCAGCTAAAACTATGGGTTTTGGTAGTTGTTGTGACTTGGTGTAGGAGCGAGCTAGTCAGAGGCTGCAGACTGCTACTTAAGTTCGGGGGATACCTGTGTGGAGTGGACTACTTCAGTATCGGGTGGATTCTAGTCGGAGCGGTCAATGCTTAACCGCTCGGCTATTTTGTGGTTTAAATTTTTATCTGACCTGTCCGCGGGTTGTAATTTTGTCCCACATCGACTGTTGTATTTTTTCCTCTTCTTTTCCCCTATAAATAAGGGGTCATACACTTGTAAATTATCCTTTTGTGAAATGCAAAGCTTGTTATATAGATTTTTTTACATAATAACAAAGGACAACCGGTCCTTGCGGTTTCTGATTTTCTAACTGCCAGCTTTCCTCGTCTTCTTTACGGTATTTGGTTTTTTTAAATCACGCCGCTTCTTCTTTCTAATTTTCTAACCGCCTTCTTGGCTTGTTTTCTTTGCGGCCTTCGGTTTTTTTCTAACTGCGTCACTTCTTCTATCCGCTCATGCTATTTTCTATCCGCCCGAGCTTCCTTCTTTCCGCAGTTTGCACGGTTTCTTTTTTCTAACCACCTTCTTCAAGGCAAATATTTAGTATTCTTCTACCTCCTTATCTGCCTCCTATACTCATGTTGCCCATCTGTTTCTTCTCCGTCTAGGATTCTAGGCAATGCTTCTAAGTTAATTGGTTGGAATTATCCAGATTACGGTGTCTTATTTGTGTTCTTGCTCAGGTCTCAACGCAAACTCAATGATCTTCCTGATGATCCTCTAGCTTGTGATTCTGTTTTTTATGATAATGATGCCAATGATGCTTTGGTTAGGACGTGGCTTGAAAATAGTGTCTCTAATGAGTGCCTACCTGTTATTTGGCATGGTTGTAATGACCCAAAATTCGAAAGAAGCACGAGCAGCGTCGAGAGCTAAGTTTGGGTCTTGGTAAGGGTCACACGGCCACAGACACGGGCGTGTCCGTGGTCGTGTCATGCCAGGTTCATCGAGAGCTCGAGAAGTGGACGATTTTTGCTCGACGATGTGTCGAGACAGGGAACACGTCCTAAGACACGGGCGTGTCCATGGCCGTGTTGTGCCGGGTTCATCGAGAGCCTGGGTGGTCGACAAACTGCACTCGACGATGTGTCGAGGCAGTGAACACGGCCTAGGACACGGGCATGTCCGAGGTCGTGTTGACCGTGTTCGATGAATTTTTCTGCGAAGTCGATGAAGAGGCAGTCGATGATTGTCGAGACTTCGAACACGGCCTGAGACACGGGCGTATCCCAGGCCATGTCCTTCTCGGGTTGTGAGTCGGGCCGTGTAAGGGGATTGAACATGGTCTAGAGCTAAGGCATGTTCGTGTTGGACACGGCCATGTCAAATGTGACAAGGGCGTGTCAAGTTCCCGTGTCTTTCTCTGGTTGTGTTTGGACCGGTATCGATGGAGGAACACGCCCAGGCACACAGGCGTGTACTGCATGAAACAGGTGTATCAGCTCTGACACGGGCATGTTCAGAGCCTGTTTCCTGCTTTGGGTGCGACGGTTTCAACATTGATTGGGGAACACGGCCTTGGACACGGGCCATGTTCAGCCCAGGTGTTTTGATTTTCAGTTCGGATCGTGGTCGTTCATTTCCTTCTTTTGGGATCTGATGGTCCAGGGTTGCCCTTGCTGAGTTAAGTCCGGGAATAGGGTATAAAAACCCTCATTCTTCTTCAAGCACTCTCTTTCTAAGATCTAGAGAGAATGGAGAGCAAGGAAGAAGGTGAAGGAGAGATCTAGATGCCTGAGAAGCTTCGGTGCTCCAAATCGCGAGCCAAGTCTAGATCCGTGGAGGCAAGACCGTTGCGAAGGTTTTCATCTGGCTAAGTTGTCATGGCTAGGAAGAGAGGTCGGAAGGTAACGACACATCTCCTCTTGGTTTTTAGGATGCATGTTTAACATCTTATACTTTCTAGTTTATGAGCACCAAACTCTCAAATGAGAGGGGTTTTGGTCACCAAGGTGCAAGAGGAACCTCCGGGTCGATTGAGTCCGTCCCCGGTATGTTTTTGCATTAGAGATCTGTTCCGTTAGTGGATTAGGCATGGTGGGTGAAGCCGTAGTTGTGACCGTTAGTCCGACTCGGTGATGTTGCATATGAGCTTTAAGGATTCGTAGAGATCCGTTGCGGTAAGATGCCGTTTGTGATGTTTGTGATGTTTTCCCCCTTCTCTCGAGCGAGTACGTGTAGTCGGAACCGGACAAGGTTAGCTCCTCAATGTCGGTAGATGGTTTCCTTGGTGGATAAGATTAACTCCGCATTGGCGGTAGATGGTTTCCTTGGTGCGCGGGGACGTTGCAGTACGAATGAGGTATTAGGGTGGGAATGGTTTTTGGATTGTAATGTTCTAAGGCGTGGCTTTATCTCCGTGGTCGGCTAGCTATCCCGTGACATACAGGTCATGTGTGGAGAGTGTCCCAGCGAGACTAGTCCCCTTCTGTGAGACTGACGAGAATGCCAAGCATGGGGCAAGCCCGGGCAATGAGGCCATGAGCGGGTGGGGTCCAGCAAGGCTTCTTAGAATCGGTCAGTGTGTTAGACGGAATCCTGAAATGAGAAGTTAGAGCTTGCAGGCAAGCCCGGGTCTAAGACCATGAGCGGGTGGGTCCTTGGCAAGAGTTCCGTGTGGCGGCTTGCATGCCGTTGGTGGAATTGCAGTGCCCCCTTTGTTTGCGGCTTAATGACAATGGGGAAATGATGAGTACCCAGATGATGTGATGATGTGATATGTGCATACGCGTTAGGGTGCCTTGGGTGAAGCCTGGGTTTTGCATTCATGCTGCATAGTAGACCCCTTTTCTTTATATGCTCAACACTAGAGAACGTGCATGTTGTTTGAGACATCCAAGCGTGTTCATTAATGCTATACTTATTTTTATATATTGTATATGAAGTGCTGACTTGCAGGTTGGAGGGGTACCCCGGGGTCCGTTAGGGGCGGCCAGGAGGAGATGTGTTCGTTACACCGTTTGAGGTCAGCCTTTGCTGACCCACATTACAACCAAATTTTACAGGGCAAGGATCGCAATTAGGAGCTAGCTCACCGGCCAGAAATGCCTAAGCCTCATGAAGTGTTACCAACCTTGCTATGGTTTTATTTTGTGATTTTGTATGCTTGATGTTGTTGTCTTCCGCCTTGCATGCCGAGGTAGCTTAGGAGTGCTTATGCATGTTGATGATTTTTTATTGTTGGAGATTTGGACTCTCTTTTGTTATAAGGCCATAAAGCCGTTTCGAGACTCTTGTGGATGTGGATAACTTCTAGTCTTGGTTGATATTTCCGCTGTGTTCTGCTTATGATTTTTGAGTTTTGGGTAGTTATATCATCTTATAATACTGAAGCTATGGCGTCTGTATATTGTTTTCGACCTATTTATATGCTTCTAAACACAGAAGGTCAAAAGGCGCGTGGAAATACACTTAATGTGTCGACACTGTTGAGATGGTGTCGACATGGACTACTAAGGTCTCGACAAAGGTATTTACTACTATGTTTCGACACCAAACGGAGTGTCGACACAACTTTCATTATATGTCGACACAATTTACTTCATGTGTCGACACTAAACTAAGTGTCAGAAATTCTCTGTGTCGACACCAAATTCTAAGTGTCGACACCAAACTAAGTGTCAGAAATTATCTGTGTCGACACCAAATTCTAAGTGTCGACACAACTTTCTGGATGTGTCAACACTACTTTCTTGAAGTGTTGACACCAACTAATCAGTGTCGACACAAACTTCTATATGTGTCGACACATAATTACTTAGTCAAATTTGTCATTCTATTCTATGTTCAGCATTCCTAATTCAATTTTGAAATTATTGAATTTAGTTTCATCAAGGGGTTTGGTGAACATGTCAGCAATCTAATAATTAGTATTGACAAATTCTAAAAATATATCTTCTTTTTCTACATGATGTCTAATGAAGTGAAATCTGATTTCTATATGTTTAGTTCTGCTATGTGAAATAGGATTTTTAGTAATAGAAATAGTACTTGTAGAATCACAAAATAAAGGAGTTCTACTTACCTTGAGACCATAGTCTCCAAGTTGATGTTGAATCCATAATAGCTGAGCACAGCAGCTGCCTGCAGCAACATATTCTGACTCAGCAGTGGATATTGCCACACTAGTCTGCTTTTTACTGTTCCAGGACACCGATCTTCCACCTAAAAACTAACATGTGTCAGTTGTGCTTTTCCTATCTACTTTGCAACCTTCAAAGTCTGCATCTAAATAACCTGTCAGTAGAAAGTCTCTATTCTTAGGGTACCAAAGGCCAAGATTAGGTGTTCCCTTGAGATATCTCAAAATTCTTTTAACTGCAGTATAATGAGATTTTTTACGGCTTGCTTGATACCTAGCACAAACACATGTAGCATACATGATGTCTGGTCTACTAGTAGTTAAGTATAAAAGGAAGTCAATTATCATTCTATACAAAGACTCATCTACATATTTTTCTGCATCATCTTTGCCTATAGGCATACTTGACCCCATAGGAATTGTCATGGTGGAGGATGACTCCATACCATATTTCTTTATTAACTCCTTGGTGAACTTAGACTGGGATATGGACAAGCCATCATCAGTCTGTCTAATTTGGAGTCCCAAGAAGAATTTAAGCTCACCCATACTGCTCATCTCAAACTTCCCTTGCATAAGTTTTGCAAACTTCCTACAAAGGTTATTTTCAGTTGATCCAAAGATAATGTCATCAACAAATATCTGGACTAGGATAATCTTGCCTTTTGATTCCCTAAGGAATAGAGTCTTGTCTATTTTCCCCCTTGAGAATTTGTTCTCAACGAGGAAGGTATACAAAGTTTCATACCAAGCCCTAGGAGCTTGTTTCAGTCCATATAGGGCTTTCTTATGCCTATAAACACAACAGGGATTAAGAGGATCTACAAAACCTGAGGGTTGTTCAACATAGAGTTTCTCTTTTAAGTTACCATTTAGAAATGCTGACTTGACATCCATTTGAAATACCTTGAACCCCTGGTAACCTGCATAGGCAAGGAATAGCTTTATTGCTTTCAATCTTGCCACTGGAGCAAATGTCTGATCAAAGTCTATTCCTTCTTCCTGTCTATAGCCCTTGGCAACTAATCTTGCTTTGTTCTTGACTATGATGCCATTTTCATACAGTTTGTTCCTATAGATCCACTTAGTCTTAATTACATTGTGATTCTTTGGTTTTGGCACCAGCTTTCATACTTTACATCTCCTGAATTGATTCAGCTCCTCCTACATTGCATCAATCCAATTTGAATCTTGTATGGCTTCTTTAAATCTTTTGGGTTCCAACTAAGACAGGAAGCTTGAACAAAGAACTGTGTTCATGTTCTTGCTTCTGGTTTGAACACCATGTCTTGGATCACCAATGATTTGGTGTGATGGATGATCCTTTAGATGTCTTATTATTAGAGACAATCCTTCTACAATTTGAACTTCTTCATTCTCCCCATCATGTTGTACTTCATTGTCTTCATCAGCAACTTGTGAGTCTTGTACTCCCCCTATACAGTAACCAACATTTTCCTCATTCTGCCTTGTAGTTTGGTCTTCACTAATAGTTAGCATGTCCATATTTTCTTTTAAACCTGTAGAGCTACAAGAATTGCTAGACAGATCACAGTTAATTAGCTTAGATTCATCAAATACTACATGAACAGATTCTTCTATAACTTGTGTAGTCAAGGTGTAGACCATGTATGCCTTGCTACTGTTGTTGTACCCAACAAATATCTCATCTTGGGATTTTCCAGCAAACTTAGTTAGGTAAGTCTTGTCATTATTAAGTACATAACACTTGCTACCAAAGATCCTAAAATAGGATATATTTGGTTTTCTGCCCTTCATAATCTCATAGGGTGTCTTTTTGTGGCTTTTGGTGATGGAAGCTCTATTGAGAACATGACATGTAGTATTTATTTCCTCAGCCCAGAAATATTTTGGGAGAGAAGTGTCACTCAGTAGTGTTCTTCCAGCCTCAATAAGTGTCTTATTCTTTCTTTCAGCAATACCATTTTGCTGAGGAGTTCGAGGTGAGGAGAATTCTTGATGAATCCCTAATTCTTCACAGAACTTTGTCATACTTTCAGACTGAAATTCAGTTCCATGGTCACTTCTAATTTTGACCAATGAATTGTTAAGTTCATTCTGAATTTGTTTAACAAAATTGTGTAAGATAGTTGGTGTTTCAGATTTTTGCCTCAAGAAGAAAACCCATATAAATCTAGAATAATCATCCACAACCACAAAGGTATAGACTTTCCTACCTAGACTATGAACTGGCATAGGACTAAATAGATCCATATGCAAGAGGAACAAACACCTCATTGAGTCTTTGGTATCAAGACTGTGAAAGGAGGATTTGGTTTGCTTGCCTTTTTGACAAGCTGAACATATACCACCCTTAATGCACTTGACTTGAGGACCATTCCTCACTAACTCTTTACTAAAGAGTTGTCCAATAGTCTTGTAGTTGAGATGAGCTAGCCTATTGTGCCATTTGACACAATGAGAGGCTTCTCATCAGCAACAAGACAAACAAGAGAATCATTATTCTCACTCACAAAATTTAGGCAATAAACATTTCCTTTTCTATAACCAGACAAGATGACCTTCTGATCACTTGTCCTTTTAATTTGACACCCATTCTTAATAAATGAAGTGTCATAACCTAGATCACTCAGTTGGCTTATGCTTATTAGGTTATATTTCAGACCCTTCACATAAGCCACTTGAGTGATAGTGATGGAACAATTAGAAATGTTATCAAACCCTTTGACGACCCCTTTTTCAGATCCACCAAAGATCACTTTGGATCCATTCCTTATAGGAGTATAATCCTTCAGCATTTTTCTTGTTCCAGTCATGTGCCTGGAACATCCATTGTCCAAGTACTATATAGGGGTATGGTCACTTGGACTCACCTGCATCAAATAAGATTACTTAACCTTAGAACCCCAATAATTATTGGGTCCTAGGTTCAGGTTAGACTGAAACCTGTCATACTTAACAGCAGTCTTTTTGACAGGTAAGTTGACATTCTTCCTGACAGTTTTATTGTGCCAACAGTCAATGACATAATGGCACACCTTGCCACAACACCAGCACACATATCTATTATATCTTCTTTTCAATACAGTTTTAACAGCATTGCTGTCAGTAGTCTTTAAAACTGTAGGTTGAGTGGTTCTATTTTTGAGAGCTGGGGCTGGAGCATCAACCATTGATGATTCATGATGAACATGTGTGAGATCATGATCATATCTGTTTGTTGGATGCCACACTTTTCTGAAAGAAATGGGGTGGGGGTGGGGGGGGGGGGTTGAAGGCTAGTGGTTGGACTGGGGCTTTGCCTTTTCTTTTGGAATTGGCAGCCCTTGCATTTCCCTTAAATCCTAATCCTGTCTTACCTTTTTGGGGAATAAAGTCATCAATTAAGGGTAAAACTGATTTTGGCTTAGATAATTTAGCCACCAGATCCTTCTCTCTCTGAAGTTTTACTTCTAGACTTTTGATTTGATCATTCTTGAATGTAATTGTACCCATCTGAATAACAGTTATGTTTTTCAGTTTGGCAACTTCATTCATCTTTAGATCCAGCAATTTTTCTGAATCTAATGTAGCCATCTTAAGAGATGCAATCTCCTTAGTCTGACTTTTAACAAGGTTCCTGCTTCTCTTAAGTGCTTTCAACAAATCACCATATTCATCATTGAGTTAATGAACATACCCTTCAGATTTAGATCCATCCACATCACTTGATGCAGATGCTTCTGATTCTGATCCAGTGTAATAATCAGAACCTGATGACATATTGTTTACCTTACTGGGACCAGGCTGTTCCTGACACTGATCTTCATCAGTCATAGCCATCAGTACTTTAAAATGAGGATCTTCAATTCCATTGATAGTGTCCATTATTTCCAAGAATTCTGTCTCTTCTAAATCCTCTTCAGTTGTAAATAATCCAATGTATGCTTCTGCTTCAGCATCGGTTTCAGAATCTGATGATGAGCAGTCTGTCCAGCTTTTCTCCTTCTTTGCTACAAGGGATTTCTCCTTTTTGCCCTTATATTGCAATTTCTTCTTGTCATTTGATTCCTTTCTTTTGTAAGGACAGTCAGCAACTACATGTCCATGTCTGTTGCAACAATAGCAAACAATCTTAGTAGAAGATAATTTACTAGGTTTAGTGGCATACCTATTCTTTCTTGAAGGTTTCTTTTTCTGATAATAAGCATCCTTGGACTGTGAGGAGGATGGATTGGATCTCCACTATTTTTTCTTTAAGATTCTTTGAAATTGCCTTGTGAAAGCAGCAAAGACCTATTCTGAATTATGGTTGTCTGATGTGTGATTGTCAGAACTTTCTGAGATAACTTCAACAGCTTTCCTAAGAGGAGATGGAGACAACCTCCTGTCCTTTCTTGTGGCTTCAGCCTTGAAGGACAGACTTTTCTCTGTATTCAGTCTTATTACTTTTCTCTTCCTCTTTGGTGGCCATAAGCTGCATTTCATATGATAGAAGTTTTCCAAATAGGGTAGGAGGAGAAATTTATGCAAGTTTGGCCACTTCCCTGATGACACATATCTTGGTGTCCCAGTCTTTAGTTAATGATCTAAGAAATTTATCATTGAGCTCATATATGCTAAAAACTCTTCCATATGACATCAGTTCATTTACTATTCTGAAAAACGTCTTATAGCACTCAGTTATACTGTCAGTTTTGGCTTGTCTAAAACTTTCATACTCCTGATTAAGCATAGACTTTTTGTCTTGTCTCACTTCTTCAGATCACTCCATGTAGACAATCAAGGTGTCCCACATCTCTTTGGAGGTTTTGTAGTGAATCAAGTTTTGGAAGGTTGAGTCATCTATAGCACTTACTATTATAAAATTAAAGGACCTTCTTTAACTGTAATATAGGTTCTTGGATTAGATGCCTCCATAAACAATCTGACTCTCTCCTTCCATATACCAAAAATTTCTTTCCTACAGATGGGTAACTTCATGGAGCCAAGTTCCTTGTGATTTTCTCCTGAACCCATTTTATCTTAATGTTAACTGCCTAACAGATCTACTCTGACTGTTAAGTCTATTTCTTGAGTAACCTCCCTCTGATACCACTTAAAAGAATTGGTTTCAAGATGACCTAAACACCTAGACGGGGGGTTGAATAGGTATAATTATTTTTTATTGCTTCGGCAGACAAATTTATAATAATAAGACCTGTTATGCACACTGTCACAGCACAGATAAAAATAAACACAGCACACACATAATACACACAGTTTTATAGTGGTTCCCCAAATGATGGGTACATCCACTTTCCCCACTTTGCCTATCTAGCAGTATGCTAGATTCGGCCTAACTCCCTTCTTCCTTCTCAGATCCTCAGATCTTACAGCTCAGAACCTTGACAGATTCCTACAACTCAGACTTCAACAAGTCCTACAGCTCAGATTCTCTCAAAGAATCCTACCTCAGAATGAGTTCACACTCCTACAACTCAGGAACACATGCCCTACCTCAGCCTCTTCTATAGGCCTACAACTCAAACAATTTAATCCCCTACCTAAGGCACTCAGCCCTACCTTAGCCTTTATAATTTAGGCTTACAACTCAGATCTATAGTAGAACCTACAGTAAATTAATAATAGAAAAGCATATATCCTTCACCCAGGTAGAGAGAGAAAGGGATGAAGGTTTCTTGATGAGTTCTTGAAAGAACAGATAACTTTAGAATCAACCTGTCTTAGCTTCTTCAAAGCTTCTTGAATTTTAACAAAGTAAGGTTGATCTTCTTGTGATGTCGAGTTGATCCTCAATCCATCTTCCTTCTTCTTTTCAGAATTAAATCTGAAATCTTCTTGCAGACTTGTTCAGGATCTGCTAGAGACTTGATGAATTTTGGATGAAGACTTCTCTTCTTCTTCTTAGATTGGTTTTGTCTTTTTATGCTCCAAGCTGTCTCTATTTGATGATTGAACATGTCTTTATATAGGCTTCATTCAAGGTTTTCGGCTGATCCGGTTCATAACAACCTTCTAACAGATGCAACAACCTTGTTGGTCATGACAGCTGTCAAGTCACCAGTTACTTCATTATACTTAATCTCAGTCAGCAAAGTGTCGTGACATTCCCTTAAATGTGTCGACATAAATAGACTATGTGTCGACACAATCCTTAGTGATGTCGACACAGCTCCCATAATGTCGACACAGCACACTTTAATCTTCTTGACACAGCACCTATAAAATGTGTTGACACAAGTCCTGTGTGTCGACACAAATACTTCTTGTCTTGACACTGTGGTTGTCTTGATACAATTATGGAATGTGTCGACACAAGTCCTGTGTGTCGACACAATTTTTGTAGACATAATTCTGGTGTGTGTTGACACGAATCCTGCGTGTCGACACAGTTGTTGTAGTCAAAAATTTGTGTGTCGACACAAGTCATGTGTGTCGACACAGTCTGTCTTCTGGTGTCGACTCAGTTGGTGTCAACAGATTTGTCGTGTTTCGACAGAAGTTCTGTATGTCGACACAATCTTGTTTCTGGTGTCGACACAGCTTTTCCCAAGTGTCGACACAATTGTTGTCGACAGATTTTCTATGTGTCGACACAAGTCCTGTGTGTCGACACAAGTCCTGTTTGTCGACACAAACGGGCTTCTAGTGTCGACACAGCTTTTCCCAAGTGCCGACACTTGTACTTAGAGAATTTTTCTTGCAATTTATTAACCTGCACAATAAAACTCAAAACATTATCAAATACACATTGATGAATATCATTGAGTTACGTGAGGCTTCTCCAAATCTGGTACACATTTTCCAATGTACCCAACATGAAGTATCACGCCCACGTCACGGGCGTGACCCAAAGTATACGGGCGTGTACTATGCAATCTTTGGTAGATTCCTGAAAATTTCAGGAAAACCAAATAACTTAAGTTAGAAAAATATTTACAAAAATATTAGTATTTTATTGAACCAAATTAAGTTAAAAATAACAAAAATTAATGAAAGCGACTTAATTAATGTACATAAAAATACGTATATTTACAACTCAGCAATCACTCATCCCAAAAACCCGGTTTATGCATACATGTGAACAAGGCTGAGAACACTCAAGTCCAAAAGTGTTGAGTGGTGTTGAGACCACTCAACGCCTTGTTGAGTGGCATTGAGACCACTCAACGCCATGTTGAGTGGTGTTGAGACCACTCAATGCCTTGTTGAGTGGCGTTGAGACCATTCAATGCCACGTTGAGGGGTGTTGTGATCACTCAACGCCTTATTGAGTCCCGAGTTTTCTAAGTCAAAAGTGTTGAGTGGCGTAGAGACCACTCCACGCCGCATTGAGACCACTCAACGCCGCGTTTAGTACACTCAATGCCTCGACATCCAAAATGCTTTTAAGTCAAAAGCGTTGAGTGATGTTAAGACTACTCAACGCCGCGTTGAGTCCACTCAACGCCTCAACATCCAGAATATTTCTAAGTCAAAAGCATTGAGTGGCATTGAGACCACTCAACGTCGCGTTGAGTCCACTCAATGCCTCAGCATCCGGAAAGTTTCTAAGTAAAAAGAGTTGAGTGGAGTTGAGACCACTCAACACCGCATTGAGTCCACTCAATACCTCAGTATCCAGAATGTTTCTAATTCAAAAGTGTTTATTGGCATTGTGACCACTCAACGTCGCATTGAGTCCACTCAACACCTCGTTGAATGGCATCGAGTGCACTCAACGCACTCGACGCCTCGTCGAATGGAGTTGAGTCCACTCAATGCACTCGATGCCTATTGAATCTAGAACATTCTTTTCCTAAGTTAGAGTTGATTGAACCACATAGTGATGCAGGCTTGCACGTTGACACCGAATATATCTACGGATGATACGTTTGCCTCTCTAATGATCCAAATCCTACACTCGCACAATCGTTCTACGAAACACCTCGTTAATTAATTCTATCAATTATATGCTAGCGTATGGGTAGCCAAACCAATTAGGATCCAATAGAAGCGATAGTTCAATATTCTTTCCGGCTAAA
Source organism: Platanthera guangdongensis (assembly GCA_039583875.1). Taxonomy (NCBI): domain Eukaryota; kingdom Viridiplantae; phylum Streptophyta; class Magnoliopsida; order Asparagales; family Orchidaceae; genus Platanthera; species Platanthera guangdongensis. The sequence goes on from JBBWWR010000058.1 coordinate 63,179, forward strand.
AGGACCCACCCGGTCCGAACGAGCGGTGTTGTACCAAAAGAGATCTAGCAAAACCAACGATTCAAAAAAGGTAGATCCCTCCCAACAAAATAAAACGAAGGTTCGCCAAACCTTTTAGAAATTAAATCAATCAAGATAAACACAAACCAGTCGAAGGAAAAACCACGATTATTCAATGCTTAAAAATGCAACGCTAAGAATTTCCACCACAAGAATTAAATAGAGGGAAACAAACATGGAGTAGAAATATTTCATTACCCAACCGGAATTGATGATTCCGTTATTTTTCCTCTACGTGGATCGCCCTTCAACGGATCCGTCGGAGTCTCGCTGGATGGAGAGGAACTTGTCTGCCATCGTCGCTTCACGCCTTGGCCGAGATCTTTAATTGGTAAGAGAAGAGGTCGGCTATTAGAGGTGATGAAGAGGGGTGCTCGGGTTTTGGGAGGAGAGGAAAATGAGAATAGAGAGGGGGAGTAGGTTGGCCGGCGGCCAAAGAGAGGAGGAGGAAGTAGGAGGCCAAAATTTGCCTTAGAGGGAAAGAGGAAAGAGGGGGAAAATTCAAATCTTGAATTCTTAGGGTTTCTTTTTTTCGTTCTCTAATTATTACTTCATAACATGGCTATATATAGCCTACACCACTCAATCTCCCTCCATTCAAAATTCAAAATTCAAAATTCAAAATGAAAGTTACGATGGTTATATGCACCTATCATAACATGAATTATTTAAATGCAATAAAAATAAAAATGCTTAAAATAAAATAAAACATGAAAATGACTTAATATTTAATAATAGTTATTAATAAATTATTATTAATTATTAATATATTGGTTTGTGTCCAGGACGGATATTATGGCGATGCTCCACATGGTCGTCCGAAAGCACGCCGTCGCCATCTTTAAAATGTTGCGGGCCATCGTCTCCTTCAATCCTCCCTCGCTCAAAAGTACTCATCACCAATGAGTTGGTCGGAATGCACCAGTGCCGGAGAGCAACATCCAACAGAGCCACCTCCAATCCAAGAATCCAAGAGTCATCGAAGGCCGGTCGATCACGCCATCGAATCAAGTAGTGGCAAACATCACCACATATCGGGGAGAGCATTACACCCTAGAGTATCCTGTCATGCAAAAAGATGGTTCTGGGGAACTTTGGAAAAGCATTAGGCAATAAAGGAAAAAAAATTTCTACATCAACAACCAACATACCTCCAGTGAAGACCAATGAAGAGAGCTATCCAAGCACCAACTCACTACAAAAACCATAAGAAAATAAAGTGGACCCAAACGAACAGACAGATAATTCTAGTGGTGGAGAAACATATAACGTTAAATTAGAAACATTAAAAATAGGGGTAATACCCCAATCAGTGGAAAGCTTCAAATGATATGTGTATTCTCCTAATTTCATTAATATCCGAAAAAGGTCCAACTCGCCAACTCGCCAACTTTCTATAGTGCCCGAAGGCAACCGTTCAGGGACGAGACGCACTAAAACTAAATTGCAAATCAAATAGTGAGACGCTCTTCTATGTAAACTAGCATGAAATTGATAAAATATAATTTATATGGCTAGCGCTTCACTACTGTGCTTATATAATTTTTGAACATGAGAGGCATAAACTAGTGCGAGTTGACTTGGATTTTCAGATAGTGGAAATGAAATCAAGTCAAAAGGCACTTGTGCTTTAAAACCATGCACGATCACATTCGACGAGCGACAAGCATAAAAATAATCATAAGTCGCAACTATATATAGTAATTTATTACAAGTGCACCTAAATATCTCGCTACCGTGTGGTGTGAACCCATGTGCTATGTCACTCAACCCCAAAACATAGGATAATGGTGTTAAATCCGGTGGTACGGGAGCCTTAAAATCAAAGATGATTTTCATAGGCGTCAAAGTCGCAGTTCTAATTTTATAATTAATATAATCACGTTTGGCATGAAGATATGCCACGGGAAGTCGCTCATCATTAATACTAATGGAATTGAATGCACTCGGGTGTGTTAATAGGTGCGAACGATACAACTCATGCGGCCTAACCGTGGTCACTAACGGGTGGGAAAAAGGGCCATCAAATGGCGGTGGGTAAATCTGTGCGAGTGGTCGTGGTATATAGGTGTGTGACAAAGACACCACAATCAGAGGCACAATAGCCAAAGACTCAAAACAAACGAGGATGGAACCATAGCTGGACACGCAGTGAACTGAGTAGTCAAATGTGTAATGTCCAAAGGAGGGGCCGGCAAGGTTGGCCAAATAGAATGACTCAGATCAGGAGGGAGAGTCCGTAAATCTAAAACCGGGAGAGAGTTAAGATCAAATTTAATTTCACGTAATGGAGATAGCATCAGAGGATGCTCACCCGGGTCTACTTCAATAACATCGTCCAAAAATACAACTCTCTCACTTGGATATTCTTCCAACACACTAGAGACTTCATCCAATTCGGAATTAGTATAGGCCTCAAAAATGGGCAAAATCGAACCTGACAAAATTTCTAATCCATATTGGGATTCAGGCAAAGGAGATAACATCAAAGAAATATCTTCCGGGTCCTCAGCGCTAACGTCATCCAAAATTAACCTTCCCACACAAGGCAAATCTTCCAATACAACACCTCCCTCTCTAGCCAAATCTTCCCATGATGTAGGTACATCGTCAAAATCAGGATAGAGGACAAGGCAAGTCGGATCCCGGGGAGTATCTAAATTAGCTTGAAGATCAAGCAACGATGATAATATTAATGAACTATCTCCCGGATGTGCATCACTAAGATCATCCCAAGCTAAACATCCATCCCAAGGTGACTCTTCCAACACCGATGAAACATCTACCAACACTGGGTCCACAGAAGACTCATTGATAATCACGGCAGACGCCTCAGAAATATTGTCGGCAGGGAGTGTAGATGATTCCTTAGGGTATAAATCCTCATCCAGGTCACTAGGATAACCAATCTCCTCAACGTCACTAAAAGCTTCAGCGATATCAGCCTCGCCCTCAGTGACGGGCTCAGTCCAAGACACTAGCTCAGACTCATCAGGGGAGTCAACGACTAGATCAGGAAACTCGGAGGGAGACTCAAATGGGCTTATGGGCGTAATCAGGGTAGGATGCTCAATAGAGCCATGGTCAGATACACTGCTAGACTCACAAGTCATAGTCGTCTGTCTTCCCCTACAGATAGGACTACTCTCACCACGCAGGATCATGGCAGTCCTAGCAGTCACATGTACCGAACTCGAAATAGGGGACCTCTCTATTTCCTTTCCTTTATAGGTGGGTGCAGGTGTGTTATGGGTAGATCTACTAGCCTGGGGAAAGGATCTTTCTTGGGGGAATAGGTCACCCCTATGGTCAGGTTAGGATAAGTGCCATAACTATACTAGCTAGCGGATGTCGGGCTTGTAGTAAGGCGGTAGGGGGAATCAAATTTCTCCGAGGGTATTCTTCGCATGTGGGGCCAAGCATATGGGTAGCTACCAGCTCCACGCTCTTCGTTCAGCCAAAACACGCGGGCTCGACCTCTTAACCGCTCTTGGACTACATTAACCTTTTGGTAGTCGCCTAATTTGTTATAATCAAAATAAATTTCTACCCACTTAAGGCAGTCTCTAAAATACTTTGGATCCCCATAATCATCATAGGTGAAAATCTTAGTGTGTATGAAAGCTTGGGGATGATTGGAAACCTTAACGTCGAGAGCCATTTCAGTGAGAACTGGAGAGAATATCTCACCCGGAACTGGTGCACATGCAATGAAAAAATAACCTAGCCCTATTTAAATTTCAAAGATGTAATTGTTCCCGCTAATTACTTCAAATAACAAATGTATTTTTTTTATTTTCTTGCTGGAAATAATATGAAGATTATTAAATAAATTATTTTTTTGATTTTGCTGAAAACATAAAAAGATAGGTCGCTATTTGCAAACCAAAATTAAAAATTTTAAAAAATTTAATAAAAAGAATGACTTAATAAAAATAAAATATTTTTTTGATTTCTTACAAATAAAATGATAGAGAATTTCTAGAAATTTATCTGTTTGAAATTTGAGAAAAGTTGAAAATTTTAGGCCGCTATTTGCAGACCAAAATTAAAAATTGATTGATTTTTTTTATGTTGTGCAATGAACGTGCAAGGGCATGTCGGCGTTCTAAGTAATTTTTTTTCTAGGATGGTAGTAATTAAGAAATTAGAAAAATCTGGCTCTGATACCAAATTGATGCAGACTTGCACATTGACACCGAATATATCTACGGACGATACGTTTGCCTCTCTAATGATCAAAATCCTACACACGCACAATCGTTCTACGTAACACCATGTTAATTAATTATATCAATTATATGCTAGCGTACGGGTAGCTAAACTGATTAGGTTCGAATAGAGGCGAGAGGCCAATATTCATTCCTGCTAAAAGGACCCACCCGGTCCAAACGATTGGTGTTGTACCAAAAGAGATCTACCAAAAATAACGATTCAGAAAAGGTAGATCTCTCCCTTCAAAAGAAAATGAAGGTTCGTCAAATCTTTTAGAAATTAAATCAATCAAGATAAACACAAACCAGTCAAAGAAAAAACCACGACTATTCAATGCTTCAAAATGCAACACCAAGAATTTCCACCACAAGAATTAACTAGATGGAAACACACATGGAGTAGAAATATTTCGTTACCCAACCGGAATGGACGACTTCGGTATTTTTTCTCTACGTGGATCACCCTTCAACGGCTCCGTCGGAGTCTCGCTGGATGGAGAGGAACTTGTCCGCCTTCGTCGCTTCACGCCTTGGCCGAGATCTTTGGTTGGTAAGAGAAGAGGTCGGCTATTGGAGGTGATGAAGAGGGGTGCTCGGGTTTTTGGGAGGAGAGCAAAATGAGAATAGAGAGGGGGAGAAGGTTGGTCGGCGGCCAAAGAGAGGAGGAGAAAGGAGGAGGCCAAAATTTGCCTTAGAGGGAAAGAGGAAAGAGGGAGAAAATTCAAATCTTGAATTCTTAGGATTTCTTTTTTTTCATTCTCTAATTATTCCTTCATGACATGGTTATATATAGCCTACACCACTTAATCTCCCTCCATTCAAAATTCAAAATTCAAAATTCAAAATGAAAGTTATGATAGTTATATGCACCCATCATAACATGAATTATTTAAATGTAATAAAAATAAAAATGCTTAAAATAAAATAAAACCTGAAAATGACTTAATAATTAATAATAGTTATTGATAAATTATTATTAATTATTAATATATTGGTTTGCGTTCAGGACAGATATTATGGCGACACTCCACATGGTCATCCGTAAGCACGCCGTCGCAGTCTTTAAAATGTTGTTGGTCGCCGTCTCCATCACATAGTGGGTCCTATTTGAATCCACCCTTACCCTTGGGTCAGACCTAGTATATCCCCATTCCTCCACCATATATCCTTCCTAATCTTTGTTAAGGGGTCTAGTAGGAAATGGGATATTACATGTAGTATTGCTCTTTATCATTTGTGGAGCAGGTTAATATTTGAAGGAGATAGTATGAGATTACCGCAAGATTGGAGGTGAAGATCTTTCAACTGATGGCGTGGATGCGTTGTTACTGAAAAACCAAATATGGTAGTTGAGATCTCCTCGAACATGAAAGCGAGGGCTCTGACGTTAACATAGATAAGTTGTAAATATGCCTTTATTGTACAGATTCCAATAGCCAGCAGAATGTAGGTTTATGGACATGTCAGAGAGTGTAACGACTTAATCTGGGGGTCGTAGAATGTAAGGATTCGCTCTGATCGTACAACTGCGAGGGGGCATACCCAGGCGATGGCGGGGCGGTGGTCTGCAGTAACGACAGATAATTAATGTAGCTATTTGATCCACCACCGGAGAACGTAAGTATTCAATTCGGTTACGTAACTTAGCTCGGCGATGAGCTGAAGAGGCCAGAATATCTTTTGTGGAGATCTAAACATTCTGTAAGGGGAGAGTCCATAGTCCCTTATTGGGAGAACCGAACACTCTGTAAGAGGAGAGCTCAGGATCCCTTATTGGGAGCACCGAACACTCTATAAGGGGAGAGGTCAGAATCCCTTGTTGGGAACCCCGAACACTCTATAAGGGGAGAATTTGGAGTCCCTTGTTAGGAGCACTGAACACTCTGCAAGAGTAGAGGTCGAAATCCATTGTTGGGAGCACCGAACACTCTGCAAGAGGATATGTCGGATTCCCTTATTGGTAGCACTGAACACTATGTAAGGGCAGAGGCCAGAATCCCTTGTTGGGAGCACCGAATACTCTATAAAGGGAGAGGTCGTAGTCCCTTGTTGTGAGCACTGAACACTCTGTAAAAGGAGAGGCTGGAATCCTTGTTTGGAGCACCAAATACTCTGTAAGGGAAGAGGCTGGAATCCCTTGTTGGGAACACCGATCACTCTGTAAGGGGAGAGGTTGGAGTCTCTTATTGGGAGCACCGAACACTCTGCAAGAGGAGAGTTCGGAATCCCTTGTTGGGAGCATCGAACCCTCTGCAAGAGTAGAGGCTAGAATCCCTTATTGGGAGCACCAAACACTCTATAAGAGGAGAGGTCGGAATCCATTGTTGGGAGCACCAAACACTCTGTAAAGGGAGAGGTCAGAGTCCCTTATTGGGTGTACATAACACTCTATAAATGGAGAGGTCGGAGTCCCTTGTTGGGAACACCGAACACTCTATAAGGGAGCCATCAATAATATTGAAGATAACACTTGTTGTTTGGTCCACGAATGTTGAAAATACAAAATACAAGCAGTGGTGGAGCTCTGGATGCCCCTTTAGCAAAAAGAAAGATCTTCTTTGGGATGTTCATCTTAAGGATCAGTGAAAGTCTTTATTTTTAAGGTAGCTAACAACCTAGAGGTTGTGAATAGGTTTATGGTCTTTTATTATTATCTTTTTACTTAGTGTGTAGTTAGTTAGTAGTTTTAAAGCCTTCAACACAAAACACAAAGAACTCACATAATATATAGTGGTTCCCCAGATTAGTGGTACATCCACTTTCCTCCCACCTTTCTAACTTCTTATTTGATAAGACACTTCTCCAAAAACTCAGCTCCTTAGAGCTTACACCTCGGATCCCTCAGGATCTCTTAGTCTCCTCCAAGACTTATAAATCAGGCCCAAGGCCCTACCTCAAAGCAAACTTGCTCCTACAACTCGGTGATTACCTACCTTAGACTTGAACTCAAGTCCGACAGCTCTGGCTATGGAAGATAGCCCTACCTCAGAGAGAATGAATCTACTACAGCTCAGGCACAAGGCCCTACCATAAATCCAAATTTGGATCCTACACTTAGAACCAAAGGTCCTACACTCAGAGAGTATGACTCTCCTACAGCTCAGGCAAAACTGCCCTACCTAAGGCTTTCCCTGCAGATCAGATCCACACAAGATCCTACCTTAGACCCAAAGGTCCTACACTCAGATTAACAACTGTATCCTACACTCAGGCATAAAGGCCCTACAACTCAAATCCAAAAGGATCCTATAGAAATGAAATGAGATTATGATGATTTGATACAGATAAATTTCTCTGTGTATGCTACTTGAGCTGAGTTATCTCAGCCCTAACTATCTTCACAGAAGCAAGAAAATATCTTCAGTAAATAGCTGTCTCTGCTGGAAGTAACTCAGAAATATGTTTCTGAACTTTGCTGATGAAGACTGAAGATTTGCTAGGTCTTGAGTTCTTTAAACAGGAACCTGAACCTGCAGACAATTGAAGGCTCTGCTCTCTTTATTTTTTAGAAACTGATTTGAACTTGCTATAGTAGAAGAAAATGTTACAGCTATCTAGAATTAACTTTTAGTTCAACTGGATTAACTTCAAGCTTTTGGCTTGACAACAATGGCGTGGAAGATCGAGTCCATCTGCACTTTATGAAAAGAATGAAACCCTGAAACTTAAGTTCATCCATCAGAAGTTATCCCTTTTATCTTCCGCTGATTAACGGCTCCAAGAAGCAGTGGGGACCACTTGCAGTTGACAGTTGTACCTTGCTTTAACGAAAGAAGACGTACAGTAGCCTTCTGGAGCTATTTGGCGTGTTCTGTAGCTTTCCCACAAGTAATATGAACTCTGTTGACTTATGTTGACTTTGACTGTTGTCATTATTTATGGACTTAGCTAATTTCTTAGATCCACTCTAGACGTTGAGTGTGTTAAGTGAATGGCCTTCACTCAACAAATCTGGACTTGGAAGAATTCTCTGCGCCATTAGACGTTGAGAGCATTGAGTGAACTGGCTTCACTCAACGCCATTGGACTTGGCCAATCTTTCAGCAATGTCAGGTGTTGAGTGCGTTGACATCACTCAACTACCCTGGACTTAGTCGCACTATCTTTATCTGCTTGGTGTTGAGAGCATTGAGTGAAGCTTTATCACTCAATGCTTTTATACTTGGTCGCTTCTCTGGGCTACCAGCTGCTGAAGCGTTGAATCCGTTGAGTGAGCTGTCATTAATCAATGCCTCTGGACTTAGAAATTTTCTATCTCTCTTCCATTAGGCTTTAACAGCACACGATGCCTTCTGCTTCGGCGTTGAGTGAGTTTTCCTCACTCAACGATTCTGGACTTGGCCAGATATCTTTACAGATCTTCAGCTTCTTGAGCTTGTCTCAACGCTGCTTTGTGTATGGCATTGAGAGAACTGGCTTTACTCAACACCTGTGGACTTAGTCGAATATCCAGCTCGCCAATACTGAGGCTTTAGTAGATTCAGCTATACTCGATGCCTTTTGATATATGATGTTGAGTGAACTGCCATCACTCAACGCCTGTGGACTTAGCCGTAGAATTTATTTGCAGACAACATGGCTTTGACTGTCCACTCCTTATTCAGCACTTTTTGGCAGTTAGCATTTAGTGAACTGGCTTCACTCAACGCATGTGAACTTGGGTGATTTCCAGCATTTCCCGCATCCACCCATGACATCTAGTATTGAGTGAACTGGATTCACTCAATGCCTATAGACCTAGACAGATTTCTATCGCTCCACATCTTTACTTTGTGACCACCTGTCACACCACTTGAAAAATCTGTCATATCAATGTTACAAGAACTAACCTGCATGCATGAACTTAAGCATACATAAAATACAACTTTATGTATATCATTGACATGTTTGACTTCTACAAATTTGACTTCTACAAGTTTGGGACATTGTGGGCAATGGACCCAATAATCTTCCCCTATTTGAAGAAGTCAAAACCCTTAATCAGAATTCTGAGTCTATAACATACACTAACAAATACAGCAATAAAACATTAACTTGGAAAACATATAACAGGAGAACAAGTTATAGTTACCACACATCCTTGCATATAGGGTGACCATCATCACACCTGCTCCCCCTGTATTATTGCTACCTGGCCTCGATCATTTTGATCATTAACTTCTCATATCCTTCTCATAGATCCGATACCACTTATATCCTTCTCTGGTATCTAATACCACTCAAAGATCTGATACCACTTTCCTTAGCTTATATCCTTCTCCTTAGCTTATATCTTTCCTTAGCTTATATCCTTCTCCTCCCCTCTTTGAGTACAGATAAGCAACTCTTATAGCAGTTGACCCACTTGAGAGTGTTGGAGGTGTGCCGCTCCTTCTCTACTGGATACCATTTGAATTTACTTCTACAGGTGCAGGACTGGCTCCCCCTCAACTGAAGCATTATCTATCATCTTTCCACTTGAAAATCTTTATTATACTGAAGGTCTTTACACCTTCAAGAGATACTATAACTTGCAATAAATAAACAACATGAGGAGTAACTGAAACTATACCAGGTTCAATATACTCAATTCAAACTTGAAGGTGTTGAACATAGCTTCATCTAGTGGCTTAGTGAAGATGTCATCCACTTGCTTGTCAATAGGGACAAACTTAAGGTTGAAATCTTCACATTCCACATGTTCCCTAATGAAATGATATCTACTCTCAATGTGCTTAGTCCTTTTATGAGTGACAGGATTCCTTGCAATTGAGATTGCACTAGTAGAATCACAATATAAGGGCTTTCAAATTTTCTGGAGGTTATAATCCTGGAGCTGATGTTCGATCCACAACAACTGAGCATGACAACTACCTGCTGAGATGTACTCGGACTCTACAATTGAGATTACAACACTGGTTAACTTCTTACAACTCCAAGACACTAGTCTTCCTCCAAAGAACTGACAGGTACTAGATGTGCTCTTCCTTTCCTCTTTGTAGCCTGCAAAATCTACATCTGAATAGTTTGTTTATTCAAAATCCCTATTTCTAGGGTACCAAAGGCCAAGATCAGGCGTGCCTTAAGATATCTCAAAATCCTCTTAGCAGCAGAGCAGTGAGATTCTTTAGGGCTAGCCTGATACCTAGCACCGAAACATGTAGCATATATGATGTATGGCCTAATTGTAGTAAGATATAGAAGGGAGCCCATTATCCGTCTATACAAAGTTTCATCAACAGGTTTCCCTGCCCCATCTTTGCCTATTGGCTTACTTGGCCCGATGGGAGTTTTCATTGTGGAGGCATTCTTCATACCAAACTTCTTTATTAACTCCCTAGTGAACTTAGACTGGGATATGGACAAGCCATTATCAGTCTATCTTAATTGGAGGCCCAAGAAGAACTTAAGCTCACCCATACTGCTCATCTCAAACTTCCCTTGCATAAGTTTGGCAAACTTCTTGCAAATGTTGTCACAGTAGAACCAAAGATGATGTCATCTACATATATCTTTACTAGGATGGTCTTGCCCTTAGCTTCCCTTAGGAATAGGGTCTTATCCATCTCCCTCCTTATGAATTTGTTTCCAATGAGGAAGCTAGAAAAAGTCTCATACCAAGCTCTAGGGTCTTTCTTCAGCCCATATAGAGCTTTTCTAAGTCTATAAACAAAATCAGGTGAGTTAGAAACAATAAAACCTGGAGGCCGTTTAACATAGACTTCTTCCTTTTAAGTCACCATTCAGGAAGGTTGACTTTATATCCATCTGGTAGACTTTGACTCTCTTATGTGCAGCATATGCAAGGAACAGTCTGATGGCTTCCAATCTTGCTATAGGGACAAAGGTTTTATCATAACAATACCTTGTTCTTGTCTGTACCCCTTAGCTACTAGCCTTGCTTTGTTCTTGATTATAATGTCATTTTAATCAAGTTTATTTTTGTAAATCCACTTGACTCCAATGATATTTTGTCCTTGTGGTCAGGGAACCAGCTTCCAGACCTTACATCTTTTGAACTAGTTCAATTCCTCTTGTATAGCAATAATCCAGAACTGATCTAGGTTGGCCTCTTCAAATTTCTTGGGCTCAATGTGTGACAGGAAACTTGCATACACTACTATATTAAGGCTCTTGCTTTTTGTCACTACTCCTTGGTTTGCATCACCAATGATCTGGTGTCTTGGATGATCTCTTAGATGGCTGATTGATGGAGGAAATCTTCTTTCAACAACAGCTCCAGGAGAAGCTACTTGCTAATCTTCATCCAGTTCAAGTGTGTCTGTTAGTTCTTCTGGAATATGCACTCCATCAGCTTTATCTTGATCTATTGGAGCAGCTTCTTTGATAGACATCTTTTCCATCATCTGTTCCATACATGCAGTACTAGAAGAGGAGCTTGGCAGCTCACTGTTAATCATGGTAGACTCATCAAAGACTACATGTATAGACTCTACTACAACTTGGCTTTTCAAGTTGTAGATCCTATAGGATTTATTATGATTGTTGCACCGAATAAAAATCCCATCAAAGGACTTGGCAACAAACTTAGTCATATATGACTTTCCATTATGAAGCAATAACACTTACTACCAAAGATTCTAAGATAGCTCAGGTTTGGTTTTCTGCCCTTCAAGATCTTATAGGGAGTCTTCTTGTGTCTCTTGGTGATAGATTCTCTATTGAGGACATGACATGCAGTATTCACTACCTCAGCCCAGAAATATTCTGGGAGAGATGTGTCACTCAACAATGTCCTTCCAGACTCTATGAGAGTCCTATTTTTCCTCTCAACAATCCCATTTGTCTGGGGTGTTCTTGAAGAAGAAAATTCTTGATAAATCTCTTACTCTTTACAGAACTTTATCATGTTATCAGACTAGAATTTAGTGCCATGGTCACTTATGATTTTGACCATGATACTGTTAAATTCATTCTGAATTTGCTTGACAAACGTTATGAGGATATCAAGGGTTTCATTCTTGTTCTTGTGAAATGACACCAAAGCAAACCTTGAATAGTCATCAACCACCACAAGGGTGTAGACTTTCCTACCAAGACAATGAAATGGCATAGGACTAAACAAGTCCATATGCAAGAGGTATAAACACCTCACAGAGTCTTTGGTCCCAATGCCCTTGAAGGAAACTTTGGTCTGCTTGCCCTTTTGACATACTGAGCAAATGCTCTCCTTGGTGCATTTCACATTAGGACCATTTCTAACTTGCTCTTGACTAAAGAGCTTGTCAATAGTCTTATAATTTAAATGAGCTAGCCTCATGTGCCATTGGACATAACATAAAACTTTTTCATTTGCCACTAGACAAATAGGAGAGTCTGTATCTAGAAATAGAAAGTTTAAACAATATACATTTCCGCTCCTGGTGCCTATCAAGATGATCGCTTGGCAACTTGACCTCTTAATCAGGCACTCATCCTCGTGGAAGATAATAACATTGCCAAGATCAGAGAGTTGGCTTATACTTATAAGGTTGTGTTACAACCCTTCAACATAAGCCACTTTTGTGATGATGACTATAACATTGGTAATTTTACCATAGCCTCTGGTCACTCCTCTGTCTGAACCACCATAGATAACCTTGGGTCCATATTTCATTGGAGTGAACTCCTTTAAGTTGCTCCTTGTCCCAGTTATGTGTCTGGAACAACCACTGTCCAAAAACTATATAGGGCTATGATCACTTGAACTAACCTGCATAACATAATTTATCTTATCTTAGGACCCCAATATCTATTGGGCCCGAGTTTCACGTTAGTCTGAAACTAGACTTATCTACCAGTAGCTTTTCTGACTGGTGGACTAACAGCTACTCTTAGCACTCTAGGATTGTGCCAGTAGTCTATAGCAAAGTGTCTCACTTGGACACATCAAAAATATTCATGAATGTTGTATCTTCTTTTTTGTGCAGGCCTTGCAGTTTAGTTAACTGCTAACTGAACTGTAGGAAGACGACCAACAACCCTTTTTAGGTTCTTTTCAGCAAGGATTTGACTGAAGGTAAGTGTTTTAGCTAGCTTATTTGGTCTGCTGTCAGACTGACCCTTAGTTTGAGTCTTTGTTAATTGATTCTGAAACCTGGCTACAACCACATTCTTAAGATTGGGGTCTAGGGCACCAAAGACAAATGGTCCATGATGGGTCATTTGACATTCTTCATGGGCAGCCTTAATAGCACTCACCCTGCTATATCTTTAACCATGGCTGTGAACATCTTTGTTCACACCAGTGATCCTACCATTCTTCCAGTGACCATAGATGCTTTTTTGGTCATACTTGTTAGAAGGTAACTGAAGTTTGCTAAAAGAAATGGGAGGCATGGAAGATAGAGGTGGAGCTGGAGCTTTGCCCTTCCCTTTGGAAGGGGCAACTCTTGTGTTTCCCTTTAATTCCAACCCCTTGTTACCCTTTTGAGAGGAGAAGGAGTCTACCAAAGGGAGCACAGTACTTGGCTTAGAATAGCTAGCCACTATTCTTTTCTCCCTCCAAAGCTTCTCTACAAGGTCCTTGATGAGACTATTCTTGTACTTGATGGTACCTATCTGAATGTCTGTGGTGATCTTTAGTCGCCTAACTTCCCTTGCCTCCTGATCTAGCAGGGTTGTTGCGTCAATATGTTGGGCCGTAGCTAGCTTAAGAGAGGTAATCTCCTCAGATTGCTTCTTAGACAACTTCTTGCAGCTCTTGAAGGCATCCAAAAGTTCATCATGCCTGTCAATCAATTGATTGACATCACCTTCTGATTCAGAATCATCTTCATCATTGGATGAAAAAGCTTCTGTACAGGGACTATTCTCATAACAAGACTCAGAAGAGGAACTAGATATAGAAAGTACCTTGCTTTAACTAGGCTAATCCTGACTAGATTCCTCAGTAGTCATTGCCATCAGCCAATAGCAGTTGTAGGCATCTTCACCCTCATCCTCATCTGAGTCACTATCTGAATGTGATAGAGGGGCCCTGATACCTATCCTTGCTAGAGGATAATCTTCATATGTTGGTACAACTTCTCTTTTAGTAGCAGGAGTAACCGACCCAATATAGGCTTCTTCATCTCCATCTTTAGATTTTGATGAAGATGAGTCTGTCCAGCTCTTCTCCTTCTTTAAAATGAAGGAATTCTCCTTCTTCCGCTTGTGCTGGTGTTGTTTCTTCTCACCAGCCTCCTTTCTCTTCACTGGGCAGTCAACTATCACATGCCCTGGTTTGCTGCAATAATAGCAGACAACTTTAGAGGAATTATATTTACTAGGTTTTGAATCATACATGTCAGCCTTGGAGTGATTCTTCCTGTGATGAGAAGATGTGGAAGGTCCGCTCTTCCACTATTTCTTCTTCATCAGCTTCTAAAAATTCCTAGAGAAGGCAGCAAAGTATTCATCTGACATGTTGGAGTCTAAAGCATCTGACTCTGAGCTGTCTAAATCAGCTTGTCTTCTTGGAGGAGAGGGAATCCTCTCCTTACTCTTCCTGTTGTTGTCTGCTCTGAATGTCAAGGAATTTTCCTTGGCTTGGGATTTGTTGGTGGCCTCCTCCTCTTTCCTAGCAGCCAACTGCATCTCATAAGAGAGCATCTTTCAAAATAATGTTTAGGGAGGAGTATCTGCAAGCTTCACCACCTCTCTGATGACATATATATTTGTATTTCAGTCTCTAGTGAGAGGCCTTAGGAACTTGTCATTAATCTAATAATAACTGAAGACCCTCCCATAGATCCTCAGTTCATTAATTATCTTGAAAAATCTTTCATAGCAAGTATCTATGTTCTCTTTCTGGGATTGCCTGAAAGCCTCATAATCCTGGTTGAGCATGGATTTCCTATCATCTCTTACCTCATCAGTACCATCCATATAGACCACAAGAGTGTCCCACATCTCCTTGGAGGTCTGGCAGTGAACCAAATTCTGAAGGGTAGAATACTCAATATCACTGACTATGATGTTCTGAGCCCTCTTATCCAATGTGGCCAGGATGACTTCATCCTTGGTCATCTTTAAATATATCTTGGGAGTGTTTAGACATTGGCATCCAGAGCTGAGACTTTCATAGGGATGAAGGGTCCTTCCTTAACTGTCACAAAATCCTTGGGTCATAGGCTTTCATAAATAGCCTGACCCCCTCTTTCTAGATTCCAAAATTCACCTTTCTGCAAATTGGTAGTTTCATGGAATCTAGCTATTTATGGTTCTCTCCAGAACCCATAAGTACAAAACTGTAGCTACCCTTGGAGATCACTCAGACTGTTAAATCTTTTTTGAGCAACCTCCCTCTGATACCACTTGAAAGTCTGTAATTTCAAGATAGCTAACAACCTAGAGGGGGGTGAATAGGTTTATGGTCTTTTATTATTATCTTTTAACTTAATGTGTAGTTAGTTAGTAGTTTTTAAGCTTTCAAGCCAAAACACAAAGAACACATAGAATTTATAGTGGTTTCCTAAATTATGGGTACATCCACTCTCCTCCCACCTTTCTAACTTCTTGTTAGGCAAGGCACTTCTCCAAAAACTCAGCTCCTTAGAGCTTACACCTCAGATTCCTCAGGATCTCTCAATCTCCTCCAAGACTTACAACTCAGACCCAAGGCCATACCTCGGAGAAAACTTTCTCCTACAACTCTGTGATCAATTTATCACCTACCTACCTCAGACTTGAACTCAAGCCCTACAGCTCAGGCTATGCAGGATAGCCCTATCTCAGAGAGAATGACTCTCATATAGCTCAGGCACAAGACCCTACCTAAGATCCAAATATGGATCCTACACTCAGACCCAAAGGTCCTACACTCAGAGAGTATTTCTCTCCTACAGCTTACGCAAAACTGCCCTACTTCAGGCTCAAAAGCCCTGCTACTCAGATCCTTACAGGATCCTACCTCAGACCCAAAGATCCTACACTCAGATCAGAAATTGGATCCTACACTCAAGCACAAAGGCCCTGAAAGTATTTGAAAACAAGGGTAGCTAATCACCTAGAGGGGGAGGGGGTGAATAGTTTATTAAGGTCTTTTTGAATCTCTTTAAGTTCTTTTAGCCTTTAACTAATTTTTGCCCTGTTGTGATTGATTAGTTTAGCTTTCAAGACATTCACACACAGTACGCCAGATATTTATAGTGGTTCCCCAGTGTATGGCTACATCCACTGTCTCTCATGCCTTTCTAGCAGAATGTTAGACAAGGCACTCTCCAATAACTTGGCTCCTTTGAGATTAGAACACGATCCCACTAGATCACTTAGTCTCCACTAAGACTTACAACACAGGCATACACCCCACCCACTCAGTAATCACCTGATCACCTAACACAGGTACAAATGCCCAATCAACACAGGCTGTGAAAACAGTCCTGCCACACACAGAACCAAGATCGGATCCTATAACTCATATCTATCCCAGATCCTACACTCAGCCTTTAGAACTTAGGCTTATAATACAAATCTCACCAGATCTAACTCTCAGCCTTTATAAACTAGACTTACAACATAGTTCTTAACCCGATCTTATAGAGATTGAATTTTGATATTGAAATATATTAGACTCTAGAGATTGATTCTCTGAGTCTAAAACTTCTTGAACTGAGAGAATCTCAGCCCAATTTTCTTTTCAGCAACAAGAATGAAGATCTTCCAAAATCTGATTTTTGTGCTTGAATCGACTTAGAAACTAATTCTGATCGTGTTGATGAAGAGGGTAGATAGAGAAAGATGTTCTTCAATCAGCTAACCTATTTTGGCCGAAATTGAATAGCTCTATCTCTTCTTCTGTCTTAAGAAAACCCTGGACAGATTTCTTCCTCACATGTCCTTGACTAATTCTTCTTCTTCAGAGAAATCCTCTGATTCTGTTGTTGCATATGTTGATTACAACAACTAACTCAGAGACCATTCAAATTTGTTAAATTGAAGCTTTTGTCTCTACAACAATGGCGAGAGAAGAAGACGAAGTCCCGCTCCTCTTTTTCGAAATGAATTGATCGCTCAAAAAATTAATTGGATTCAGATCTCATCCTCTATTTATAATATCATCATCCAGCAAGATGATTCAAACGTGTCGCTACTTAATCGACTATTATATCCTTAGTTTTACAAAATGAGACTGACGACGACGTTAGTAATGGATTACAGCTCTTCCTTAGTAATTTTGAACTTTGTTGACTTTTTGTTGACTTTACTGACATCAGCCATTCTGGACTTAGAACATTTCAGACAAGTACCCAGGTGTGTAGTATGTTGAGAGCATTGAGTGTATAAGCTTCACTCAACGCTTTTTGCCTTAGCTTGATCTACAACCCTTTCTGCATCCATGGCATTGAGAGCGTTGAGTAAACTGGCTTCACTCAACGATTCTGGACATAGAATAATTTTGCTCTGCATGAAGGCGTTGAGAGCGTTGAGTGTATAAGCGTCACTCAACGCTTTATACTTAGCCAAATTTGCTTCTGTCTGAAGGCTTTGAGTGATCTTGCCTCACTCAACGCCTTTATACTTGGCCAAATCTCCTTCTGTCTGAAGGCGTTGAGTGAGCTGGCCTCACTCAACACTTTCGGCCTTTGACTCTGAAATCTATCATTGAGTGCGTTGAGTGTATAAACTTCACTCAACGATTCTGGACTTAGAAAAATTCTTCTCTGCATGAAGACATTGAGTGTATTGACTACACTCAATGCTTTCTCCCTTTTGTGTTGACAACAACATCATGACTCAACGCTTTCTCCTTTTGGCGTTGAGTGAGCTGACTTCACTCAATGTTATTGTACGTAGACAGAATTTTTTGTCTTTCTTCCATGGATTTGCCTGAATCATCATGGCGTAAAGCTTTTGGTTATATGTAAATGAGTGAGTTAACATCACTCAAAGCCTGTGGACTTGGCCACTTTTCTTCCTTGCCAACACTTAAAGCTTTGACTGCTAGCCTTCTCTCAGTGCTATTAGCTATATGGCGTTGAGTGAACTTGCATCACTCAACGCCTATGGACTTAGACATTTTTCTTCACTGTCACTATCTTCTGGTTCATCTGGTGTTAAGTGACCTTGCTTCACTCAATGCCTGTGGACTTAGGCAATTTCTTATCTTTCCAGTCATCTTTTTTGAGTCCACCTGTCAATGTCACTTGGACCACCCGTCTAATCAATATGACATAGACTAACCTGCATTCATAAACTTAAACAAACATCAAATACAACTATGTGCATACTATTAACTTGTTTGACTTCATACAAATCTGAGATATTGGGATTAATGGACCCAATAATCTCCCCCTATTTGAAGATGTCAAAACACGACTTCAAAAACCTTTGTCAATAATATACACTAACATATACAATAACAATAGACAACAATATATTAACACAAGAGAGTTAAGGATAACCACATTTCCTATTTTTCTACTAGTATGGTGATCATCACCTACTCCCCCTGTGTTGTTGCAAGACTCACCTTTTTCCCTTTGTATCAGAACACCACCTGCTCCCCCTGTTTTGCTGCATTGACAACTAGTCACCTTAGCTTTCTCCCCCCTTTTGACTTCTTCAGCCAGCAGAAGAAGCAGGCCAATTGTGATTATCTTCTCCTTTTTCTGATTACAGATAATCAACTAGTGCTGAACTTGCTCCCCCTCAACAAGAGCATCTTTTACCAAGACTTTGTACATTCCAGCCTTGATACCATTTTCTGGTCTACACAACCTGCAAGATGATGTAGTCTTGCAATAAAACAACATGAAGAGCAACTGAAGCAACACCAAGTTCAATATACCCAACTCAAACCTGAAGGTGTTGAACTTTCCTTCATCTAGTGGCTTGGTGAAGATATCAGCCACTTGCTTGTCTATTGGTACAAACTCAAAACTAATATCTCACATTCCACATGCTATCTTATAAGTGATATCTAATCTCTATGTGCTTAGTCCTGCTATGTGAGATAGGATTCCTAGCTACAGAGATTGCATTAGTAAAGTCACAGAATAAAGAACTTCTACTTAACTAAATGTTATAATCCTGAAGTTAATGTTGTATCCACAGCAACCGTGCACAGCAGCTCCCTGCAGCTATATATTCTGATTCTGTAGTAGAAATAGAAACACTTGTTTGCTTCTTACTAATCCATGACACTAGTCTTTTTCCCAAAAACTGGCATGAGCCTGATGTGCTTTTCTTATCTTCTCTATAGCCTACAAAGTCTGCATCTGAAAAGCCAATTAGTTCAAAATACCTATTCTTAGGGTACCAAAGGCCAAGATCTGTTGTGCCCTTTAGATATCTCAAAATTCTCTTACTAGCATAATAATGAGATTCTTTAGGGCATGCCTGATATCTAGCACAGACATATGTAGCATACATAATGTCTAGCCTACTAGCAGTCAGGTATAGAAAGGAGCCAATTATCCCTCTATACAAAGTTTGATCAACAGGTCTACCTGCCTCATCCTTGTCTAAAGACATTTTTGACCTTATGGGAGTTTTTATAGTGGAGGCAGTCTCCATCCCAAATTTCTTAATCAATTCTCTGGAAAACTTAGACTGAGAAATGGATACTCCATTATCAGTCTGTCATACTTGGATACCTAAGAAAAACATAAGTTCACCCATACTGCTCATCTTAAACTTCCCTTGCATAAGTTTGACAAACTTTTTGCAAAGGTTATCATTAGTAGATCCAAATATAATGTCATTGACATATATCTGGACTAGGATGATCTTGCCTTTGGATTCCTTGAGAAATATGATCTTTTCTATCTTCCCACTTGAGAATTTGCTCTCAATGAGAAAACTAGACAGTGTTTCATACCATGCTCTAGGAGCTTGTTTCAACCCATATAAAGCTTTTCTAAGTCTATAAACAAAATTAAAATGGTTAGGAACAAAAAAACTTGGGGGTTGTTCAACATAGACGTCTTCCTTCAAGTCTCCATTCAGGAAAGCTGACTTGACATCCATCTGATAGACTCTGAATCCTTGGTATACAACATATGCAAGGAATAATCTGATGTCTTATAGTCTTGCTACAGGGGCAAAGGTTTGATCGAAGTCAATACCTTCTACCTGTCTATACCCCTAAGCTACCAGTCTAGCTTTGTTATTGGTTATAATGTCATTTTCATCAAGTTTATTCCTATAGATCCACTTGGTTCCAATGACATTATGTCCATGTGGTCTAGAAACCAGCTTCCAGACCTTACATCTCTTAAATTGGTTCAGTTCTTCTTGCATAGTTATAATCCAGAACTGATCTTGGTTTGCCTCTTCAAACTTTTTGGGCTCTACTTGTGACAAGAAACTGGAGTACATTATTTTGTTGAGACATCTTCTCCTTATCACTACACCTTGACTTGCATCAGCAGTAAATTGGTGGCCTGGATGATCCCTCAAATGCCTGATTGCTGGAGGCAGTCTTCCTTTAGCATTTTGTGCTTCAAAGTCTCCATCATGTTGAACATCATCCCTTCCTATGAGCCTTGTGCTTCCTTTGGAATCCACGCACTTTCATCTTTGTCTTGGACTATATGTTCAGCTTCCTTAACAGTCAGTTTGTCCATGATAACTTTTGTGCCTGGAGGACTAGAAAAGGAGCTTGACAGCTCATTGTTAGTCATGTTTAATTCATCAAACACTACATTAATTGACTCCTATACAACTTTACTTGTCAAGTTGTAGTTCCTATAGGCCTTACTATGATTGTTTTATCCAACAAAGATCCCTATATAGGATTTGGCAGTAAACTTAGTTATATAGTATTTCCCATTGTTAAGCACATAGCATATGCTCCTAAAAATTCTGAGATATACAAGGTTTGAATTTCTGGCCTTTAATATCTCATAAGGAGTCTCAGCATAGAAATATTCTGGGAGAGATGTGTCATTCAGTAGTGTCCTTGTAGCTTCTATGAGAGTCATATTCTTCCTCTCAGCTATCCCATTTTGCTGGGGTGTTCTTGGAGAAGAAAACTCTTGTTGAAAGCCAAGTTCTTCACAAAACTTTATCATACATTTAGATTGAAACTCAGTTCCATGATCACTTCTGATTCTGACCACAGAACTGTTAAATTCATTATGTATTTGTTTGACAAATGTCTTGAAGACATCAGGAGTTTCAGACTTTTTCCTTAAATCTAGAATAGTCATCAACAATCACAAAGGTGTAGACTTTCCTACCTACACTATGAACTGACATGGGACCAAACAAGTCCATATGCATGAGGTATAAACACCTCACAGAGTCTTTTATTTCAATACTTTTGAAAGAATCTTTGGTCTACTTGCCTTTTTGACATGTAGAAGAAATACTATCCTTAGTGCATTTTATGTTAGGACCATTCCTAACTAGCTCTTTACTGAAGAGCTTACCTATAGTCTTAGTTTAAATGAGCTAGTCTCTTGTGCGATTTGACATAGTATGAGTCTTTCTCAGTTACAACTAGGCATATGGGAGAGTCTAATTTTAGACAAAGAAAATTTAAACAATACACATTCCCACTCCTAATACCTGTCAAGATGACCTCTTGGTCACTTGACTTCTTAATGTGGCACTCAACCTTGTGGATTGAAATGTCATAGCAAAGATCACATAGTTGGCTTATGCTTATAAAGTTGTGTTGCAACCCTTCCACATAAGACACTTTTGCGAAAATGACTATGCCATTTGAAATCTTACCATAACCTTTGGTAATCCCTTTGTCTGCTCCACCAAAGATCACCTTTGGTCCATCCTTCACTGGAATGAACTCCCTCAAATTGCTCTTTGTTCCAGTCATATGCCTAGAACAACCACTGTCCAAGTACCATATAGGGGTATGAAAACTTGGACTAACCTGCAAAACATGTCTATTTTTGATGTTTTTAGTTGTCTACCTAAATCACCTAGAGGGGGATGAATATGTGAGGTCTGCCTCTTTTTGCGGATAAAAAACTTGTACGAGAAATGCATAGAAAATAAACAAGCAATCATATACGACACCAAAAATTATAGTGGTTCCGCAACCTTGGGTACATCCACTTTCCACCTCACCGATCTAGCAACGCACTATACTCGGCTACTTCACTATTCTCTCGGATTGAAAACAATCCTACAAGTCGGAGTCAAAACACTCCTACAAAAATTTCGGAGAACAAAGCTCTTACAACTCGGAGAAGAATCTTCTACAAGAAAAAAATATTTTACATAAAATATACAAACAAAAATATTTCAGATCTGAATCTTCAGCCCTTCTTCCTTCTTAAAATTTGAAGCTCTGTCAGAAACGGATCGAAGAAGAAAAGGGCAAAATCTCTGGATCTGAAAACTTTAGGATCAGCACAATCAAGGAATAGATTTGTCGATGTTGAAAGTCTTGATCTGTTGAAACCTCTTATTCTGAATCTCTTGGATCAGAGAAGGTCAGCGGTGAAGAAGACGATGAACAACGGCGCCACTTTCCGATTTAGAATGAAAAATGTGCGATTCAGAATAATTAGATTTCTTTTTTTAGGGTTAGTCAATTATGATAAGACCTTATTGGACTTGCCTAACGGTCATAATCATTAATGATAGAACATGTGGACCAATAAGAAAAGAGATCAATTTGAAATTACTTCCGTCAGGACTTAATGAAAAATTTAAGAATTGAACTTCATTTCTTGAGTGAAGGATAGATTTCTCGAGTACAACTTCTGTTTCTCAAGAATTGGTATAAGGTTCTCGAGAATAAGGACTTAAGAAAAACATAGAAAATGAGTTCTGGCTCTCGAGAAAGAAAGGATTATAACTCGAGAAATAATTTCTATTACTCAAGAAGTCGGTAATGACTTCTGAGATCTGACTGCACTTCTCGAGAACAATTCGGACTTCTCGAAAAATAACTTCGGCTTTCTCGAGACAAAGCTTGGACTTATCGAGTACTAGACTTCTGCTTACTCGGGAATAGCACTTAGAAGAATTCTGAGATATACTTAAGACTTCTCGAGAAGAACATGGCTTTCTTGAGAACAACTCTTGGGCTTCTCAAGAAGTACTTCAGCTTCTCGAGAACAATAACTTTACTTCTCGAGTACTAGACATAAAATTTCTCGAGAATTTTACTTGGAGAAATTTCTTAACAGAATTTTTAATTCTTCTTCTTGGAGATAAGCAACCCATAGTTTCTTCCATATCTTTAGTACTTGAAAATGAAGTGTGTCCCAATAGAGAGGCTACACATGAGTCAACACCATGTATCACATAATGAGGGATTACATTGTATGGTCCTGTGTTTAGTGACTCATTGTAGACTGACATTGGTCTACACTTGACAATTATATCCTGCAAACACACAACTTGAAAAGAGTATCAAATATAGACTTAATTCATCTTTGTTCAAGGGTGACTTCATACAATTCTGGGTTATTGTGGATGCAATTTCCAACAATCTCCACCTATTTGTAGATGTCAGATCCCTCTACACTAAGGTGAATTACATCAAGATAAACAAATAAAGTAACTAGAAAAAAAAGTAATAATGAGAAATGCTATGTTATAGAAAAAATCAGATCATCAAAATTAAAAGATTTATATTTATATATATTGTCCAAGAAAAATCCAATTCCACAAGATCTCATAACTGAAATTTCTGATCATCTTCAATTTCTACTAGCACTGCTATTGTTGCTGCATCTCCTACTTCTCTTGTTGCCTCTTCTGATAACTGTATGGTTTAGGAAAGTATTTGGCAGGTTTGGTTGAAGCCTTGGGATTGTTCTTTCCATATTCTCTATCATAAATTCTCCTTTTGGTAAGAGATTTCTCATATAGGTCCCATTCATAGGAGCTATAATGATCATTTATATTCTCATTGAAATCCACAACAAGTTTTAGAGTGTTAAGAATTAGGGATTTAGAGGTTGGGCTCCATACTTCAGTAAATTCTTGAGCTTTTCTGTTTTCATCTTCTAGATTATGAGTGGACCGGCTAGCAGAAGCATCATCACCATATTTCCTTTTCTTATGAGATGGAATTTCTGGAGGAGTATTTGAGGCATATCTTATTCAGACCAAACTTGAGAATATACAGCATGAGGAGCTACAAAATCTTCAGGTCTTGGAGAAAATGAGGGCATTGGAGCAGAATGTTGCTGAGCAATAGGATTAATATGAGGAGGAGGAGCAGCATTTTGGATCTACTTGAAATTCAGGAAAAATTTGGTTGTGCATCCAAACTGCTATAACATATGTGTGAAGTTTTACCTCATGAATATGGTCATGTACTGTTGCATTCATATCTTTCAATTTTGCTCCCCAAAGAGTTTCAATGGTACTATCAGATTTTTCTAAATATTCCTTTACTAATTTCTCCCCCTTTCTGACTTCTATGGATAGGGTACTTATAGCTTCATCTTTGAACTATCCAACTTCTTCACATGTCTTGAAGTTGTGACTTTCAGGATTCTTTTCCAATAGAATTTGATTATTTTCCAGAGTAACTGATTGGTCCATGACATGACCAATACTAGTGATTGAAGGTCTAAGGCTTTCCCACCTATTTGAAACAGGTGTTTGAGAGAATCAGTATTATGATGTATTTCAGTAAAGCCTCTGCTCATATCTTCTTCTAAAGGAGTTATTTTATCAGTGATATCTTTACGAGAGTCATCAAAATATGTTCTTTGCTGGGCTAGCATAAACTCAATCTTACCCAGGAGGGTATCTGCAGTATTTGCTTCAGCTGGAGGAGGTAGAGGAGGTAGGATAGGAGCAGTCCAAGGAACTATTTCTTCAATAATTGCTGAGCTCTGGCCTCTAATGGTGTGAATCATGACGTCTCCTTCCTCACCAATAATAGTAGGGAGGGAGAAGTCTAGGCTTCTGAGGGGTCGTTCAACTTCTTCAGGAGATACTTCTTTATCATCAGAAATAAAAACTGTTTCTTTATTTTGTACATCCTCAATAGGAGGTTGGTGTTGAGAAGGTTCTAGTTCAGAAGAATGTTTCGGATGGGATGGTTCTGGTTAAGAGGATTTATCTTGCTGAGATGGATGGTCTTTCGGCAGAGGAGATAAAGGTTCTTTAGAGGTGAGTTCCTCTATCATCTTGCTGATGTCATCTTCTGTAGATACCACTTGATCATGTACTCTGTCATCAGTAAGCATTTTTTCAGTAGGAGAAAAAACTTCTGAAGGTATAGCAGCGGGTGGAGCAACATCTGAAGGAAGAGCAGACTGACTTATCTCTGGGATTGCAGGAGGAGGCTCCCCCTCACCAACTACACCAGATGTGCCAGCTACTTAATGTAAAGGGAAAGATGGAGTCCTGTCCTCATCCACTTGGAGATCATGGGCTTTGGCATCTTGTGCAGGTTTTTGAATCTGGAGTTCCCATCTTTGAATGGACGAAATGGAGACTTTCTTTATATGATGTAAAGAGATACCTTGAGAAAGATCAAAAATTTCCGTCTTGAGCTGTAACACCCCCTATCCGTCGGATAGTATATAGCAGTAGGTCCGGTTGGGGCCCGACGCCATATACCACAGACAGATCGGGTGGTTACTCAATGGAAACCATCCAACAATCGTAATGTCCTACACAGAGCATTCTAGCTGAAGCAGTTTTATAAGTGGCAATTAAAAAAAACCCAGCACAAAGCATGAATGTCCACTAATACACCAAATAGAATGTAGTACATACACAAGTACTGGCCTTAAGGCCTTACAAATGGTTTACTCTTAATACATGTTTTCCATACCACGGCACACAGGCTGGTCATACATGAACAAAAGCAAGTAACACTTCAATTAG
>JBBWWR010000059.1:0-246427 GCA_039583875.1 Platanthera guangdongensis
TAATAATAGTAATATTTCTCTCACCTCATACATGCATTCATTATTCTAACTTTTCAGATTCCTCTCACTTCTCCTATAAATAAAGGCTGATTTCATCACTTCAAAGAGGCCATCATGAGGAGTGTGCAAACAAGAAAAACCTGATTAGCAAGGAGCAAATTCGTTGCTAATTAGATAAATTCGTTGGTAATTTTAATTAGGAAGGAATTTAGAAACAGAAAAATTTTGTAGCTAATTTGGCCCTAGCTAAATTTAGCAAGGAATTTATTCCTTTCTAATTAGCAAGGATTTTTAGGATGGAATTCTTTTGATTCTACTGTTTTGTATTTTATATAATTATTTGGTTAAATTAAAATAATATTTATATACAAAAAAAATATAATTTCTAATACGCTCATGTTGAGATTTGAACCTCACATCTCTTACAAATAATTTCTTTACCCAACCAATTCTCCTAATTAACTAATTCGTTTTAAATTTACGCTAATATATATATATATATATATATATATATATATATATATATATATATATATATATATATATATATTATATATATATATATATATAATTATAATTATAAATTTATATTATTTATGTATGTGATTATTTATTTATACATACATATTTATTTATTTATTTATACATATAAATATATATATTTATATTTATAGTTTAATATATATAGTTTATTATATATAATTTTTTATATATATCCTTATTTCTATATATAATATATATTTATATATTTATTTATTTATATATTTTATATGTATATATTTATTTATTTCTCGTCGGTGCACGACGGGGAGATTGCACGGGAGTGTGACGAGCTCGGCGGGACATCGTGCGGGAGAGTGACAATCTTAGCATGAGAGCAGATATCAAGATGAGAATGAGGATATCAAGAGATTCTTTAATTTGTTTAAAAACTTATAAATATATATTTATAATTTTTAAAAGTGAGTTGAAATATTTGGAGGGAATTGAATCTTTCCCTCCATAAATTTTTAATCTAAAATAATTAGTATAGAAATTTTGAAAGAAAATATTTCTTTTCTATGTAGCAACAAATATTTTGCAACAAAATAATTCGTTGCTATTTTTGCAACGAATATTTTCGTTGCTATTTTTGTGGGTAAAAACAAATATCATATACCTAGCTAAATTCGATGCTAATTAGAAACAAATTATTTAGCGTTCCTAATTTTCGTTGCTAAATGAAGTTTTTCTTGTAGTGTAATTATATGCTGAATTTTCTCAAAGTTGTCACCAAGATAGTCTAATGTCAAATTAATATCCTCAAAACTATCAAGATCACACCTTGATCGTGCAGAAATCAGGAAAGCAAGCTCAACAACAAAATGCAATTACAGGGGCAAGCAGATCATATATTATTTCTTCTTTACAAGTCGAGGTATACATGGCGAGACATGATTTCGCGAGTACACAGGAACACAGAAAAAAAATCACAAGTAAAACAATTCGAGTGGACAGAACTGGAGACCGCCGAGACCGCCTAGTCCGCCAAGTCCCCGAGGCCACCCGAACTGCTGCTGCCGCTAGAAGACGAAAAGAACACAGAGTCTACAGAGACCGCGAGGTCGCGCGGACACAACATTATTCGCTGACTGCTACAAGCTGCTGCCAAACTGAAGAACAGACCGCCTAGACAGCCAAGTTCGGCGGACAGGTTATTGAACTTGGAAACGCTGAAGCAGAGAAACTGACAAGCCGCAGAAGCGACCTTTTGAAACCGCTGATTGAAACCACGAACTTCACTGATACTGACCGCAGTCAAAGCCAAACTCATGGCTCCTCAGTGTTAGCCGCGCAACCTGCAAACAGCAAACATCCATCTCTTCTCAACCCGCGCGGACAGGAACCACCAGACCGCAACATTTAACCAAGCCCTCACTTACTGTTCACTCAGTTACTGTAAATGTGCCGGGGGGTCTATTTATAGGCGAGGTGAGGAGTGTGGTCACCACCCGATTGAATAGAGTCACCACCGCAGCTTGCGCGCTAACACAACCTAGTCCGCCAAGTACGCAAGGACTTGTCCAGACTTCAAACCTCCAGGCGCCAAATCAAGGACAGCCCGCCACTATGCGGACACAAGACCAGCATGCGTAATACATGCATGGCGCCAGTCCGCCGAACGCAAGCATAACGTCAGTCCGCCGCTCAACACAGCATGCAGACACACCAGCAACTCATGCTACATCAGTCCGCAACTCAACATAGCATGCGGACACAGCCACAATCCTAGCTGTATCAGTCCGCATAATAAACGCAGATAAAGAGGCAGATCACACAGCTCGCCAACAATGCCACAAACCCGCCACGAGTCCACGACCAACATACAGTCCGCCCGGTCAACGGCGGATTCTGTAGACTCTGCGGACACAATGGACTTGCCACAAAAAATGACCAAGTCAAATAGCCCATCAAGCAACTGGTGCGAGCACGGCGAACACAAAAGACCCAGACTGCCAATCAACAGGACAGTCCACCGCAAGGATGTGAAATATCCATCGCAATATGGAGAGCTCGGCAAGAACAAAAGCTCATCTCCCAAGCCAGTCCACAAATGCGGACTCCGCGGACGCAATAAACAAGTCCGCCAACACACCGTAGATACAACTTCCAATCCGCTCGATTACCACAAGAGCTGGCTAACTGCAAGGCTGCACACCAGGTCGCACATGCCGCTCCTCAAGAACATCCAAACCACCAAGTCCAAGTCAGGTCACCCAGGAAGCAACTAGCAGCCCGCCCAGGCCACATACTCAGACCGCTCAGGCCGCTCAGACCGCCTGGCCTACACTATCACCCACTTTCACTTCACAAATTTCAACACTCCCCCTTGAAGTGAGAAGTGGTGATCACGCCCAGCAACCCTTGTAACCCTTGAAATGGCCCCTTTGACAGCGGCTTCGTGAAGATGTCAGCAAGATTATCTTCACTCCGAACATCCCCGATCACAAGAGGTCCATCCAACACCTTCTCACTTATGAAGTGGTGCTCGATCTCAATATGCTTGGTCATTGCATGACACACTGGAATGTTCACCAGTTTGAGAGCACTCTCTGTAACACCCCCATCTGTCGCATGGCATATAACAGAAGGTCCAGCTGGAACCCGACGCCATATACCACAGACAGTCGGAAGGGATACTAAATGAATAATCAAACCAACCAATTAAGACTACTCGTCCTAATCACAGAGCATTCTAGCGGAAGATTTTAAAGTTGAAAGAACCCAAAATTAAATCCATCAATATGAATGTCCACAGCTACAACAACAGGAATGAAACCCCAAATACACAGAAACTGGTACATGGCCTTATGGCCTTACAAATGTTCACTTAATAAAGAGTGTTTTACATACATCGGCTCGCAGGCCGGCCACACATGATAAATATAAAAACAGCTATTCTACGGCCTTCTAGGGCCAGCACAGCAACATGGGCTCCAACCCGCTATTTGGCGCTCGGCTCCGCAGCACCTGCAAGCACATACCACCGCACGGTGGCAAATAAAGCAACGGTCAGCTAAAAGCCGACCAAATTATAACGACCCCGCCCCTTACTCGGGACGGCGGTGCTCTTTCCCTGCATAACATTAGCCCAACAATATATATAGCGCAATATAATTTCGCCACAGATGTAGGCTCGCACGGCCAAACACCCCGTGCACTCAGGGCACATTCATGGTGAACCCTGACCCATCAGTGCATTCACCACCACCCCCAGGATGGCAACAACATGTGAGCATTTAGCCTTTCTGACCACCGTCTAAGGCTCCGACTATGCCAACGGCCAGTCCCCGTCTTCGGGTCTCTCGCACCGAACCACATAGCCCAGGTCCAATTCCACTTGCCCGTTGCTCACGCCGCATGTCCAATTTAAGTCCTTTGCGCGGGCCAAGCTTCTCTCAGATCCCAAATTTTCCAAAACAATCTCATAACCCAGTTATGATCAAGGCCGGTTCCCAGACCGCCAAGTTAGCAGAACACGTTTCCGCCCAATTTTCCGGGTGCGCCTTGAAGCTAACCTCCAAGGATCCCTGCTGCAATCTACCGCGTAGAAACCCGAAAAATCCAAAGCACGGAGTCTTCTCCGGCAAAACCACATCAAATGCAACATCACCGATCCAGACAAAACACGTCCGGGTAGGCTTCACACAAAATGCATATGCCCGTACTTACGATTCTGGGCTCTATATGCAACACAAGGGGGACTATTCACATCAACCCCAAGGAACACCACGCACTCACCGCACACTCGCAGGAGCGGGATTCCCTATGCAGAAAGAAAGAGCTTCAAACGCTCAAGTTGAGAATCGTTACCCTTGTAGTCCGTTTTGGCGCCATGGAAA
Organism: Platanthera guangdongensis; assembly: GCA_039583875.1. Classification (NCBI taxonomy): domain Eukaryota; kingdom Viridiplantae; phylum Streptophyta; class Magnoliopsida; order Asparagales; family Orchidaceae; genus Platanthera; species Platanthera guangdongensis. The sequence goes on from JBBWWR010000059.1 coordinate 4,383, forward strand.
AACTACGTGGTTAGAACTCTTTGCAATGACCTTCCCTCCATGGATCCGCTCTCCGATTTCGAAACGGTGCTCCGATGCTCCGCCGGCGGCCGGAAACCTCCTTCTTCTTCCTCTTCTCTCTCACTTTGGAAGGCGAAAGCTTTGGAGAGAAAATGAGGAATTAACCTCCTATTCCCGGCCTAAAATAGAGCAGGGACTCATCTGAGCCGTCAGATCTAAATTAAAGAAAACGAACAGCTTGGATCTGCCCAAAATTCTCCAGACCTGGGCCGAACAAGGCTTGGCACACGGCCGTGTCCCAGGGGGTGTGCCTCGATCCAGGCACGATCGTCGAACTGAGAAACGCACACGGGCCAAGACACGCCCGTGTCTGACCTGACACGCCCGTGTAGGGTTCCTCGACACGCCCGTGTTCGTGGGCGTGTCATGCATAACCGCCACGGCAACAGACACGACCCATCAGGACACGGGTAGGGACACGGGTTGGCACACGCCCGTGTCGGATGACACGCCCGTGTCATCCGGCCGTGTTTCTGGCCGTGTCCTTCTCGGGTTGAAAACGACCAAAAATCACCAGCCAGACACGGCCTTGGACACGCCCGTGTCCTAGGCCGTGTACCCCTACAGGCACCAAAAACCCTTTTTTTCGCGACCGACTCGCACACAACTTTCGGGGCGTCACAAATCTCCCTCACTTAAGGAATTTCGTCCCGAAATTAAGCAAAGGTACACAAAAGCTAAATGATACCTGAGTGGAATAACTCGGGGTATTCTCCAACATAGCTTGCTCTCGCTCCCAAGAAAGCTCCTCGCGTCCGCAATTATCCCAACGGACTTTAACCATTCTGACCTCCTTGTTGCGGAGTCGTTTGACTGCAACATCTTCAATTCGCACTGGCTTGACCCTTGTTGTTAACTCATAATCAACCGGTACCTGATTGTCCGCAACGATCTGCAAAGGATCTTGCACTGCCTTACGCAACACCGATACGTGGAATACGTCATGCAGCCCACTCAACTCCGTCGACAGCTTCAACCTATACGCCGCCTCTCCAACACGCTCCAGAATTTCAAATAGTCTAAGGTATCTCGGACTCAGCTTCTTCAAGCGTCGAACCCTCGATACACCCTTGAACGGCTTGATTTTTAAATATACCATATCGCCAACGTTGAACTCCACTTTTCTATGTTTGGCGTTGTAATACTTGGACTGTCTATCCTGAGTAATCTTCAGTCTTTCCTGAATAGTCCGTATCATTGAAGTGACATCTTCCACCGCTTGACGTTTATACAACTTTGATTTGCCTGCCTCCAACCAAGACAACGGCGTGCGACACTTCCTCCCGTACAAGGCTTCAAAAGGCGCCATTCCAATACTTGCCTGAAAACTATTGTTGTATGCAAACTCCACCATGTACAAGTGATCCTCCCAATGGTTCCCGAAATCTAGGACGCACATGCGAAGCATGTCCTCCATAGTCCTGTTGACTCTCTCGGTTTGGCCATCTGTCTGCGGGTGAAAGACTGTGCTGAACTTTAGCTTAGTACCCAACAGACCATGCACCAACCTCCAGTCATTTGACGTGAAGCGTCCATCACGATCACTAACAATACTGCGAGGCACACCATGCAATCGTACAATACTATCCACGTAGAGTTTGGCTAACTTTTCCACTGGATCCTCCTTTCTCACTGGGATAAAGTGCGACACTTTTGTCAATCTATCTACGACCACCCAAATGGCATCGTTTCCCTTCTGCGACTTCGGCAAACCGTGCACAAAATCCATAGATATGTCGTCAAACTTCCATTCTGGGATAGGAAGGGATTTCAAGAAACCTCCGGGCTTCTGTCATTCCGCCTTCACTAATGCACAAGTACGACACTTGGCCACATACAGTGCCACATCCTTCTTCAAACCCGGCCACCAGAATAATTTCTTCATGTCTCTATACATCTTCGTGCTTCCCGGGTGGATTGAGTACTTGGTATAATGAGCCTCATACATCAACTCCTCCCGAATACTATCCGCACTAGGAACGCATAGACGACCGTCCTTCCTTAGCAACCCATATTCAACCACAAACTGGGAATTTGACCCATCCAAAGATTCATTCAAGATTTGCTTCATGCTGTTATCCTGAACCAAAGCCTGCCGAACTCTATCCGCTAGGTCACACTGTACCTCTGTCCAAAACAGTTTCGCCTCGGCACTAGACTGCTTATCGACACAAGATATCTCCATTGCCTCCAACTCTTGGACCAATCTCTCATCATATACTGATAACCAATTGGCTTGTGCGGGAATCTTACGACTCAACGCATCCGCCACTGCATTTCCCTTCCCAGGCACATAGTGTATCTTGAAGGTGTAGTCCCCTAAGAACTCCATCCACCTCCGCTGCCTCATGTTCAGATCCTTTTGGTCCAATAGGTACTTCAAACTCTTATGATCAGAGTTAATATCGACCTTCACACCGTACAGATAGTGCCTCCAAAGCTTAAGAGCAAATATCACGGCCGCTAACTCTAAGTCGTGGACCGGATAATTCCTCTCGTGAACCTTCAGTTGTCGTGAACCATAAGCTATCACTCTCCCATGCTGTAGCAGAACACAGCCCAAACCACTGCCCGAAGCATCACTATAGATCTCGAACCCTTCGGTTCCACTGGGCGAACATAGAATGGGCGACGTGGTCAACCGCCTCTTCAATTCTTCAAACGCCTGTTCGCACTCCGAAGACCACACAAACTTCTGATCCTTTCTTGTCAATGTCGTGAGTGATAGTGCTATCCGCGAGAAGTTCTCTACGAAGCACCTGTAGTAGCCAGCAAGCCCCAGAAAACTCCGGATCTCTGCCACTGTAGTCAAAGTAGGCCACTCCTGTATCGCCACTATCTTCGCCGGATCCACAACTATTCCTTCTCCACTGACAACATGACCAAGGAACGCTATCGAGGATAACCAGAATTCACACTTGGAGAACTTTGCATACAACTGACTTTTCCTCAATGTCTCCAACACCATGTGTAAATGCTTGTAGTGATCCTCCTCGCACCGCGAATACACCAGGATATCATCGATAAATACTATCACAAACTGATCCAAGTATTCTCTGAACGTCCTATTCATCAGATCCATAAACACGGATGGCTCATTCGTCAACCCAAATGGCATAACCGTGAACTCGTAATGCCCAAACCGCGTACTGAATGCTGTCTTTGGGATGTCGCTCTCCCTTATCCTCAACTGATAGTAACCGGACTTCAAATCTAACTTCGAATATACAGTTGATCCAACCAGCTGGTCAAATAGATCGTCAATCCTCGGGATTGGATATTTGTTCTTCTCCGTAAGTTTGTTCAATTCCCGATAATCGATACAAAGCCGCAAGCTCCCATCTTTCTTCTTAACAAAGAGAACTGGTGCGCTCCAAGGCGACGAACTTGGACGCACATAACCTTGCTCTAGCAACTCTTGCAGTTGCACCTTCAACTCTGCCATTTCTCTTGGGGCTATCCGATAGGGGGAGCGTGACACCGGTTTGGCACCCGGCACCAGCTCTATAGTAAAGTCTATCTCCCGTTGAGGAGGGGCTCCTGGGAGATCATCTGGAAACACATCAGGATACTCGGACACAACTGGGATGTTGCCCAAACTAGGTTTAGGCGTCGAAGTCTGCACTAGAGTGACATACAGTTCTGCTCCAGACCGAACTGCCTTGAACACCTGAAGGGCCGATATCAGAACTTTCCCTGACCCCTTCATGCCCGCAAAAGTAGTCTCCCGATCAGTGTCCAGACCCAACTTGACTTCTTTACGGCTGCAATCAATACATGCACTTTGCTCCGAGAGCTAATCCATACCGAAAATTACGTCGAACTCCACCAACGGTAGAACCAACGCCCGCAAATCAAACTCCCGGTCTCCAATCCGAATCTTCACAACACAAACCCTATCCGCACGCATTGAGCACCCATTAGGCAACAACACATCCAACTTGTTTTCTTCCATCAAGAACGGAACTCCGATGCGCAATATAAGTTTTTCGGACAAGAAGGAATGTGATGCTCCCGTATCAAAAAGGGCTCTCGCCGGAAACCCAAAGATTAACACAAAGCCTAGCACTGACAAACATAAGCTAACAAATATGAAGGTAACAACTATAAAAGTTAAACCACGGTAATTTAACTCATACCTGTCACCACGTCCGTTTGCTTTATGGCCTCCTGCAGACCAAGATTATAGACTCTAGGCTGGGCTGGAGCATGATGGGACGCGGTTGACTCCACCGCCTTCACTTTCTCCTCATAATTCGCTCCAGGTCTCCTCTCGGACTTTGAACGTCCGCTCCAACACTCCCGAGCAAAATGCCTCGTCTTCCCGCAGTTGTAGCAAGCTCCGGGTACTCGACTTGTAGTTGCCCCCAATGCATCAGCCAAAGGGGCTGAGTTCGAAGTCCTCCGCTTCTTGTTCCATCTACGGAAACCTGTCTTGTTACTTGGCACCTTGAACTCGGTCTTCCTTTCTCCTGGGTCCTTCTTCTCTTGAACTTTCTTCGCAACCTTTTCCAATGATCGGGCTGAATTGACCAAGGCTAGGAAGCCCTGCGCCTTAGGCCCAGCAAGTAGTAACTGTAAATTGCCGCGAAGACCCTCATAGAATTGGTTGGTCTTCCTCTCTTCTTCTGAAAACATAGCACCAGCATAACGACCCAACCGTGTGAACTCATACAGATATTCGTCCACGCTTCTGGATCCCTGAGTCAACCGAAGAAATTGATTCTCCATCTCCAACTTCTGAGCAGAAGGTACAAATCTGGCTAGGAACAATCTTGAAAATTCCTCCATCGGCACATCCGCAAGTTGTCTTCCCACTATAAGATGAAACTCCAACTCGTCCCACCACAGCCTCGCTTCACCTTCCAAAAGAAAAGTCGCTATGGTGGTCTTCTGCCACTCCTCAGTTATTGTGGCCGTCAAGACCCTCTTTATGGAAGAGTGCCAGTCCTCAGCTTGAGTTGGCGTTCCAACCCCATTAAACCTCGGAGGATTAAAGCCCATCACATGCTTTAACTGCCTCTCCGTAGTTCTTCTCGGCTCTGCCAACTCCACTGCTGCGCGTTCCACCACTCTCGGCTCTGCCAACCTAACCGGTTCTTGCTCATTCGCAGGAGGTGCGTGATGCATTTGCCCTGCAGGTTGGGCATTTATCATTGCGAACACGGCTTCAGCCACCATCCTGATGGTTTCCGCTGAAGGAGGTGTAGCAGGCACGTCCCTTGGTGCGCTACTTTCCGCTGATTGCGGACGCTCTGACTGACCAGCACCGCTCCTAGCTGCCTAAATTAGCTAAGACACACGATTAGACAACATACAAATTGCTAAAAGCAATCATTGGAACACTCAGGTTCCACCAAACAAGTGTATTTTCATTCCTAAGTGGACATTCATGGGTTCTTTTGATGTTATAACGATGACACACACATGTGCTCACCTCCCTCTGATACCAAATTGTAACACCCCCATCTGTCGCATGGCATATAACAGAAGGTCCAGCTGGAACCCGACGCTATATACCACAGACAGTCGGAAGAGATACTAAATGAATAATCAAACCAACCAATTAAGACTACTCGTCCTAATCACAGAGCATTCTAGTGGAAGATTTTAAAGTTGAAAGAACCCAAAATTAAATCCATCAATATGAATGTCCACAGCTACAACAACAGGAATGAAACCCCAAATACACAGAAACGGGTACATGGCCTTATGGCCTTACAAATGTTCACTTAATAAAGAGTGTTTTACATACATCGGCTCGCAGGCCGGCCACACATGATAAATATAAAAACAGCTATTCTACGGCCTTCTAGGGCCAGCACAGCAACATGGGCTCCAGCCCGTTATTTGGCGCTCGGCTCCGCAGCACCTGCAAGCACATACCACCGCACGGTGGCAAATAAAGCAACGGTCAGGTAAAAGCCGACCAAATTATAACGACCCCGACCCTTACTCGGGACGACGGTGCTCTTTCTCTGCATAACATTAGCCCAACAATATATATAGCGCAATATAATTTCGCCACAGATGTAGGCTCGCACGGCCAAACACCCCGTGCACTCAGGGCACATTCATGGTGAACCCTGACCCATCAGTGCATTCACCACCACCCCCAGGATGGCAACAACATGTGAGCATTTAGCCTTTCTGATCACCGTCTAAGGCTCCGACTATGCCAACGGCCAGTCCCCGTCTTCGGGTCTCTCGCACCGAACCACATAGCCCAGGTCCAATTCCACTTGCCCGTTGCTCACGCCACATGTCCAATTTAAGTCCTTTGCGCGGGACGAGCTTCTCTCGGATCCCAAATTTTCCAAAACAATCTCATAACCCAGTTATGATCAAGGCCGGTTCCCAGACCGCCAAGTTAGCAGAACACGTTTCCGCCCAATTTTCCGGGTGCGCCTTGAAGCTAACCTCCAAGGATCCCTGCTGCAATCTACCGCGTAGAAACCCAAAAAATCCAAAGCACAGAGTCTTCTCCAGCAAAACCACATCAAATGCAACATCACCGATCCAGACAAAACACGTCCGGGTAGGCTTCACACACAATGCCTATGCCCGTACTTACGATTCCGGGCTCTATATGCAACACAAGGGGGACTATTCACATCAACCCCAAGGAACACCACACACTCACCGCACACTCGCAGGAGAGGGATTCCCTATGCAGAAAGAAAGAGCTTCAAATGCTCAAGTTGAGAATTGTTACCCTTATAGTCCGTTTTGGCGCCATGGAAAAACTACGCGGTTAGAACTCTTCGCAATGACCTTCCCTCCACGGATCCGCTCTCCGATTTCGAAACGGTGCTCCGATGCTCCGCCGGCGGCCGGAAACCTCCTTCTTCTTCCTCTTCTCTCTCACTTTGGAAGGAGAAAGCTTTGGAGAGAAAATGAGGAATTAACCTCCTATTCCCGGCCTAAAATAGAGCAGGGACTCATCTGAGCCGTCGGATCTAAATTAAAGAAAACGAACGGCTCGGATCTGCCCAAAATTCTCCAAACCTGGGCCGAACACGGCTTGGCACACGGCCGTGTCCCAGGTCGTGTGCCTCGATCCAGACACGATCGTCGAACTGAGAAACACACACGGGCCAAGACACGCCCGTGTCTGACTTGACATGCCCGTGTCGGGTTCCTCGACACGCCCGTGTCGGGTTCCTCGACACGCCCGTGTTCGTGGGCGTGTCACGCATAACCGCCACGGCAACGGACATGACCCATCAAGATACGGGTAGGGACACGGGTTGGCACACGCCCGTGTCGGATGACACGCCCGTGTCATCCGGCCGTGTTTCTGGCCGTGTCCTTCTCGGGTTGAAAACGGCCAAAAATCACCAGCCAGACATGGCCTTGGACACGCCCGTGTCATAGGCCGTGTACCCCTACAGGCACCAAAAACCCTTTTTTTCGCGACTGAATCGCACACAACTTTCGGGGCGTTACACTCTCATTGTCACCCCGGAGTAAAGTGGGACCTTGCACTTCCTCATAAACATCCTCTACAAGCCTCCTCAACCAGATGGCTTCCCGAGCAGGCAATGCCAAAGCCTTATACTCTGCTTCCGTAGTAGACACAGACACTGAGTCTTGTTTCTTACGACACCACGAGATGCAAGCTGAACCATAAGTGAACACATAATCCGAAGTTGATCTTTGATCATCCGAGTCACCACAATAATCAGCATCCGTGTATCCAAGTAAAGAAAACACAGTGTCCCTTCTATAGAGGAGTCTCATATCAGAAGTCACCTTGACATACTTCAAGATGTTATTTGCTGCTACCAGATGAGACTTCCTTGGTTCAGCCATAAACCGACTTACTTGGCCAACAGCGTAAGCAATGTCTGGCCTTGTAATTGTTAAGTAGATAAAGCTCCCAACTAGGGCTCTGAGCACCAAGGGATCAGGAAGAATCCTTCCTTCATCTCGTCGAAGCTTCAGACCAAGATCCAAAGGAGTAGAGCAACTCTTCCCTTCGTCCATGCCAAATCGATTCACAATGCGATCCGCATATCCTTTCTGGCAAAATGAGTATCCCGCTCTCATTCCTCTCCAATTCAAGACCAAGAAAGTGATGAAGCTCTCCCAAGTCTTTCATCTCAAAGAGAATAGCTAGCTCAGACCTGAGCCTTGCTACCTCCTCCTTTGAATTCCCTCTGATGATCATATCATCAACATACAGCAGGACCAAGACTTGCGGCTCCCCCTTCTTCTTGATGAACAAGCTGGAATCTGAGTTGGAAGCAAGATAACCGCATAATTGAATATACTTTGATATCTTCCCATACTAAGATCTAGGAGCTTGCTTCAACCCGTAGAGAGCCTTCTTGAGTTTGCAGACATAGTTCGGATGAACTTCATCAACAAATCCAAGTGGTTGATCCATGAAGATGTCCTTATTAATATCTCCGTAAAGAAAAGCATTCTTCACATCAAGCTGCCACATTCTCCATCCCTTACAAGCAGCCAAGACGATCACCACCCGAACCGAAGTCATCTTTGCAACAGGACTAAATGTCTCCTCATAGTCTTATCCAAATTATTGTGAGAATCCTCGAGCAACCAGGTGAGCTTTGTATATATCAATGCTCCCATCAGCCTTCTTCTTCAACTTGAACACACACTTGCAAGTCACTGGAGTAATGTCATCAACCTTGTGTACAAGATCCCAAGTTTCATTCTCCTTAAGAGCAGAGATCTACTCCTTCCTGGCATCTTCCCACTCCTTAACTCTAGTGGCCTCATTGAAGTTTGCAGGCTCTCGCTCATCCAGAGGACCTGCAAAGAAGCTGGAGACAAAACTCACTGCATTCCCATCACAGTATCGAGCTGGTGGCTTTACAACCTTCTTTTATCTCTGAAGGGTCTACTCCTGCTTACCACCTTCGTTGCTTCTTCAGGCTCAACTCCAACTTCGGACAAGCTTTGAGCAATGCTCCCCCTGCTTCCTGAGCCAGAAGCCTCAGCACCAGAGCTTGAAGCAATAGGAGCTGCTAGTGATACAACAAGCTCCTCTTCCAGAACTTCAGCAGCCATATTCTGCTCTTCATCAACCTTACTTTTTGGTAGATCAACCGACCCACCTCCATACAACGTCAGTTCATCAAAGACCACGTCTCTTGATATAATAAACTTCTTCGTCGCAGGATCCATGCATTTCCATCCCTTCTTCCACTCATCATAGACAACAAAGACAAGCTTCCTTTCCTTTACATCAAGGTTTGTCCTTGAAGCATCTAGGACATGCACATAGCAAGTTGATCTAAACACCCGAAGGTGTTCCACACTTAGCTTCTCCTTCAGCAACATCTCAAAAGGTGACTTCATGTTGATTGGGCTGAGCGGCATCCGATTGATGACATAAGAAGCACAAGACATCCCCTCTGCTCAGAAGGACCTAGGAATATCTTTCGCATGAAGCCAACACTTGCAGGTTTCCATCAGATGACAGATATCCGCTCCGCTACTCCATTTTATTGTGGAGTATGAGCACAAGTAAGCTCTCTCTGGATCCCGTGCTTCCTGCAGAAGTTAGAAAACTCGGAGGAGACAAACTCACCACTGTTGTTTGTTCTAAACTTCTTAATCTGTAAGCCAAGCCGGCCCTCCACTAGCTCCTTGAACTCCACAAACACCTGGAAAGCTTCTGACTTCTCCTTCAAGAAATATACCCCAAGTGTATCTTGAGTAGTCATAAATCAAAACAAGCACGTACCTGCTCCCACGAAGGCTAGTAGTGACGGTTGGTTGGTCCCATCAAGTCACCATGGATATACTCCAATGGTCTCTTGCTCCTCGTTTGTGACTTATCAAACAAAAGGTGATGAGCCTTGCCATACTGACATCCCGCGCAAACGTGACCATCGTCAATGGAAGATAGCTTTGGCAAGTCTCTTACAAGGCTCCTGTTTGCTATAGCTTTCAAGTTATCCATGCCTACATTCCCCAGCCTCTCGTGTCATATAGTAGCACTATCATTAGCCATCATCCGGTAAACATAAGAGTTTGTTGCAAGAACAAACAAGTTCTTTACTCTCCTCCCAACATGAGCAACATCAGCCTTTACCGCTGATACGTTGCGAAGGAACTTCACTTTTGTTGGCCCAAACAAAACGTGATAACCCGCGTCTATCGCATTGGTCACAGAGAAGAGGTTCTTATTCATGTCTGGTATGTGATAAACACTCCTTAATATGAGTGGCCCCTTATCACTACCCAAAGACACAACCCCCTCCTTCTCTACTGCATAAATAGTATTATCAACAGTAATGATAGCTTCATTACCTGAGTAAGCTTGCAGAGTAGAGAACTTCGACTTATCTCCGGTGAGGTGATGACCACACCCGGAGTCCACGATCCACTCATCGTTGAAGTTGACAGTGGACAAAGTACAGTTGTAACACCCCAAATTCCCAGATTGAGTTCAAGTTGGGTGACACGCCCTGGGACACAGGCGTGTCCCAGGGCGTGTCCTACTCGGTATGAGTGACTTGTCTGGCGAGTGGTAGACGAAATGGGTTCGACGAATTTTTGCGGGGAACATGCCCTCCGACACGGCAGTGTCGGAAACCGTATCCCCCTCTAGTCTACGAACTTCGCTCGACAAAGAGCACGCTCGGGGCGTGTCTGCTGCCGTATATGGACACACGGCCTTTGACACGGGCGTGTCCCGGGCCGTATCCTTTTCTGGAGTTGGCTAAGGCAGTGAGGCCTAGTGAACACGATGAGGACACGGCTGTCTCTCTGGGTACAGGGCCGGTGACACGGGCGTGTCACATGGCGATATCTTCCTCTGGTTGAGATGGTGGTGTACCACCCCAGGTACACGGGCTAAGACACGGGCGTTTCTGAATCCGTGTCAGGTCACACGGCCTGTGACACAGGCGTGTCACATGGCCGTGTACTGGTTTGGATAGGTCGGTTGTCTGCTGCTTAAGGTACACGGCCTGGTACACGGGCGTGTCACAAGCCGTGTCAGCAAAAATTCAGAGTTTTGTGGCAAAATTGTGGCCGTCTATTTTCTTCATCTAGGATCTAATGGCTCAAGCTCCTCCCTGCTGCTTTAAGGCCGGGGATGGAGAAGAGAATCCCCATTTTTGAATTGGCCATTCTCTTTCTTCAAGTTAGAGAGAAGGGATAGCTAGAAGGCGGAGGAGGAAGGAAGCCAGCCACCTGTGGAGCTGCTGAGTTCCGATTCACGATCCGAGGCTAGCATTGAGGAGGCAAAGCCACTGCGGTGCTTTCCAGCCGGCTAGCAGTCCATGGCTCCAAAGCGATCTTCAAGGGTAACGATCTTCCTTCTTAGCCATGTGAAGGCTTTCTTTTTGGCATGTGCATGAGATTCCTCCACCAGAGTGTGAATTGTGAAGGGAGTTCCCTTAGGTTGATTCTTGGAATCCCTAATAATTTGGCATATAGATTCAGAAATGGAGTACGGAATAGGCATGCTATGTGAAGCCCATCTGGACAGGTTGGTCTGGATTAGTGATGTTGCATATACGCACCGGAGAAGACTCTGTGGTTAAACGTGTAGTTTATGAAGTCAAGGGGTTGGACCTATGAGGGGGCAGTAGTAGGAAGTACTGGAGTGGTAGTCTAGGAAAAGACCCTTGTGATGTTTGTGATGCTTGATGGGTTGTGCCTGTGAAGAGTAGTAGCAGGAAGTACTGGTATGGGAGCCTAGTAAAATACCTGCAAGTGTTTGTGATGTATCCTAAAGACCAGAGCGTCTGGCACTGCAGATAGCTGCAGGGATGGCTGGTCAAGTGAACCCACTAAGGTTTGGGCTAGGGAAGGAAAGTGATTTTTATCGCTACTGGGACTGGCTCCTAGCTAACCTATTTTTGTGAAGCCAGTCCGTGGTGGACATTGTGGCTATTTTGAAGCCAGTCGTTGGTAGATAGTGTGGCTATTGTGAGCTTGATGAGCTCTTGAAAAAGGCCTCGTGCCGAACAAGAAAGGTGAAACCGACCCGCGCCTTATACTTAGCCTCGGGTACGCTGTACTCGGTGTTGCCAAGGAGACTTGAGCAACGCGGGGTGGCTGATTGGTACCTGCGTTATGTCTGTCTGACTCAAAGACTTAAAAGTGCGGTAAGTTGGAGCGCATAATAAGAGTTTTAGGGCTGCGATTCAGAAATACTAAATGCTCAATTTTACCGTTAGGTTTCGGCATTGATACGGTGGTGGGACCATGGTTCGCCAGTACACCATGAATGTGCCCTGAGTGCACGGATCGTCGGGCCGCGTGGCTGGTAGTTGTGATGGAATGTTTGTGCGTGAGAGCACAATGTATGATATTTATATATCTTCTTATGAATTGTTATGCCTGCAGGGAAGAAATACCACTGCCCCGAGAAAGGGATAGAGTCGTTATAAATTGGTCAGCTGAATGCTGACCGTTACCTTATTTGCCACCGTTGGGTGGGATGTACTCGTACAAGTGCTGGAGAGCTGAGAGGTACATATAAAGACTGAAGTCCCTGCTGCTGCTGCTACTACTGCTGCTAGCCCTTGAAGGCTAAAATGAAAATATTATGTTTCATTCATGTGTGGCTGGCCTGCGCGCCGATGTTGGAAGCCACTTTTGTAAAAAGTAACTGTAAGGTCCTAAGGCCAAATGACATTGTATTTGATTTACATTCCTATATAAATGTGGGTGTTTATATTAGTCGACATTCATGGTTGGAGTTCAGTTTGATGTTAAAAGTTTCTCTAGATGCTATGAGTTAGGATGCGCAACTCTGATATCAACCCGTGACTTCCCTGCCTGTTTTGTAGCATATGGTGTGGGACCCCGACCAGACCTTCTATTATATGCTATACGAACAGATAGAGTCATTATATTTTTCGTATCAGCTGTCTCGGTCTTTCCCTTTCGAATTCGTGGTCGAATTTTTTTTTTTGGGTGGCGAGCACGTGTACGTGCGAACCGCGTTAACACTAATGAACTCTTGAATGTCCACTTAGGAATGCAAATACACCTGTTTGAGGAACCTGCGCGTTCCTATCTTGTTGTTATTGCTTGTGCGAGGTCGCTAATGTCTATGTCTTGTTCACCTATATGTGACGCGGAGTGGTGCTGGGCAGTCGGAGCCCCAGCGTTCTGATGAGAGTACGACACCAGTTGAGGTGCCTACACCTCCCCATTCTACGATAACTCCCTGCTTAGTTGCTGAGGCCCTATTTGCGATGTTTCAAGCATAGCCTACTGGGCAGGCACAAGGGCAGGCGCAACCAGCATTGAGGCCATAACAGGTTGCGGTGAGGGCAGAACATGTTGCAGCTGTTGATCCTCGAGCAGCTGAAAGGCAGTTGAAGCAGTTCATGAGCTTCAATCTGCCTACGTTTACGGGTATGGGATCCCCTATGCAGGTAGAGGATTGGTTGTCGCGCGTCAAGCGGAAAATGGCAGCGATCAGGACGGAGGAAGATCAGAAGGTCACCTTGGCCACCTTCTTATTGGAAGGAGAGACTCCTTTATGGTGGGACGAGATGGAACTACACCACTTAGCGGGCAGGCCATTAACACAAGTGTCGATTGAGGAGTTCTCACGACTCTTCCTGGCAAAGCACCTACCAGCGGCACAACGCATTGCCATTGAAAACAAGTTCCAAAGGATAACACAAGGAGAAGGTAGTGTGGAGACGTACCGGCATGAGTTCACACGGTTGGGACGATATGCGGGCTCCATCTTCGCCGATGAGCAGTGGAAAACAAATAGGTTTTATGAAGGATTGCGGGACGAGTTGCGATTCCTGCTCTCGAGTTCAGTGAACCAAGGGTTCAAGGCGTTGGTTGACACTGTGTGCGTGCTAGAGCAAGACATGAAGAGAGTGCAAGCAAAACGGGACTTGGCTGTGACAAAGACAGAGTTCAAGGAGCCCCGACCGGGGAAGTCGTATTACACAAAGAAATGGGGCAAGAGGTCCAAGTCGTCTAGACAAGCTCCTTCTACAGTTGCATCAGGTGCAATGTCGGTGTAGAAACCGAACAGAAAACAAACCGAAATGGTTTTAACTGAAACTTTATTATCCAAAAAAGGTATCTATTACAAAGGTATGCCCTCCTTTATATAGAATGGAGGAGAGATGAGAGAATACAAATAAGAGATGTGAGACTAAAAATTTACAGGACTAAGCGGACTATACAAAACAAACCGCACAAGCCGCGCGGTTAGACAGCAGGGCTAACCGCACGGCTACCACCAGAGAGGAAGAGAGACTGCCAGGGTAGACCGCCAGACCGCCCGGTCTCCAAGCCGGCTGAGACAAACCGCCAGACCGCGCGGTCTTCAACCCACCAAGACAAACCGCCAGACCGCCCGGTCACCAACTTCAACACTCCCCCTCAAGCTGGAGCATATATATCGATCATGCCCAGCTTGTCGCAGATGTGAAAAAAGGAAGCGGACACCGGCTTGGTGAAGACACCTGCCAACTCGTTGTCGGAAGTGACAAATGGAGTGCAAATCTGTTTCTTCAATATTTCTTCCCGAATAAAATGACAGTCGACTTCTATGTGTTTTGTTCTCTCATGAAAGACCGGATTTTTGGAAATGTGTATCGCGGCCTTATTGTCACAGAACATAGGAAGAGGATAGTTGTAAACCTCTCCTAAGTCAAGCATGAGAGCCCGCAACCACTTCAACTCACATGTAGTCGATGCCATGCTGCGATATTCCGCCTCTGCACTAGACCTAGAAACGACAGACTGTTTCTTGCTCTTCCAACTCACAAGATTGCCTCCAACAAATGTGCAGAAACCTGAAGTCGATTTGCGGTCCCCTTTGTCATCCGCATAGCTTGAATCAGAGTACGCTTCAACCCTAAGGTGACCATTTTTCTGAAATAGGAGTCCTTTCCCTGGAGCAGCTTTAATATACTCTAATATCCTCAGAGCAGATTGTAGATGACACTCCCTCGGAGCTTGCATGAACTGGATCACCTTGCCAACAGCATAAGAGATGTCGGGTCTGGTTACCGTGAGATATATGAGCTTGACCACCAGACGCCGGTATCTCGTAAGATCGGAGAGAAGAGGTGAGTCATCTGTCCAAGTTTTGTCTTCTCCAACAGCCATAGGACAACGTGCAGGTTTAGCACCAGTCAGTCCTGCCTCCTTTAAAAGATCAAGAGCATACTTCCGTTGTGAAAGGACCATGGAGTTGGGCTTTCTAGAGATTTCAATCCCCAGAAAGTATTTCGGGGAGCCCATATCCTTTGTGACCAGATGTTGACGAAGGTGTTTCTTGGTCATCAATACCCCATCCTGGTCATCGCCAGTAAGAAGAATGTCATCAACATAAACCGCAAGAACAACAAGACCAGAGGCGGTTTTCCGAACAAACAAGGAGTGATCTGCTGAGCTTCTTGTAAAACCAATGGCCGCAACAATGCCACTGAACTTGTCAAACTAGGCACGAGGACTCTGCTTGAGGCCATAGATAGCCTTCTTTAGCCGGCATACCCGTGTCTCCCCCTGAGCAACATACCCAGGAGGTTGCTCCATGTAAACATCCTCCTGCAGATCACCATAGAGGAAGACATTCTTAACATCTAGCTGCGAGATGGGCCAATCCCTGTTGACAGCCACAGAGAGAAGAACCCGAATAGTGCTGAGACGAGCCACGGGAGAGAAAGTGTCAAAGTAATCAATCCCATAAGTTTGGGTAAAACCCTTGGCAACCAGGCGAGCCTTATAACGATCCACACTGCCATCCGGGAGAAACTTCACCACGAAGACCCAGCGACAACCAACAACATCTGTGCCGAAAGGAGGAGGAACAAGGGTCCAGGTACCCCGTTCAGTGAGAGTAGCAATCTCCTCATCCATGGCAACTTTCCAATGAGGAATAGTAAGGGCCTCCTGGTAGGAACGGGGGGTGGCAGTGGCCGAGATAGCCAGTGCAAAAGCTCTGCGAGCAGGGGTAAGACGATCGTAGGAAACAGCTGCAGCAAGAGGGTGTTGGGTACAGGCCCGAACCCCTTTGCGAAGAGCAATCGGGAGATCCAGGTCAGCAGGTGCCTCAGTATCCGGAGTATCCGTGGTGGAGAGAGCTGGCCCGGGAGTAGAGAGAGATGGCAGCGGAGTGGAGGGAGAAAGCGGAGTAGAGGGTGGAGATGATGAGGATGGGGAAGACGGTGGAGTGGGTGGAGAGGGCGGAATAGCAGTGGGAGCAGAGGGAATGGATGGGTTGGTATGAGAAGTAGGATCAGGAGGAGTAGAAGAGGAAGCGGGAGAGAAGTAAGAGGCATTGGCAAAGAAGGTGACATCCGCAGAGACAAATTGCTTGCGGGTAACAGGGTCAAAGCAGCAATATCCTTTCTGAGTGGGAGAGTAGCCCAGAAAGACACATTTGGTGGCACGTGGTGAGAGTTTATCACGGGTGGCAGCGGGAGAGTGCACAAAAGCGGTGCACTCAAAGATGTGCAGAGGAAGAGGAAAGGGATCCTTGTCCGGATAAAGAATGGAGAAGGGAGTAGCACCGTGGAGAACTGTGGAGGGAAGGAGATTGATGAGATAGCAGGAGAGGAGGATAGCATAGCCCCAATAGGAGCGAGGAACATGCATTTGAGTCATCATAGTGCGAGCGACATCAAGGAGGTGACGGTTTTTGCGTTCCGCCACCCCATTTTGTTGTGAGGTATAGACACAACTTGTTTGACGAATAACACCATGGTGAATACAAAAGGAGGAGAAGTCATGGCTAAGATACTCCTTAGCATTGTCAGAACGAAGGAGTTTAATAGACGTATCAAACTGAGTCTTAACCATAGAATAAAAGGAGGTCCAAACAAAGAACAGCTCGGAGCGATCTTTGAGAAGATATACCCACGTACATCGAGAGAAATCATCAATGAAGGTGACAAAATAGGAACTACCCCGACCGATGGTGAGGTTAGGAGCGGGACCCCATATGTCAGAGTGAACGAGGTCGAACGGACGAGAAGAGCCCCGACTTTACGTTGGTGGGAAGGATGAGCAGTGATGTTTGCCAAGTTGACATGCATCACAGTTTAGAGGAGGATGATGAGGAGGGAGGTGGGGCAGGAGCTGGCGTAGAATTCGGGGAGGAGCATGTCCAAGGCGAAGATGCCATTGGAGAAGATCGGTAGAGGAGGAGGAGAAGGCGGATAGAGCAGAAACGTTGTCGAGGAAGTAGAGGCCACCACTCTCAGTCCCGGTAGCAATCGTCCGTTGGGAGTCCGGATCCTGAAAAGCACAAGAGCTAGGGGTGAATATGACAAAACATCGTAGTTGCTTGCATAAAGAAGTAGCTGATAATAAATTGCACGGAAACTTGGGCACATAGAGGGTATCAGCCAGGCAGAGAGATGGAGTGACTTGAACCATGCCCGTCCCATGGACCGGGGAGGGAGATCCATCAGCAACAATGACCGGGGGCAACTGAGCATGTGTGTCAAGAAGAGAGAAACATTGAGGATTGCCTGTCATATGATTGGTTGCACCAGAGTCGATTAGCTATCTTCTGCGAGTAACAACATGAGCACTACCAGAAGAGGTGACCACGGAGGCGGACATGCTGGAGGAGGGGAAAGCCATGAAAGCAAGAGAGGAGCAAGCCGCGACGATAAGAACAAGCCGCGAGAAGAGAAAAGAGCACCAAGCCGGGCGAACAGAAAATAGGTCGTGCAGCTAGGAAGGCCGCTACCAAGAAGCAGAGCAAAGCAGAGGGAAAGAAGTCGCACGACTTGAAAAAGTCGGGCGAACAGAGGAGAACAGGTCGCACGGCAAAAGATGAGGCCGGCGCGACTAGCAAGCAGGAGCGGGTAGAAGGCAACAACAAGTAGAGCGCGGCGACAACGAGACAGGTCGCGGCGACGAATAGCAGCAGGAGAAGAGAACCAAAGAGAAGCAAGATGCGCGAACAGGGCAGCGGACAGAAACAAGCCGCGCGAACAAGGCGGCGGACAGAGGAGAGTGCAAGCCGTAAGACAGGTCGCGGAGAGCGGAAAACAAGCCGCGAGAATCAGAGAGCGCACACAATCAGGAGGAAACGACCGTGTCCTCTGATACCATGTAGAAACCGAACAGAAAACAAACCGAAATGGTTTTAACTGAAATTTTATTATCCGAAAAAGGTATCTATTACAAAGGTATGCCCTCCTTTATATAGAATGGAGGAGAGATGAGAGAATACAAATAAGAGATGTGGGACTAAAAATTTACAGGACTAAGCGGACTATACAAAACAAACCGCACAAGCCGCGCAGTTAGATAGCAGGGCTAACCGCACGGCTACCACCAGAGAGGAAGAGAGACTGCCAGGGTGGACCGCCAGACTGCCCGGTCTCCAAGCCGGCTGAGACAAACCGCCAGACCGCGCGGTCTTCAACCCGCCAAGACAAACCGCCAGACCGCCCGGTCACCAACTTCAACAGTCGGGGGCCACTTTGATGTCGGAGACTCGTACTTGCTTTACTTGTGGACGAGTGGGGCATATCGCCCGTGACTGTCGGGTTGGTCCGCCAAAGGGTGAAAAGAAGGCGGGAGCGTCTTATGCTGAGAAGGGAAAGGAAATTGTGGAGTCCTCTGCATCCCAGGCGTAGCCCCGAGTCTACAACCTTGGCATGCAGGAGGCCATCAAGCAGAGTGACATTGTCACAGGTATGAGTTAAGTTATTGCATTGCTTTGCTTATTGCGTGCTTTGTTTGTGTATTGTGTGTGTTGTGTGCATCACATGCTTTGTTATGATTCAGAACACGCTGGTGAGAGCACTGTTTGATGCAGGTGCTTCGCAGTCATTTTTGTCTAAAGACTTCGTAGCTCGAATTGGAGTACCTAGTCATGTGAAGACAGAGAGCGTCAGGGTGGTGTTATCGAATGGTTGTTTGATGCTTGCTGATCGGGCTTACGATGTGGCGGTTCAAATTGGAAGTCAGGATTTCTATTTGACTATATATGTTCTTCCAATATCAGAATTTGATGTGATCTTTAGTATGGATTGGCTCGCGAAGCAACATGCCTTTATTGATTGTAATGCCAAAGAGGTCACACTGGGACAGAATACCGAACATGAGACTAAGTTTGCGGGGATGCGAGGCGTGGGCTGGAACCTAATGCTGTACTCCAAGTCGTCAAGGCTGTTCGGAAGGGCGCAGAGTTATACTTTACGCTGATTCAGGCTGCTGAACCCAAGGCCAGTGTTACTGATGTTCCGGTTGTATCGGAGTTTGCAGATGTTTTTCCTAAGGTTCTTTCGGGCTACTACCCCAGCGGGAGATCGACTTCACGATCGAGTTGGTGCCAGGTGCGAAACCTGTGGCTTGCTCACCATATCGCGTCGCGCCAAAGGAAATGGCTGAGTTAAAAGTCCAATTGCAAGAGTTGCTGGAGCAGGGATATATACGCCCAAGTATGTCACCTTGGAGCGCACATGTTCTATTTGTGAAAAAGAAGGACGGTTTTTTGCGGTTATGTATTGACTACCGCGAACTGAATAAGGTGACCAAGAAGAACAAGTATCTAATTCCATGGATAGATGAATTGTTCGATCAGCTGGTGGGATCAACCGTCTACTCGAAATTGGATTTGAAATCTGGATATTACCAGTTGAGGATTCGGGAAGGTGACATTCCCAAGACCGCATTTGGAACACACTACGGTCATTATGAGTTCACGGTAATGTCGTTTGGGCAATGCAATGCGCCATCGGTATTCATGGACCTGATGCACCGAATGTTCTGGGAGTACTTGGACTTGTTCGTGATTGTGTTCATTGATGATATTTTGGTGTACTCTCAATCTGAAGTTGATCACGCAAACCACTTGCAGTTGGTGTTGCATGCCTTGCGAAGGAATAAACTCTATGCCAAGTTCTCGAAGTGCGAGTTTTGGTTGTTGTCTGTGGCTTTTCTTGGCCATGTGGTAAGTGGATAGGGCATAGCCGTGGATCTGTTAAAGATCAAAGCCATACATGAATGGCCTGTGTTGTCTTTAGTGGCCGAAGTTAGGAGCTTCCTTGGACTGGCAGGCTACTATAGATGTTTTGTTGAAAACTTCTCGCGGATTGCTTTTCCTCTGACCACACTGAAGAGAAAGGATCAGAAGTTCGTTTGGATGCTGGAGTGAGCGCGAGCTTTTGAAGAGCTTAAGAGTCGGTTGACCACGGCGCCAGTGTTGACATCGCCATGTGGTACCGACGGATATGAAATTTATCGTGATGCTTCAGGGAGCAGCTTAGGCTGCATTCTTCTGCAGTATGGAAAAGTGATTGCTTATGGCTCATGCTAGTTGAAAGTGCATGAGCGAAATTATCCCGTCCACGACTTAGAGTTGGCGGCGGTGATCTTTGCACTGAAGTTATGGCAGCATTATCTTTATGGCGTAAAAGTGGATATATTTATAGACCATAAGAGCCTAAAGAACTTGTTGGAGCAGAAGGATCTGAATATGCGACAACGAAGGTGGCTAGAATTCCATGGGGACTACACCTTTGAGATTCATTATACTCCCGGGAAGGGCAATGTGGTCGCTAGTCCTTGAGTTGGAGGGCTCCAACAAGGGCAAATATGTTGCAGAGGCACGATGAACGTCTAATCCAAGAGTTGGAAGCGTTAGAGATTTCTTGTGTTGACAAGAATTCCACACCTGATGCATGTTTGAAGTGGATGGAGATAAAATATGACCTGGCGGACAGGATTCAACGAGCAACAGAGCTGGATGAAAGTCTTCAACGCTATGCAAAAGATGGGATGGGTGGCCAATTCTCTTAGGATGACGGCCTTTTGCGGAAAGAGGGCCGGTTGTGCGTCCCGAGTATGGGTAAGCTGCGAGAAGAGTTGATGTACGAAGCTCACTTTACAAAGTACTCAATTCACCCTGGGAGCACAAAGATGTTTAGAGATATGAAGAAGCTATTCTGGTGGCCAGGACTCAAGAAAGATATCGCTCATAATGTGGCTAAATGCCAAACGTGTGCTTTGGTGAAATTTGAATGCCAGAAGCCTGGCGGTTTCTTGAAGTCGTTGCCTATTTAGGAATTGAAGTTTGATGATATTTCAATGGATTTTGTCCACGGGTTGCCGAGATCTTAATGCGGGAATGATTCAATCTGGGTGATTGTAGACCGGTTGATGAAAGTGGCGCACTTCCTTCCGAACAAGCGGGACGATTCAGTGGAAAGTTTGGCAAAACTTTATGTTGAACAGATTGTACGGCTACATGGTGTTCCTCGTAGCATCGTGAGCGATCATGATGGGCGATTTACATCAAATGATTGGAGGCTAGTCCATCAGCTGTTGGGCACGAGATTGACATTCAGTACTGCCTTTCATCCCCAAACAGATGGACAAACTGAAAGGACCAACAGAACTATGGAGGATATGCTCAGAATGTGCGCCCTAGATTTTGGGAAGAGATGGGAAGATCATATCTTTATGGTGGTATTTGCCTACAACAATAGCTACCAAGCGAGCATCGGGATGGCACCGTTTGAAGCTCTGTATGGTCGAAAGTGCTGTACACCGTTAGCTTGGGCAGAAGCAGGCAAATCCAAACTCTGTAACCGTTAAGATGTCGATGAGGCTAACTTGACAATACACGCTATTCGAGAGCGGCTACTGATAGCCCAGGATCGATAAGCAAAGTACTATAATATGAAGCACCGGAACGTGGAGTTCGCAGTGGGAGATTGGGTATATTTGAAGACCAAACCCTTCAAAGGCGTGTCCCAGATTTGTCATCTGAAAAACTTGAGTCCAAGATATCTTGGTCCATTAGAAGTGGTGGAACACATTGTGGAAGCTGCATATCAGCTAGCTCTTTCAGCAGACTTGGGTGGTTTACATGATGTGTTTCACATCTCGGTGCTTCGGAAAGCCTTTAAAGATCCAGCTCAAGTGATCGAGAATGATTGTGTGTCGGTGGAGTATGGGCTAACGACGAAAGTTAGGCCCATTCGGATCGAGGATCGCACCGATAAATAGTTGCGGAAAAAGAAAATCGGGATGGTAAAAGTCCGGTGGGACAACTGTGGCCGTGAGGAGCTAACATGGGAGCGAGAGCAGACCATGCGAGCCGAATTTCCCGAGTTATTTGTGTAAACTGTTATGCCGTGCATATCGCGGTGTATCAAACTTTGATGAAGTTATCACATCTTATTTTTGATGTCCTTCTTGTGTACAAATTTCGGGACGAAATTTCTTGTAAGGAGGGGAGGGTTGTAACACCACAAAATTCTAGATTGAGTTCAAGTTAGGTTACACGGCCTGGGACACGGGCGTCTCCTAGGGCGTGTCCTACTCGGTATGAGTGACTTGTCTGGCGAGTGGTCTACGAAATGGGTTCGACGAATTTTTGTGGGGAACACGCCCTCCAACACAGGAGTGTAGGAAACCGTGTCACCCTCTGGTCGACATACTTCGCTCGACAAAGAGCACGCCGGGGGCGTGTCTGCTGCCGTATAAAGACACACGGCCTATAACACGGGCGTGTCTCAGGGCGTGTCCTTTTCTGGAGTTGGCCAGGGCAGTGTGGCCTGGTGAACACAGCGAGGACACGGGTGTGTCTCTGGATACATGGCCGGTGACATGGGCGTGTCACATGGCCATATCTTCCTCGGGTTGAGATGGTTGTGTCCCAGGTACACAGGCTAAGACACGGGGTGTCTGAAGCCGTGTCAAGTCACACGGCCTGTGACACGGGCGTGTCACATGGCCGTGTACTGGTCTGGATAAGTCGGTTGTGTGCCTCTTAAGGTACACGACCTGGGACACGGGCGTGTCATAGGGCGTGCCAGTCAAAATTCAGACTTTTGTGGCAAAATCGTGGCCGTCCATTTTCTTCAACTAGGATCTGATGGCTCAGGCTCCTCCCTACTGCTTTAAGTCCGAGGATGGAGAAGAGAATCCCCATTTTTGACTTGGCCATTCTCTTTATTCAAGTTAGAGAGAAGGGAGAGCTAGGAGGAGTAAAGGAGCCGGCCACCTGTGGAGCTGCTGAGTTCCGATTCGCGATCTGAGGCAAGCATTGTGGAGGCAAAGCCGCTGCGGTGCTTTCCAGCCAACTAGCAGTCCATGGCTCCGAAGCGATCTTCAAGGGTAATGATCTTCCTTCTTAGTCATGCGAAGGCTTCCTTTTTGGCATGTCCATTGGATTCCCCCACCAGAGGGTGGATTGTGAAGAGAGTTCCCTTGGGTTGATTCTTCAAATCCCCAGTAATTTGGCATATAGATCCGGAAATGGAGTACGAAATAGGCATGCTGTGTGAAGCTCATCTGGACAGGTTGGTCTGGATTGGTGATGTTGCATATACGCACCAGAGAAGACTCCGTGGTTAAACGTGTAGTTTATGGAGTCGAGGGGTTGGACCTGTGAAGGGCAGTAGCAGGAAGTACTGGAGTGGTAGTCCAGGAAAAGACCCGTGTGACGCTTATGATGCTTGATGGGTTGTGCCTGTGAAGGGTAGTAGCAGGAAGTACTGGTATGGGTGTAACGCCCCGAAACTCAAAAGAGCGACGGGAGGCGTTACGGGCCAAATTTGGAATTTGGCAGGTGGTACACAGCCTGGGACACGGGCGTGTCCCAGGGTGTGTCGTGTTGGGTTCGACGATTTGGCTGAGAGGTCGACGAAATTGGGTTCGACGATCGTCGAGCAGCAAACATGGCCCCGGACACGGGCATGTCCCAGGGCGTTTCGGGGTAGTTCAAAGTTCTGACAAATTGATTAGGAAGAAATCTGGGTTCGACGATCGTCGAGCAGCGTTCGACGATCTGGTCGCAATGCTACGGTCGACGATCTGTTGATATTCTGGGTTCGACGATCGTCGAGCAGTGCTCGACGATCTGGTCAATTCTGCGGTCGACGATTTGGTCGACGTTCTGCGGTCGATCGGGCCGTGGGTTCGACGATCGGGCCGTGGGTTCGACGATCGGGCCGTGGGTTCGACGATCGGGCCAGCGATCTCCATTCGACAATTTTGGCTGCGTTCGACGATTTGGCCAGAGAAGCTCCATTCGACGATCTGGCAGCGGTCAACGATCATGGTTCGACGATCGTCGAGCGCGGGGCGGATTATAGCGTGTCTGACTCGGTCGATGCGGAGTGTTGACGCGGGGGTTTTGGAAGGTGTTGACTAAATGTCCTGACACAATTTAATTGGCCACTGACGTGTCTTGCTCCGGATTGGTGAACCATGCGGTGTTTAACCCCATTTGTCCAGGTCAGACCTAGATCGTGTCCGTGCATCCCTTTTTGTGGGATCCGACGGCTATGGTTATTCCCGAAGAGGTTATACCCAAGAGAAGGGTTTCAGAACCCTTATTTTTCCTGCCGTGTTCTCTGTCTAAATCCTAGAGAGAGGGGAGAGAAAAGGAAGAAGAAGAAGCTTAGATCCAGTCTTTGGAGGAGTTTTAAAGCTCCAAATCGCGAGCCGACTTCGGATCTACGAAGGCAAGGAGATTGCGGTGCTTTTCATCCGCGTACTTTTCCATGGCGCCAAGGAAGAACGTTAGGGTAACGATTCTCTACTTGAGCATGTGAAGCTCTCCATCTTTTGCATAGGAAGCACGCTCTCGCGAGTTTGCGGTGAGTTGGAGGCCTTACTTCGGTTAGATATGTAAAGTCCCCGTTGTGTAGAGTCCGTAATCGAGAACAGATATAGGCCTGATGTGTGAAGCCTATCTGGACATGTTGGTCTGGATCGGTGATGTTGCATTGCATAATGGCCGGAGAAGACTCCGTGCGAATGTTTGTTTTCAGGTAGATTGCCAGTTTTCCGGGTGCACCTTTGGGCAGATGTGTGATTCTGCCAAACATGTGGGCCTGGGAGCCAACTTTAACATAACTGGTTTATGTGTCGAGTGTAAACGATTTGGGACTTGGGAAAGTTTGACCCGCGTATATGTTTTAAATTAACGTTGGGGTGTGAGCAACGGGTCAGGCGGAACCATACCCGCTCTATGTCGTTCGGTTAAAGAGACCTAAGGTTACTTGGCACTTACCGTTGGCATAGATTGACGGTCTTAGGCAGTGGCCAGAAAGACCAAATGCTCACGAGAGATTGCCGTCCAGGGGACGGTGGTGAGTCGGCAGACTTAGACTGTGATCACCGAGAATGTGCCCTGAGAGCACGGGGCATGTGGCCGTGCGTGCCAATGCCTGTGATGCAATGTATTTATTTACTGCTTGGTTGTGCTAATAAAATGCAGGGAAGGAGCATCGCCGCCCCGAGTTGGGGGTGAGATCGTTATAATTTGGTCAGCATTGCTGACCATTGCTTTTGTTTGCCACCGTGCGGTGGTTTGTTGCTTGCAGGTGCTGCTGGACCAAGCGGTCAATAGCGGGCTAAAGCCCAAATTGCGAAGCCGGCCCTCGAAGGCCTAATTAGAGTGTTCACTTGCTTTTGTTCATGTATGACCGGCCTGCGTGCCGTAGTATGGAAAACATGTAATAAGAGTAAACCATTTGTAAGGCGTTAAGGCCAGTACTTGTGTATGTACTTCATTCCTATTTGGCTTGTTAGTGGACATTCATGCTTGTTGCTGGATTCTTTTTTTTGCAACTATTTAAACTACTTCCGCTAGAATGTTTTGTGTAGGACGTTATGATTGGTTGGATGGTTTCCATTGAGTAACCACCCGGTCTGTCTGTGGTATATGGCGTTGGGCCCCAGCTGGACCTACTACTATATGCTATGCGACAGATAGGGGGTGTTACAATTTGGTATCAGACTACTAGTTTCGGTCCGACTTAAAATGAATTCGTGGACAAATTCTTTTTAAGGGGTGGTGAGCACATGTGTGTGTGTCATCGTTATAACAACAAAATAGCCCATGAATGTCCACGTAGGAATGAAAAATACACGTGTTTGAGGAACCTGCGTGTTGCTATAATTGTGTTTTGCTATTTTATTTGGTTGCTTAACACTGTTTTGTACAACTATAGGTGATCAGAGGCGGTGCTGGACCGCCAGAATGTCCGGTTTCTGTGGAGTATAGTGCGCCCGGTGAGGTGTTTGAGACCCCTCCTTCGTATGAAACAGTAAGAAGATCGTTGAAGTGGTGTTCGCTGTGATGTGTGCACAACATGGAAGAAATGTACAACCTTGTGCCCCTGTTGTGCCTTCAACGCCGGGTGGCGTGATGGAGCAGATGACTTTTGGTGGACCATCGGTGCAACAGCTGAATATGCGTTTAGTGCAGGAAGCGCACTCAGTTGATGAATACTTTCAAGCATTTATTATGATAAGCCGCTACCCATGCTTCGAGTTGGATAATGAGCAAACTACAGTCGATAGATTTTATAATGGCCTGCATGCCGAGTTACGAGTTCTACTGCTAGGACCAAAGTTATTGGGATTCCAAGCCTTGGTGGAATTAGCTAGATCTTTGGAGGCAGACTTGAGGAAGACTCACCCGATGCCAATGACCATGGTATCAAACTATGCAAGCCCCATAAGAGCTGCATCCGGCAGAATGCTGGAGAAAGGGGCTACAACATCGACTAGCAAAGCTACTTACACTTGTCATACTTGTGGAAAGAAAGGGCACTTTGCCCGAGACTGTTGGAATGGTGCTCAGAAGACTAAGAAAGCTATGTTAGGAGCAGTTGAGGACTTTAGTGCAAAAGAAACGGCGTTCAAAATGCCGAACACCTCAAAGTCTGGTTATCGTAGGTGGTATAAGAAGGCTAGGACTTTGGGTCTAGTCCCTCCTTTCGGTGCTTCGGGGGCATCTACAGGCCAAACCCCGGGAGCATGTTATAACTGTGGGGAGTCGGGGCATTGTGCCCGTGGGTTCCTAAAGTCCGGGAGAAAGCACGCTGCCGTGAGGACAGGTATGGTTTAAAGTTATAGCAGTTTAGCCTTAAATACTTGTCGCCCTTGTGCATGTTAACTTAGAACTACTTGTGCTAAGCTTTGTTCTGAGTTTCGTTTATCCGGCGAGAGCACCGTTCGTGTAAACGAAACTTCGCATTCCTTTATTTAGGAAATATATTACGCGTCGGAGTACCTCCTTCGATGGTAAGAGTCAAATTGGATGCGCTAGGGTCCAATGGTGCTCAATGCGCGCGGGTAGAATCTGTTGCACTTAGGTGTGTTCAGGGAGTCAAGACTTTGACTTACAAGTGTCGTTACTATTGCTAGGGGAGCTCGACGTAATCTTTGGTATAGACTAGCTCTCGGAGCAGCAAGCATACATTGATCGAAATCGCAAGGAAGTCAAGTGGGGAACAGGTCGTGAGACGACTTTTACGGGCTTGAAAAGGAGTCGAGCAAGACGTTGATGTCTGCTCTTCAGTTGGTGAAGGCAGTTCGTGCTGGTGCAGAGCTGTTCCTTACACTATTGGAGGTTGCAAAGCCGAAGCCTACGTTGGATAGTATTTCAGTGGTATCTGAGTACCCTGGTGTTTTCCCCGCCGATTTTCCCGAAGCCCCGCATCAACGGGAGATATATTTCACTATTGAGCTAGTGCCAGGTGCAAAGCCTGTGTCACGCTCTCCGTATCAGCTAGCACTTAAGGAAATGGCGGATCTGAAGGTGCAACTTCAAGAGTTGTTGGAGCAAGGGTATGTGCGTCCAATTTCTTCTCCTTGGAGCGCACCGGTCCTCTTTGTTAAGAACAAGGATGGGAGCTTGAGACTCTGTATTAATTATCGGGAGTTAAACAAGCTAATGGAAAAGAACAAGTACCCAATCCCAAGGATCGATGATCTTTTGATCAGTTGGTCGGGTCGACGGTGTACTCTAAGTTGGATCTCAAGTCTGGTTATTATCAACTGAGGATAAGGGAGACTGATATCCCTAAGATAGCGTTCAGTACAAGATACGGGCATTATGAGTTTACGGTCATGCCGTTTGGGCTGACTAATGTGCCGTCAGTATTCATGGATATGATGAACAGGACCTTCCGGGAGTACTTGGACCATTTTGTGATCGTCTTCATCGACGATATTTTGGTGTTGGAGACACTGAGGAGGAATCATTTGTACGCCAAGTTCTCGAAGTGCAAGTTTTGGTTGTCCTCAGTGGCGTTCTTTGGTCATATAGTGAGTGGGGAAGGTATTGCAGTGGATCCAGCAAAGATTATTGCGATACGGGAGTGGCCTGAGCTTTCTATGGTAGCGGAAGTCCAGAGCTTTCTCGTGCTTACCGACTATTATAGGCGCTATTGGGTACATTGGTTCAAATGTACCTGATTTGAAGAAGCCTCACCCAAATCAATGATATACATCAAAATGTATTTGATGTGTTTTGAGTTTACTTGTGCAGGCTAAGTATTTGCAGGAAAGAAGAAAAAGTTTCTAAGTCCATGTGTCGACACCCAGAGGGAAAGTGTCGACACTTAAGAAGACTTGTGTTGACACCCATGCAAGCAGTGTCGACACTTGGAGTCATTGTGTCGACACCAGGGATGCTGAGTCGACACCAGACAGAAAGTGTCGACACAAGGAGCTGTGTCGACACTCAGTGAAGAAAAGACAGTGAAGCTGTGTCGACACTTAGCAGTTGTGTCAACACCCAGAAAAACATTGTCTACACCAGTAAGTGTCGACACTTGAAGATGTGTCGACACTCAGCAAAAGTCAGCAGAAACTAAGTACAAGTGTCGACACCCAGAACAATGTGTCGACACTCAACAGAAGAGTCAACACTTGAAGTAAGTGTCGACACCCAGAACAATGTGTCGACACTTAGCAGAAGAGTCAACACTGGAAGTAAGTGTCGACACCCAGAACAATGTGTCGACACTTAGCTGAAGACTCAACACTTGAAGAAAGTGTCGACACAAGGAGCTGTGTCGACACTTAGCAAAGAACAGCAAAGTTCAACAAAATATTCTAAGTACAAGTGTCGACACTAAGTAGTTGTGTCGACACTCAGCCAGAGTCTCGGCAGAAGAAGAATGTGTCGACACCCAGAGCAATGTGTCGACACTCAACAAGTATCAACACTGAAGACATGTGTCGACACCAAGAAGCAGTGTCGACACTTAACAGATTCAACACATGAAGATGTGTCGACACAAAGGTGTTGTGTCGACACTTAGAAGAATTCAGCAAAATACTGAAGTACAAGTACTTGTGTCGACACTCAATTTTAGTGTCGACACATGAAGAAGAAGTAGTGTCGAGATATAAAATCTACAACACAAGGAGTTGTGTCGACACCTTGTAGGCTAGTGTCGACACTTAGACAACATGTGTCGACACTTAGTCTATAAGTGTCGACACTTAAAGACAGACAGTCTCGACACTTGGAGACAGTTACAGAATTTTCAAGAACTGACTGGATGACTTAACAGCTGCCATTCCAGCCGGTCTACAACACCTGTCAGAGTTGTCAGAATTCAGTTATGAACCGGACCAGCCGGTTACCATGAAGAAGGCCTATAAATAGGCTTATACAGTCTACAAAAACTGTTGTTGAAGTTGTTGAGATTGATTGAACACAAGTCCAAGTTCAGATTTAAAGAAGATCTAGCTATCAAGTGAAGATCTAAGAAGTTGGAGAGAGAGAGCTCCATCCAAGAAATCAGATGTTGGAACCCAGCTGAGAAGAAGGATTCAGATTGGTCTGAATCTTAAGAAGCAGAGATCAAGGATCAACTGCAGAGGAATCAGTCTTATTATGTTCTACTTTCAAGAAGCTTTGAAGAAAGCCAAGTCAGATTGATTTCAGCTGAGTTCTTCCAAGAACTCATCAAGAATCTCACAACTTATCTCTCTTTCATCTAAGTTGTTGAGTTTATACATTTTGTATTCATTATAACTTGTAGGATCCTTAGGGATCTGAGATTGTAAGCCTGCAATTATAAAGGCTGAGGGTAGGAGAGTTAAATCTCTAAGTGTAGGCCTTGGTGGCTGAGTGTAGGCCTTGGTGGCTGAGTGTAGGCCTTTGTGGCTGAGTGTAGGCCTTTGTGGCTGAGTGTAGGCTTTGTGGAAAAGCTGAGTTGTAGGGCCTTGGGCCTGAGGTGTAGGAGCCTGTTTTGGGTTCTGAGATAGTGGAGGAGTTTGGCCGAATCTAGTACACTGCTAGATAGGCGAAGAGGGAAAGTGGATGTACCCAAACCTTGGGGAACCACTATAAAACTGTGTGTCTTCTGTGTGCTGTGGTTTGCTGTGAATGCTGTGTGATTGCTGTGCAATAGTAGTTTAAATTCTGTGTTAAAAACTGATTGCTGCCATAAAAAGTTAAAAAGAATTTGGTCACCTATTCACCCCCCCTCTAGGTGTTTAGGTACTATATCTTTCAAGTGGTATCAGAGGGAGGTTCCTCAAAAAGGGACATAACTGTCTGAGGAGATCCTGCTGGCAGATTCAGGTTAAGTCAATTACAGATTCAAGAAAATCAAGAACCATGGGTTCCACTGAAAATCACAAGGAATTGGGATCCATGAAACTACCTATATGTAGGAAGGAAATCTTTGGCATATGGAAGGAAAGGGTGAGGCTGTTTATGGAAGCCTCAGACCCTAGGATTTATATCACAGTAAAAGAAGGGCCATATGTGCCCATGAAGGTTTCAGTCTTGGATGCCAATCAGAGAACACCTAAGGATTTCTCTGAAATGACAAAGGATGAAATTGTTCTAGCCACTATGGATAAGAGGGCTCGGAACATAATAGTGAGTGTCATAGATGATGCAACTTTTCAGAATCTGATACACTATAAGACAGCTAAAGAAATGTGGGATACCCTAATTGTGTATATGGAGGGTTCTGAAGAAGTGAGGCAAGACAGAAAATCCTTGCTAAATCAAGAGTATGAAAGTTTTAGACAAGGAAAATCTGATAGCATAACTGAGTGCTATAAAAAGTTCTACAGGATAGTGAATGAGCTCATGTCCTATGGCAGAGAGTTCAGTAATTATGAACTCAATGATAAGTTTCTAAGGTCCCTAACTAAAGATTGGGACACCAAGATCTGTGCCATTAGAGAAATGGCTAAGTTGGTAGAAATTCCTCCACCTACACTGTTTGGCAAACTGCTGTCTTATGAAATGCATTTGACAGTGAGGAAAGAAGAGGAGAAATCCACAAGAAGTGAACACAAAGAAAGGACAGTAGCCTTCAAGATAGAAGCCCCCAGAAAGTACAGATGTAAGTCACCTTCTCCACCTCTAAAAGCAGCTGATTCTGAGTCAGATGAGTCAGTCAGCACAAAATCTGAAAGCAGTGAAAGTGATGAGGACTTTGCTGCCTTCACAAGACATTTTCAGAAATTCTTAAAGAAGAAACAGTGGAGGTCAAGGCCATCTACTTCACAGGGAAAGGAAGACTCTTATCAGAAAAAGAAGTCTTCAAAGAAAGACAAGAAAAAGTCAAAGTCTAGCAAAGCTACACTATCAAAAATTGTGTGCTATTACTGTAATAGACAAGATCATGTGATAGCAGATTGTCCTGAGAAGAGAAAGGAGTCTAGTGACAAGAAAAGGACTCAATACAAGGGCAGGAAGGAGAAGTCTTTTGTTGCCAAAAATGACAAGGGCCTGTCAGATATCTCTACTTCAGAAACTGAGTCAGATGCTGAGGCATATATAGGGCTGTTTGCTGAGGAAGAAGAAGAAGAGTTCATCCTAATTATGAATTCTATATATGAACAAGAAGACAGTCAATGCCAAGGGCTAATGGCATTGACAGAAAGTGACAAAATCCTAGAGCAGCCAGGACCTAATAAGGTACAAAGTTCAACTTTAAGTTCAGTTTCTTATGCCAGTACAGAATCAGATTCATCCTCATCAAATGATAAGAGTGCATCTGAGTCTGAAGAAGATATTCATCAGTTGATAGATGAATATAGAGTTCTGTTGCAAGCTTATAATAAGAGCAAGTCCCTAGGCAAAAGTCAGGCAAAGGAAATTGCTAATCTTAAAGCTGCTGCAACTGAGTTTGAGAAGTCATTTGATCAAAGGCTCAATGAGATAGCCAGACTGAAGCACATAACTGTGATTCAGATGGGAACTATATCATTTAAGAATGATCAAATCAAGAGTCTGGAGATTAATCTTCAGAAGGAGAAGGACTTGGTTGCTAGGTTTTCTAAACCTAAGTCAGTTCTGCCATTAATTGATGAATTTGTTCATCACAATGGCAAAGCTGGACTGGGATTTACTAGACCTGCAAGGACTGTTCAGTCCAAGTCTATGTCCAAGGGCAAAGCCCCAACACTCAACAAGCCAGCTGTGGATAAAACAACAAAGACAGTACTTAAGCAAAGGTACAATAAGTTTGAGTGTTGGTGCTGTGGCAAAGTTGGCCACTTTGCAATGGACTGTTGGCACAATGCTAGTGCCAAAGTGAGTAGCAAACTGCCTGATGGAAGACCAACAGGTAGCCTTGTCAGGATGCAAACTAACAAGTACCAAGGACCCAAGAATTCTTTGGGTTCTAAGGTTCACTAATCTGTTTTGCAGGTGAGTCCAAGTAGTCATCCCCCAATATAGTACTTGGACAGTGGATATTCCAGACATATGACTGGAACAAGGAGTTTACTAAAGGACTACATACCCATCAAGGATGGTCCAAAAGTCACCTTTGGTGGATCTGAAAAAGGAATCATCAAAGGGTTTGGTAATATTTCTAGTAACTTAGTTACCATTACTCAAGTGGCTTATGTTAAAGGGTTAAAACACAACCTAATAAGTATAAGTCAATTAAGTGATGTAGGGTATGACATCTCATTTGTTAAGAATGGTTGTCATATCAAGAGGTCAACTGATCAAGAGATCATTTTGACAGGTTATAGAAAGAGGAATGTCTACTACCTAGACATTATATGTGAGACCAATGGTTCTCAAGTGTGTCTTGTAGCAGATGAGAAAGTCTCTTATTGTGTCAAATGGCACAAGAGGCTAGCTCATCTAAACTACAAGACAATTGACAAACTCTTTAGCAAAGAGTTAGTGAGGAATGGTCCTCAAGTTAAGTGTGTTAAAGATGGTATTTGCTCAGCTTGTCAAAAGGGCAAGCAGACTAGATCCACCTTTAGAAGCATAGAAAACAAAGATGCTGTGAGGTGTTTATACCTCTTGCATATGGATCTCTTTGGTCCAATGCCAGTTCACAGCCTAGGTAGGAAGGTCTATACCTTTGTAGTTGTAGATGACTACTCAAGGTTTTCCTGGGTATTCTTTCTTAGACAGAAGTCTGAAACACCCAATGTCTTCTATAGCTTTGTTAGACAAATTCAGAATGAACTAAATAGTACAGTGGTCAAAATAAGAAGTGACCATGGTACTGAGTTTCAGTCTGATGGCATGACAAAACTATGTGAAGATTTTGGGATATTTCAAGAGTTTTCTTCACCAAGAACACCTCAGCAAAATGGCATTGCTGAGAGGAAGAATAGAACCTTGATTGAGGCTGGTAGGACCCTTTTAAGTGATACATTACTACCAGAATATTTCTGGGCTGAAGCAGTTAATACTGCATGCCATGTTATCAATAGGGCTACCATAACTAAAAGCCTCAACAAGACCCCCTATGAGGTTGTGAAAGGTAGGAAACCAAACCTATCCTACTTCAAGATCTTTGGTTGTAAGTGCTTCATACTTAACAATGGAAAGTCTTACTTGACTAAGTTTGCTGCCAAGTCCCAAGAGGGAATTTTTGTTGGGTACAGCAACAATAGTAAGGCTTATAGAGTCTACAACTTGTCTACTCAAGTTGTAGAAGAGACTGTATATGTAGTATTTGATGAAACTAGGCTTATTAACAATGAGTTGTCCAGTAGTGTATGCAGACCCACAAGTTTAACAAAGAAGATGGACAAGCTCACTCTAGAAGAAGTACCTACTGCAAGACAGCAAGTAGAAGACAGTGGCTGTTGTCCAGGGGGAGAACTACATGTACCAATTGCTGATGAAGTTCAAGGAGTACAGCATGATGAAGATGCTGAAGAAGCTCAACCTGAAGTCAGGATGCCTCCAGCCAATAGGCATCTAAGAGATAATCCAGCTGAGCAAATCATTGGTGATCCAAGACAAGGGGTACAAACAAGGAGCAGAAACCTGAATGCAGCAATCTACTCCAGCTTTCTATCCCAAGTTGAACCTAAGAAGTTTGAAGAAGCCATCAAAGACCCTCTTTGGATTGAGGCAATGCAAGAAGAACTCAATCAGTTCAAGAGGTGCAAGGTCTGGGAGCTTGTTCCTAAACCTAAAGACCATAATATAATTGGAACCAAGTGGATCTATAGGAACAAGATGGATGAGCAAGGAGTCATCATTAAGAACAAAGCAAGATTGGTTGATAAAGGATATAGGCAGGAAGAAGGTATTGATTTTGATCAAACCTTTGCTCCAGTAGCCAGACTGGAAGCCATAAGAATGTTCCTGGCCTATGCAACCTTTCAAGGATTCAAAGTTTACCAAGTGGATGTCAAGTCAGCATTTCTAAATGGTAATCTTAAAGAAGAAGTCTATGTGGAACAGCCATCAGGTTTTGTTGATTCAACTCTACCTAATCATGTCTATAGACTTAGGAAAGCTTTATATGGGTTAAATCAAGCCCCTAGGGCTTGGTATGAAACCCTGTCTAGTTTCCTCATTGAGAATAAGTTCACAAGGGGGAAAATAGACAAGACTCTATTCCTTAGGGAATCTAGAGGCAAAGTAATACTAGTCCAAATATATGTAGATGACATTATATTTGGGTCTACTGAAAGTAGCCTTTGCAAAAAGTTTGCAAAGCTAATGCAAGGTCAATTTGAGATGAGTAGTATGGGAGAGCTAAAGTTCTTCTTGGGTCTCCAAGTAAGACAGACTGAGAGTGGTTTATCCATATGCCAGTCCAAGTTCACCCTAGAACTCATAAGGAAGTATGGTATGGATTCATCCAGCACCATGAAGACTCCTATGGGGTCAAGTATGTCTCTTAGCAAGTATGATGCAGGGAAACCTGTAGATGAAACCTTGTATAGAGGGATAGTTGGCTCCCTATTATACTTGACTGCAAGTAGACCAGATATCATGTATGTTACATGTGTCTGTGCAAGGTATCAAGCCTGCCCTAAAGAGTCTCATTTGACAGCAGTCAAAAGAATATTGAGATATCTAAAGGGCACTCCTTATCTAGGCCTCTGGTACCCTAGGAATGGAGATTTTGATCTAACAGGTTATTCAGATGCAGACTTTGCAGGATGCAAAGAAGATAGAAAAAGCACTACTGGAACCTGTCAATTCCTAGATGGAAGACTGATTTCTTGGAGTAGCAAAAAACAAACAAGTGTGGCTATCTCCACTGCAGAGTCAGAATATGTGGATGCAGGAAGTTGCTGTGCTCAACTTCTGTGGATACAACATCAGCTTGAGGACTATGGATTTCAGGTAAGTAGAACTCCACTCTTCTGTGATTCTACAAGTGCTATTTCAATTGCACATAACCCTGTTTCACATAGTAGAACTAAACATATTGAGATAAAATATCATTTTCTTAGGGAGCATGTAGAGAAAGAAGATATTTTACTAGAATATGTTAAAATTGATAATCAACTAGTTGATATGTATACTAAGCCCCTAGAAGAAGCTAAGTTCAATAAGTTTAAAATTGAACTAGGAATGATAAACTTAGAGTAAGTTTACAGAATTGGAAATGGCTAAGTAAAAAGGTGTCGACACATAGAGATTTCTGTGTCGACACAGTAAGTAGGTGTCGACACTTCAGGAAAAAGGTGTCGACACAACTAGGAAGTTGGTGTCGACACTTCAGAATTTTAGTGTCGACACATGTCAAGTAGGTGTCAACACATCCAAAGTGGTGTCGACACTTAAGTTTTACTCAGTATTTTCTAAGTAAAGTCTCGACTAAATGTCGAGTTGAGTGGTGTCGACACATAAACAAGTGTCGACACATATAATCTGTTGACTAAACTTGTGTCGACACATATGTGTCGAGACATTATAAGTCAGTGTCGACACTTATTGCCAGTGTCAACACAATTTAAGTTAGCTGCCCGCCTTTTCATCTTCAAACCTAGAAAGGTATAAATAGGATTTTGCCTTAGTTTGTCGACACACTTTCAAAAGTTTCGAGACCAAAACTTCTGTGTCGACACCTCTCTTCTCTCAAGTCAAATTCTTCAAACCCTAATGGCGCCAAAGCTTGAGGAGAACGTCAACGAAGGATACGAACTGGTGCGCGACGCATTTGGGGATGCTGACCAGGAAATCAAGAACGTGATAACCCTAGTTGCAGACTCAGGGTTAGAATATCTTGTTTCAGAGCCTACAAAGATCTGGAAGAAGGAAGTCTTGGAATTCCTCAATGGAGCTAAGGTAGATGAAATTGGATTCAAGATCAAATCCAGAGTCCATGGTGAGAAGGTGAAGGTATCACCTAAGAGCTTGAGGAATATTCTACAGCTACCAAGAACTAAGGAAGAGGATGAAGTAACTGCTTCTAAGACAAGAGAAGCTCTAACATGGTGTGGTCTAGATTCTAAGATGAAAATTGGCTCTGTTTTTAATATAAAGGGCATGAACAGCCAAGGGAAATTTCTGTCTGAGATTGTTGGCAAAGTAATTCTCAATAAGCCAGGAGGGCATGATAGGGTATCTGCCTCTATGTTCAGTATTATGACAAGGATCATCTTCACTTTGAAAACAGATTGGTCTGTGATAGTTCTTGAGAAGATAAAAGAAAGCTTGAAGAAGCCCAACTTGGGCAGGATTATAAGTCTATACCTTGTTGGAAGTATTCCAGAGGTTATGCACCAAGCTGCTGGAACAAAAATCAATCATATGAGGAAGATGGATTTAAGGATATTTTCCAGATGGGACAAGGTGTTGACTAAGGAGATGCCAACCCTTGAAAAGATAATTTCTGAAAAAGTATCCCCTCCAAAGAAGAAGAGGAAAACTGCTCCAGTGGCTCAAGTTCCATCAAGCAGCTCTGATAGTGAAGAACAAGTGGTCTTCACACTAGATGAAGAAGACACAGGAACTGCTGTGAAGTCTCCAGCACAACAAGTAGATGCTGAAATACAGGGGGAGCTACCTCAAGCTAGCCCCATACTCAAGGATCACATCTAGGAGGAGCCACTAGTTGTGGAAGAACCCACTCCTCTTGAAAGTGAGCAAGCTACAACCACAATTCTAGAGGTAATTACTGAGCTTAATGCTTTGGTTTTTTTCCTTTAGAAGATACTGACTTGTCTGATGTTTATCAGCAATCACAGACTGATAGTCAAGTTCCAGAAGTTGTCATGGAAGACACTTCTGTTGCAGCTCAGTTTGTATCTGATTCAGTGGTAGATGAGCCCAGAGTTTCTCCAGCTCATTCTCCACAAGAGTTTACTATGGAAGATTTATTTCTAAATCTGGATCAAGAAGATTTTGATAAGGAAACTGCTGCTGAAAAGGAGAATGCTCCACTTGAGGGGGAGCAAGTGCCAATTAATGAAGAAACTGCAAGGGAAGAGACTGAGAAGGCACCAGCAGTACAGAAGGAGCTACCTAAGGAGAGGGTAGAGATAGCAAGTACATCTGGATATGAAGATGAGGAAGCTTCAAGGGCTAAGAAAAGAAAGTTTCAAGTTTTCAGGAGAAGAAGCCAGAGTTACAAGAAGGCTTTACAAACTGTTGCACCACAGCCTATATCACTGCCAGCACCAACTTTTGATTATAGTGCACTGATGGTTGCTATGCAGATCAAGCTGGATGAGCATAGAAAAGCCATAGAGACTTATGTGGATGAAGGGCAGAAATCATTGCAATTTGATCTTGCACAGGACATCAAGTCAATAAGATTTGAGATGAATCTTAACAAGAAGGAGATGACAGACTGCTTCCACAAAGGGGGAAATGCAGTGGTGTACTTAGCTACACACCAAGAAAAGATTAAGGCTCAAGTAGATGACATAGCCCTGAAGCAAGGATATGTACTTGAAAATCAACTCAGAATGAATGACAATTTGACACAATCTCACAATGCCATAGTCACAGAGTTGAAGAATCTAGCTGCAGGGCAGACTCCAGCTACTGTTAAAGCAGAATTTGACAAAGTATTCCAGGAAGAAATCACTGTTGTTAAGACTGCCATTCAAGAATCTCAAAAGATCATAACTGACAAACTCCAAAGGTTAAAACCTTTCTTTAAAGATGTAGTTAATTATTTGGATAATCAAGTCAGATTTCAAAAAGATGATGTCAGAGATCATGTAGAAAGAGAAGTCATAAAGGGGGAGAGGGTTTTAGTCAAAGCTAGCTCTGATCATGCCAAGTGGATATCTAATTCCATCAGAGCTACACTGGGTTATCCTCCTCTTTGTGATGATGACAATGTTGCTGAATCTGGAATTCATCCTGCATATTTAGGAGGGGAGCAACCTGAAGTGGCTCAAGTCATCTACCCTCCTCCAGATTTTGACATGATTCATGCTGATATACAGTCCATGTATAGCCCACCTGGGGGTAAGGACAATGTAATTATTGAGAAAGTTGTTCAGCCTATATCTGAAGTTATGCAAGAAGCACTGCAGAAAGAAGAAGAGACTAGATTGTCTAAGAAGAGGTTCAGGGAGCAAGCTGAACAAAGACCTGACTTTGAGCAGTGGAGCCCCACCTCAAGAAATATTATTTTGACTGCCTGGAAAGCTGCAAAAGATAATGTGCATGACAGGAATAAATGGTTTTCTGAGGCTGAATGGAGAAAACATGAGATCAGGCAGGAGGCTATAGTTCAATACAGAAGAAAGGCCAAGATGGGAAAGCTACCTCCTACAGCTCTGGAGCCTAGCAAGTACTTTCCCAAGCCATATCATTATTTTGAGAGGCAAAAGATTAAGGCTGAGGAACTTAAGAAGAAAGATCTGAAAGTCAAGAAACCTGCTGATGCTGAAGTTACTGAAGCTCCTGTTCAAGCCAAAGTACAAGCTGGCAAAGGAATAGTGATCAAGGAGCCTGAACAGAAATAGAATTAAAATTTTCTTAAGTTTACTATGTAATCTTTTGATGATAACCATTCTGTAAACTTTTGAAATATGTGCATGACAAAGTATTGGAACAATGTGTTGTGTAATAAATTTGCTATGTGTTAAATTTATTTCATAATTGTTCTGTGATGCAATCTACGTGTACATGTTTGTTTCATACATGTTTATGTTTGCCCTGCTATATATAATCCTGCTTTACATTATTTTGTAATTTTATTATGAATGGTGTATATCATTGACTAAGGGTTATGAATTATCCAAATAGGGGGAGATTGTTGGGTACATTGGTTCAAATGTACCTGATTTGAAGAAGCCTCACCCAACTCAATGATATACATCAAAATGTATTTGATGTGTTTTGAGTTTACTTGTGCAGGCTAAGTATTTGCAGGAAAGAAGAAAAAGTTTCTAAGTCCATGTGTCGACACCTAGAGGGAAAGTGTCGACACTTAAGAAGACTTGTGTCGACACCCAGACAAGCAGTGTCGACACTTGGAGTCATTGTGTCGACACCAGGGATGCTGAGTCGACACCACACAGAAAGTGTCGACACAAGGAGCTCTGTCGACACTCAGTGAAGAAAAGACAGTGAAGCTGTGTCGACACTTAGCAGTTGTGTCGACACCCAGAAAAACAGTGTCTACACCAGAAAGTGTCGACACTTGAAGATGTGTCGACACTCAGCAAAAGTCAGCAGAAACTAAGTACAAGTGTCGACACCCAGAACAATGTGTCGACACTCAACAGAAGAGTCAACACTTGAAGTAAGTGTCGACACCCAGAACAATGTGTCGACACTTAGCAGAAGAGTCAACACTGGAAGTAAGTGTCGACACCCAGAACAATGTGTCGACACTTAGCTGAAGACTCAACACTTGAAGAAAGTGTCGACACAAGGAGCTGTGTCGACACTTAGCAAAGAATAGCAAAGTTCAACAAAATATTCTAAGTACAAGTGTCGACACTAAGGAGTTGTGTCGACACTCAGCCAGAGTCTCGGCAGAAGAAGAATGTGTCGACACCCAGAGCAATGTGTCGACACTCAACAAGTATCAACACTGAAGACATGTGTCGACACCAAGAAGCAGCGTCGACACTTAACAGATTCAACACATGAAGATGTGTCGACACAAAGGTGTTGTGTCGACACTTAGAAGAATTCAGCAAAATACTGAAGTACAAGTACTTGTGTCGACACTCAATTTTAGTGTCGACACATGAAGAAGAAGTAGTGTCGAGATATAAAATCTACAACATAAGGAGTTGTGTCGACACCTTGTAGGCTAGTGTCGACACTTAGACAACATGTGTCGACACTTAGTCTATAAGTGTCGACACTTAAAGACAAATAGTCTCGACACTTGGAGACAGTTACAGAATTTTCAAGAACTGACTGGATGACTTGACAGCTGCCATTCCAGCCGGTCTACAGCACCTGTCAGAGTTGTCAGAATTCAGTTATGAACCGGACCAGCCGGTTACCATGAAGAAGGCCTATAAATAGGCTTATACAGTCTACAGAAACTGTTGTTGAGATTGGTTGAACACAAGTCCAAGTTCAGATTTAAAGAAGATCTAGCTATCAAGTGAAGATCTAAGAAGTTGGAGAGAGAGAACTCCATCCAAGAAATCAGCTGTTGAAACCCAGCTGAGAAGAAGGATTCAGATTGGTCTGAATCTTAAGAAGCAGAGATCAAGGATCAACTGCAGAGGAATCAGTCTTATTGTGTTCTACTTTCAAGAAGCTTTGAAGAAAGCCAAGTCAGATTGATTTCAGCTGAGTTCTTCCAAGAACTCATCAATAATCTCACAACTTATCTCTCTTTCATCTAAGTTGTTGAGTTTATACATTTTGTATTCATTATAACTTGTAGGATCCTTAGGGATCTGAGATTGTAAGCCTGCAATTATAAAGGCTGAGGGTAGGAGAGTTAAATCTCTGAGTGTAGGCCTTGGTGGCTGAGTGTAGGCCTTGGTGGCTGAGTGTAGGCCTTTGTGGCTGAGTGTAGGCCTTTGTGGCTGAGTGTAGGCTTTGTGGAAAAGCTGAGTTGTAGGGCCTTGGGCCTGAGGTGTAGGAGCCTGTTTTGGGTTCTGAGATAGTGGAGGAGTTTGGCCGAATCTAGTACACTGCTAGATAGGCGAAGGGGGAAAGTGGATGTACCCAAACCTTAGGGAACCACTATAAAACTGTGTGTCTTCTATGTGCTGTGGTTTGCTGTGAATGCTGTGTGATTGTTGTGCAATAGTAGTTTAAATTCTGTGTTAAAAACTG
The DNA here is from genome assembly GCA_039583875.1 of Platanthera guangdongensis. NCBI lineage: Eukaryota > Viridiplantae > Streptophyta > Magnoliopsida > Asparagales > Orchidaceae > Platanthera > Platanthera guangdongensis. Next base: position 45,619 of record JBBWWR010000059.1, read on the forward strand.
ATTGCTGCCATAAAAAGTTAAAAAGAATTTGGTCACCTATTCACCCCCCCCCCCTCTAGGTGTTTAGGTACTATATCTTTCAGGCGCTTCGTAGAGAACTTCTCGCGGATAATGTTACCTCTCACTACTTTGACGAGGATGGAGCAGAAGTTCGTTTGGACGCCGGAGTGCGCGTGAGCTTTTGAGGAGTTGAAATGTAGGTTGACCACGACGCCTGTGTTGAGTTCGCCGAGTGGGACCAAAGGTTATGAGATTTATAGCGATGCTTCGGGCAGCAGTTTGGGTTGCGTGCTACTGCAACCTGGAAGTGTGATAGCTTATGGCTCGAGACAGCTAAAAGTGCACAAGAGAAATTATCTGGTCCATGACTTGGAGTTAGCGGCCGTGATTTTTGCCTTGAAGCTGTGGAGACATTATTTGTACGGTGTGAAGATTGATATCTACACCGATCATAAGAGCCTGAAGTATTTGATTGATCAGAAAGATCTGAACATGCGACAGCGTAGATGGATGGAGTTCCTTGGGGACTATACATTCAAGATCCAGTACGTGCCTAGTAAAGGTAATGCGGTTGCGGACGCGTTGAGTCGTCGGGCCCCAGCTCAAGCCAATTGGCTGTCGATCCATGATGAGCGGTTGGTTCGGGAGTTGGAGGCGTTGGAGATTGTTTGTGTAGATAAGCAGTCAAGTGCTGAAGAACTCTTGAATTGGACTGAAGTTCGATATGACCTGGATGATCGGATTCGGCAGGCGTTGGATTTGGATGACCACATGAAGCAGTTCATGGTAGAGGCTCTGGATGGGTCAAATTCCCAATTTATTGTGGAGGACAGATTGCTATGGAAAGACGGTCGTCTTTGCGTCCCAAGCGTGGGCAGTTTGCGGGTGGATTTGTTGTACGAGGCGTACCATACCAAGTACTCGATTCACCCGGGGAGCACAAAGATGTACCGTGATGTTAAGAAACTGTTTTGGTGGCCGGGTTTGAAGAAGGATGTGGTGCTCTATGTGGCGAAGTACCAAACTTGCGCCATGGTGAAGGCGGAGTGCCAAAAGCCGGGAGGATTTCTTAAGTCCTTGCCTATTCCGGAGTGGAAACTCGAGGACATCACTATGGACTTTGTGCACTGTTTGCCAAGTTCGTAAAAGGGGAACGACGCCATCTGGGTGGTCGTAGATCAGCTAACGAAGGTGTCGCATTTCATTCCGTATAGGAAGGATGATTCGGTGGAGAAGTTGGCAAAGTTATATGTGGATAACATAGTACGGCTCCACGGTGTGCCCCTCAGCATCGTGAGTGACCGAGATGGGCGGTTCACGCCCAATGATTGGAGGCTTCTACAGTAAATGTTGGGAACAAAGCTGAGTTTTAGCATAGCCTTTCATCCAGAAACGGATGGGAAGACCGAGAGGGTCAATAGGACTATGGAAGGCATGCTCCGTATGTGTGTCTTGGACTTTGGAAACCAATGGGAAGACCATCTTTATTTAGTGGAATTTGCGTACAACAATAGCTACCAGGAGAGTATTCAAATGGCGCCCTTCGAGGCCCTTTATGGTAGAAGATGTCGCACGCCGTTGTCCTGGTTGGAAATGAGTGAGTCAAAGTTGTACAAGCGTCAAGAGGTGGAGGATGCTACTTCATTGGTGCGGACAATTCAGGAGAGGTTGCTTATCGCTCAGGACCGGCAAGCGAAGTATTATAATTCCAAGCACTGGAACGTGGAGTCCGATGTGGGCGACTGGGTGTACTTAAAGATCAAGCTGTTCAAGGATGTCTCGCGGGTGTGGCGATTGAAAAAGCTGAGCCCGAGGTACCTTGGGCCATTTGAGGTTCTGGAGCGGGTTGGTGAAGCAGCCTATCAGTTGAAGCTATCTGTGGAGCTCAGTGGTCTACATGATGTATTCCATATATCGGTGCTGCGGAAGGCGGTGCAAGAGACTTCGCAAGTGATCGCGGTCGATCAAGTACCGATTGATAGTGGGTTGACGACAAAGGTCAAGCCCGTGCGGATTGAAGACTCGGAAGTCAAGCGGCTACACAATGAAGATATCAGGATGGTCAAGGTCCGATGGGACAATTACGGTCGAGAGGAGCTCTCTTGGGAGCGAGAGCAGACTATGCTTGAAGAGTATCCAGAGTTGTTCCACTCTGGTACAAATTTTGGTTTTGTACTTATCTTTCCTTTATGAAATTTCGTGGACGAAATTCTTTGAAGAGGGAGAGGGTTGTAACGCCCCGAAACTCAAAAGAGCGACGGGAGGCGTTCCGGGCCAAATTTGGAATTTGGCAGGTGGTACACGGCCTGGGACACGGGAGTGTCCCAGGGCGTGTCGTGTTGGGTTCGATGATTTGGCTGAGAGGTCGAAGAAATTGGGTTTGACGATCGTCGAGTAGCAAACACGGCCCTGGACACGGGCGTGTCCCATGGTGTGTCGGGATAGTTCAAAGTTCTGGAAAATTGATCAGGCAGAAATCTGGGTTCGACGATTGTCGAGCAGCATTCGACGATCTGGTCACAATACTGCGGTCGACGATCTTTCGATATTCTGGGTTCGACGATCGTCGAGCAGCGCTCGACGATCTGGTCAATTTTGCGGTCGACTATTTGGTCGACGTTCTGCGGTGGACTATCGGGCCGTGGGTTCGACGATCGGGCCGTGGGTTCTACGATCGGGCCAGCGATCTCCGTTCGACTATTTTGGCAGCGTTCGATGATTTGGCCAGAGAAGCTCCGTTCGACAATATGGCAGCGGTCGACGATCTTGGTTCGACGATTGTCGAGCGCGGGGCGGATTGTAGCGTGTCTGACTCGGTCAACGCAGAGTGTTGACGCTGGGGTTTTGGCGGGTGTTGACTAAATGTCCTGACACAATTTAATTGGTCGCGGACGTATCTTGCTCCTGATTGGTGAACCATACGGTGTTTAACCCCATTTGTCCAGGTCAGACCTAGATCGTGTCCGTGCATCCCTTTTTGTGGGATCTGACGGCTGTGGTTATTCCCGAAGAGGTTATACCCGAGAGAAGTGTTTCAGAACCCTTATTTTTCCTGTCGTGTTCTCTATCTAAATCCTAGAGAGAGAGGAGAGCAAAGGAGGACGAGGAAGCTTAGATCCAGTCTTTGGAGGAGTTTTAGAGCTCCAAATTGTGAGCCAACTTCGGATCTACGAAGGCAAGTAGATTGCGGTGCTTTTCATCAACGTACTTTTCCATGGCACCAAGGAAGAATGCTAGGGTAACGATTCTCTACTTGAGCATGTGAAGCTCTCCTTCTTTTGCAAAGGAAGCCCGCTCTCGCGAGTTTGCGGTGAGTTGGAGGCGTTCCTTCGGGTAGATATGTAAAGTCCCCGTTGTATAGAGTCCATAATCGAGAACGGATATAGGCATGATGTGTGAAGCCTATCCAGACATGTTGGTCTGGATCGGTGATGTTGCATTGCATAATGGCCGGAGAAGACTCTGTGCGAATGTTTGTTTTTGGTTTTTTCTACGTGGTAGATTGCAACAGGGAGCCTTGGGGATTAACCCAAAGATGCACCCGGAAAACTGGGCAGATGCGTGATTTTGCCAAACATGTGGGCCTGGGAGCCAACTTGAACATAACTGGGTTATGTGTCGTGTGTAAACGATTTGGGACTCGGGAAAGTTTGACCCGCGCATATGTTTTAAATTAACGTTGCGGTGTGAGCAACGGGTCAGGCTGAACCGTACCCGCTCTATGTCGTTCGGTTAAAGAGACCTAAAGTTACTTGGCACTTACCATTGGCATAGATTGAGGGTCTTAGGCAGTGGCCAGAAAGACCAAATGCTCACGAGAGATTGCCGTCCAGGGGACAGTGGTGAGTCGGCAGACGTAGACTGTGATGACCGAGAATGTGCCATGAGAGCACGGGGCGTGTGGCCGTGCGTGCCAACGCCTATGATGCAATGTATTTATTTACTGCTTGGTTATGCTAATAAAATGCAGGGAAGGAGCATCGCCGCCCCAAGTTGGGGGCGGGATCGTTATAATTTGGTCAGCATTGCTGACCGTTGCTTTTGTTTGCCACTGTGCGGTGGTTTGTTGCTTGCAGGTGCTGTTGAACCAAGCGGTCAATAGCAGGCTAAAGCCCAAATTGCGAAGCCGGCCCTCGAAGGCCTAATTGGAGTGTTTACTTGATTTTGTTCATGTATGACCGGCCTGCGTGCCGTGGTATGGAAAACATGTAATAAGAGTAAACCATTTGTAAGGCCTTAAGGCCAGTACTTGTGTATGTACTTCATTCCTATTTGGCTTGTTAGTGGACATTCATGCTTGTTGTTGGGTTCTTTTATTTGCAACTATTTAAACTACTTCCGCTAGAATTCTCTGTGTAGGACGTTATGATTGGTTGGATGGTTTCCATTGAGTAACCACCCGGTCTGTCTGTGGTATATGGCGTCGGGCCCCGGCCGGACCTACTGATATATGCTATGCGACGGATAGGGGGTGTTACAATGGGAGCCCAGGAAAATACCCGCAAGTGTTTGTGATGTATACTGGAGTATAGAGTGTCTGACACTACAGATGGCTGCAGGGATGGCTGGTCAAGTGAACCAGCTAAGGTTTGGGATATGGACGGAAAGTGAGTTTTGTTGCTATTAGGAGTGGCTCACAGCTAACCTATTATTGTGAAGTCAGCCCGTGATGGACATTGTGGCTATTGTGAAGCCAGTCCTTGGTGGACAGTGTGGCTATTGTGAGTTTGATGAGCACTTGAAAAAGGCCTCGTACCGAACAGGAAAGGTGAAACCGACCCGTGCCTTATACTTAGCCTCGGGTACACTGTACTTAGTGATGACAAGGCGACTTGAGCAATGGGGGGTGGCTAATCCGTACCTGCGTTATGTTCGTCCAACTCGAATACCTGAAAGTGCGGTTAGCTGGAGCACATAATGAGAGTCTTAGGCCTGTGCGCCAGAAAGACTAAATGCACAATTTTTCCATTGGGTTTCGGCCCTGATACGGTGGTGGGACCCTGGTTCGCTAGTACACCAAGAATTTGCCCAAAGTGCACGGATTATCGGGCCGCGTGGCTGATGGTTGTGATGGAATGTTTGTGCGTGAGAGCATAATGTGTGATATGTATATATCTGTATATGAATTGTTATGCCTGCAGGGAAGAAATACCACTGCCCTGGGAAAGGGGTAGGGTCGTTATAAATTAGTCAGTTGAATGCTAACCATTGCCTTGTTTGCCAACGTTGGGTGGGCTGTCGTCGTACACGCTAGAGAGCCAAGTTGGACATATAAAGGCTGAAGTCGCTACTGTTGTTGTTGTTGCTGCTGCTAGCCCTTGAAGGCTAAAATAAAAATATTATGTTTCGATCATGTGTGGTCGGCCTCCGCGCCGATGTTGGAAGTCACTTTTGTAAAAAGCAACTGTAAGGCCCTAAGGCCAAATGACATTGTATTTGATTTACATTCATATATATATGTGGGTTTTTATATTAGTGGACATTCATGGTTGGAGTTCAGTTTGATGTTAAAAGCTTCCGCTAGAATGCTATCAGTTAGGATGCGCAACTCTGATATCATCCCGTGACTTTCCCGCCTGTTTTGTGGCATATGTTGTGGGGCCCCGGCCGGACCTTCTATTATATGGTATACAAACGGATGGAATCGTTACAACGGACACAAGTGCCCGTCATGAAAGCTCCGCCCCATCAAACTTCTTCAGTACTCAAGCAAGCTTCCTCCTTGCCTGCAGCATACCAAGGGTGCAGTTTGACCTTGCATACACGCTTGAAGTGTCCCCGCTGATGACACATGTAGCAATTCAAGTTCTTCTTCCAATCCTTCTTAGGAGCAGCGCTCCTCTCTGGCTGATAAGGAGCTGAAGGATCATTCTTAGCAGCAATGTTCTTCTTCTTCCCTTCCCATCTCTTCTTCTTCTTGCCTGTGAACAACGCTTCACTACCTCCTTCAGAGATAGTCACTCCTGCCATTTGTCTGGCCAAACTTTCCTGCGAAGCTAGCAGGTTCTCAAGCTCTAGCAGAGATGGTTGAGTTGTCCAGCCTTGAACAGAAGTTACAAAGGCGACATACTCCTTCCGCAAGCCGCGAATTATGTGCCTTTTCAAGTTGGCCTCAGAGATGGGCTCATCAGGATCAAGCGCTTATATCTCTGCACACAGACTCTTCATCTTCAAGAAGAATATAGAGATAGTCTGGTATCCTTGAGTTGTCTTAGCCAATTCATTCTCCAGGAACTGTAGCTGCGCCATATTCTTCCTATTGAACAACCCATTAATAGTTGTCCAAAGTTCAGCAGCCGACTCACATCCTATGATGTGATCAAATAACTTCGGTGAGACAGCTCTCTTGAGGGTAAACTCCGCCTTTGCATTAGTCTTCCTCCAAACTCTCACCTGCTCTGCAGTCCCAAAAGCAGCAGTAACCTCCTATCTATCGTCACCACCGACAACCTCCGATAGCTCCTCGCCAAGAAGAAAACTCTTCATGCACGACTTCCACTTTTTAAAGTCAGTCGTGGTCAAGAGTTCAATACCCAGACCTTTTGCATAGTTCCCTTCCATTGCAGCAACTTTTGTTAAGCCTTCAGAAGCATGGAGCAACAACGCAAGTTGATCACCGCTCAAGCAACTGAACCTGGCTTTTATACCATGTTGAATTTTCTCAAAGTGGTCACCAAGATAGTCTAATGCCAAATTAATATCCTCGGAACTATCAAGATCACGCCTTGATCATGCGGAAAGCAGGAAAGCAAGCTCAACAACCAAATGCCATCACAGGGTCAAGCAAATCATATATTATTTCTTCTTTACAAGACGAGATATACATGGCAAGACATGATTTCGCCAGTACACAGGAACACAGGAAAAAATCAAAGTAAAATAATTCGAGCGGACAGAACTAGAGACCGCCGAGACCGCACAGTTCACCAAGTCACCGAGGCCGCCCGAACTGCTGCTAATGCTGCTAGAAGACGAAAAGAACACGGAGACCGCAGAGACCACGAGGTCGCGCGGACACACCGTTATTCGCTGAATGCTACAAGCTACTGCCGAACTAAAGAATAGACCGCCTAGACCGCCGAGTTCGGCGGACAGGTTATTGAACTTGGAAACGCTGAAGCAGAGAAACTGACAAGCCGTAGAAGCAACCTGCTAAAACCGCTGATTGAAACCACAAACTTCACGGATGCTAACCGCAGTCAAAGCCAAACTCCTGGCTCCTCAGTGTTAGTCGCGCAACCTGCAAACAAAAAAAAGTTATCTCTGCTCAACCCGCGCGGACAGCAAACACCAGACCATAACAATTAACCAAGCCGTCACTTACTATTCACTCAGTTATTGTAGATGTGCCAGGGGCGTCTATTTATAGGCGAGGTGAGGAGTGTGGTCACCACCCTAGTGAATAGAGTCACCACCCCAGCTTGCGCGCCAACACAACCCAGTCCGCTAAGTCCGCAAGGACTTGGCTAGACTTCAAACCGCCAGGTGCCAGATCAAAGACAGCCTTCCACTATGCGGACACAAGACCAGCCCGCACAATACAAGCATGGCGCCCGTCTGCCCAACTCAAGCATAGCGCCAGTCCGCCACTCAACACAGCATGCGGACACACCCTCAACTCATGCTGCATCAGTCCACAACTCAATATAGCATGCGGACATAGCCACAAGCCTAGCTGTATCAATCCGCACACTAAACATGGACAAAGAGGCAGATTGCACAGCTCGCCAACAATGCCACAGCCCGCCACGAGTCCATGACCAACAGGCAGTCCGCCAGGTCAATAGCGGACTCTGCGGACTCTATAGACACCGTAGACTTGTCACAAAAAATGACCAAGTCCAGTATCCCATCAAGCAACTGGCGCGAGCACGGCAGACACAGAAGATCCAGACCGCCAATCAGCAGTACAGTCTGCCGCAAGGATGTGAAACATCCATCGCAACATGGATAGCTCGGCAAGAACAAAAGTTCATCTCCAAATCCAGTCCACAAATGCGGACTCCGCGGACGCAATAAACAAGTCCGCCGACACACCGCGGATACAACTATCTTGATAAAAAATCATAGCAATCAACTATGCTATCTTTGTCTCCCTGCCTGAAGGCTTCATACTCTTGATTAAGTAAGGATTTCATATTATCCCTCACTTATTATGTTCCATCCATGTACACTATGAGAGTGTCCCAAATCACCTTTATAGTTTGGCAATGGACCAAGTTATGAAAGGTGGAGTCATCAATTGCACTAACTATGATATTTTTTATCTTTTATCCATAGTAGCCAACATAATCTCATTTTTTGTCATATCAACATATCACTTGGAAACTTGCATATTGTAATCAATAGACGAGGCCTTTATGGGGATGAATGGACCTTCCTCAACAGGTATATAAATTCTTGGGTCTGAAGATTCCATTAATAACATCACCCTCTACTTCCATATGCCAAAATTCTCTTTTCTGCATATGGGCAGCTTTATTGAGCTCATCTCTGTATGGGACTCATTGGAAGACATGGTAAATGGCTTAGACTACCTCTATAGGATACTGGTCAGACTGTTAAGTCTAGTTTTGATTAAACCTGTCTCTGATACCACTAGATAGTTTGATGTTATGATAGTCTAACTCAACTCGAGGGGGTGAATGGGTGGATTTTCAATTTCTTTGCTACATATCAAGATATAGGAGATTATAAGAAATATAAAAAAATATCAAACACACACAAATCAACATACAGATATTTATAGTGATTCATCAACGTCTAGGTACATCCACTTTCCCTCTACACCTATCTAGTAGTGTGCTAGACTCGACATTCTCCTTCAAAACTCGGCTTCTTAGATCTTACAACTCAAATCCCTCTGGATATCTCAGATCTCCTCCAGATCCTACCTCAGGCACACAAGACCTACAGCTTAAAGTACTTCAACTCCTATAACTCAGAAACACTCGGTTTCCTACCTCGAACTTATCTCCAAGTCCTACCACAGATTTACACATAAATCCTACAACTCAGGCTGGGAGTACAACCCTACATTCAGGCACAAAGCCCTTACATCTCAGATATAAAAGTAAGATCTTATAGTTTAAGTAATTGAATTAATATACAACAGAAGACTTAATATATTTAAGACATTGAAGTCTCAGTTCTTTTGTTGTTCTTGGTGATGGCAAGTTTCTAGAGCAGCCCCTTAATAGATTGATCTTCCGGTAGAATAGGTTAGAGATTTCTCCTCCTTGATCTTCGTCTACAATAGTTGGAAGAAGATCTAGATTTGAGTCTTGATTGACCCACTCTTATTCTTCTGAAAGCAATCAGGAAGAACTCAATTCAGTTAGTAGAGAACTGCGCGCCATTTTCTGGTTTCAAGATTTGAGTAACGACAATGTTCTATTTCCCAAGCATGTCTCCTTTATACCTTTAACTTCTGCAACGGTCTTGAGAAACATCTTGTCATCGGCATGGACAAGAATAGAATACTCTATACTTGGCAGTTCAAATTTTGAATCCCGCTACGCCATACTTGCTCAATAGTAACATTTAATCTCATTTCATCGATATCGTTGAGGGTAAACTCCATTCTCAGCGGTATCGGCCTTGCCGCCGAGAATTGCTTCATTCAGCTACTTCCCCATGATATCGTTGAGTAGAGACTTCATTCTCAGCGGTATGTTAACGATGCAGTGGACACTGATTTACCTACTCAGTGATATGTTAACGATACAGTGGACACTGATATTCTTAACGGTATAATCCAAATTTGCACTAAACCTGTTTTAGAGTTAATCAGAAATATGTCTTCCATAAACATGAAGTAGACATGCCATCAAATACATTATAGCATTGTAGGTGATGCTTCTTCAAATCTAGGAATATTGAGTACAATATTCATAATATCTTCCTTAGGCATTTCTACTCGCATTGAATTACAGGTTATACAGGAGGCATGACGTCAAGTGAGTGTGCTTTATGGAGGGCCAATTTTTGTTGGAGTGGAATTTAGCAATTAGGAGCATGAGTTCTAATTAATACATTTTTATATGAGCCTCTATTTAATATATTTATATAGAGATATGCACTAAATATATAAATATTCTCTTGGTTGAATTTTTTTAAATAGTGCCCTCATGCACAAAAAATAGGTTGCTATGTGACTTCATTTATTTTTGAAAATCAAACTCCAACATTGCATTCATTGACTATGAGTTTCTCAGGCTTTTTGAGAGGCCTAGTCCCCCCCCCCATGTTGAAATTCCTGGATCTGCCTTTTTTAGTTGTTGTTAGAGATTCCCTTCTTAATCTTCTCATCATTGTCTAACATATCTTCTCAACTTTTACTCCCATCATTCATTACATTCACAAGATGGACATTCCTTAGTTGCAATTTTAATTCTGTAGCATAAGTTATATATGTCATGTATCATTATATTTCTGAAAAGTAGATTTCAATCACAGTCATTCGAGGTTGTGGACTGGGAAAGATAGATTACATTCTTGGCTTGCAAAGTAAATCTTTTTAGTATGTACTTTGGTTGAATATGCTTCTTAAAATATGTTTTCTCCAATACCAAACTAAAAATATTTTTTTCCATTCCAATGAAATATTCAACAAGTGAACTTGTTATTTTTAAGCATCCATGCAAGCCATTATCTGTCGATTGACTACGTTGGGTGGATAAAATGCAAATATCTAATTGTTACTTCTTAAATTTAATAGATCACTTTGTTGGATTGTGAGGCACAGTTAGCGGGGGGGGGGGAATAAGGATTAACACTAATTTTTCACTTAGTCTATTTTTTATGAAATAATTACAGATATCAAAAGTTTTCTTAATCAACGATGAACAATAAGTAAATCTAAAGAACACAAATTATATAGTTTATTTAAAAAATATCACAAACAAAGTACAAAGATTCTCTATAATGCTACAGATCAAGGCTATGAACAATAAACAACTTTTTATTTCACTGGTCCTTCTACCAAGAACTGGTCGGCTATAACATATCTCTCCCTAGATCTTGCTACTAGCCTCCCATAGATCTCACCATGATCTAGATGCTGCACACAAGACGGCAAAAACTCTCTAAGTCACACAAGGACTAGACACCACTCCCAAGGCGGTGATTTTCTCCTAAGCCACGCAAGGACTTAGACTCCACACACAAGGCTGTGATTTCCTCTATTAGTTACAATGATGAAATTAAGAATTACAAAGAATAACTTTCAGAATGAATACTCCCTCTAAATAAAGCACTGAAGATGACATTGAATCCTTGCTAAGGTTGCTTGAGATGTCGTGTACGAGTCGTCACTTTTTCTCTCTTGAATCTTCTTGGGAAGATGGAGTTTTTCTGGATGTTGGAGCTCTCTGGATAATTTGCACGGGAAGGAACACTCCAGAATATCAAAATTTTAATCTCCACAAAAAATGAGCTAAATATATACTTTGGCGTTATCGCTGACGATACTGGGTATCACCTGCCAGCGATATCTTATCTGGCTGCCACGTGTCCCATAATTTTGAAGATTCCACTAGTTGATCCGGTCATTACCAATTGTGCGCTATCGCCTGCGCGATATCGATACTATCGGCCGACATAGAATTAGAAAGTCTTTAATTTCAAGGATAGCTAAATCACCTGGGGGGTGAATAGGTTTCTTAGTCTTTTGTGACTATATTTAATTTTTTTCGTGGTTTAGGTGTGTTGAATTAGCTTAGTTAGCTTGCTTTCATGGAGACAACATAACACACAATATTTATAGTGGTACCCTAGATTATGGTATGTCCACTTTCCCTCACACTTTTCTAACAGCATGTTAGACAGGACACTTCTCCAATCTCTGCTCCTAAGAGCTTACAACACGATCCCGCAGGACCACTCAGACTCCTCCATGACCTACAGCTATGGCACAAAGCCATAAAACTTAGTGATCCAAAAATCACCTACCTCAGGCCCGAAGTCCCTATAACTTAGGTTGGGAGGACAACCCTACCTCAAAGAGAATGACTCTCCTACAGCTTAGGCACAAAGGCCCTATCTCATATCCAAAGGATCTAATAACTCAGGCACAAGTTCCCTACAACTCAGACATCATCACTCTCCTAGCTCATGCTCAAAAGCTCTACCTCAGATCCAAACTAGATCCTGCTCTCAAGCCAAAGCCTACACTTAGATCAACAAAAGATCCTACCTCAGAGAATAAATCTCTTATAGCTCAAGACCTCAAGCCCAACCTCAGATCCATAACTAGATCTTACTCTCAACCTTTATTACTTTAGGATAGCAACTCAGATCCAAAAGGATCTTATAGAATGGAAGTGGGTTGGTGATTTGATTTGACATAAGAGAAATTTCTCTGTGCCAACCTTCCTGGACTGAGATAAACTCAACCCAACTTTTACTTCAGGGAAATAGTCCCTGAGCCTACCTTCCTAGACTGAGAAAGTCTCAGCCCTATCTTCTTCACTGCAACAAGTGTAGATCTTCAATAAATAGCTACTTGTGCTAGAACTAAACTGCAGGACAGCTGCTCTGCTTCTTCTTCCCTTCATGGACTAATTAGATTCAACCATAACTTTGACTTCAGAGAAATAGTCCTCTGAGCCTGCTTTTAGATCACTGCTTCTTCAAGCTTTCCTCTTCACAGCTTCCAAAAACGTTTCTTCAGAAATGATAAGCTAGAACTTCGAAGGACTGCAGCTATGGTTGGCCCTTTGCTGCTACCTCTTTCTCTCAGAGAAATTACTCTGATCTTGCTGTTGGTGGTGAAGATGACAACAACTATCTTTGTTGAGCTTTCAGATGCTGCAGCTAAGTTAAGACCGTTGCTTCTTCTACTTCTTCTTCTTCAGAAATTTCCTCTGACCTTGCTGGTGTAGGTGAAAATGACACCAGCTATCTTTTAGAACTTTCAGATAATATGATATGAACTTCCTTCTTCAAGATTTACAACAATGGAGAAGAAGAAACGAAGTCCAGCTGGATTTCCAAAAGCTAATTTCTTTGATTTGATCTCCACCTTTTCTATTCTGCCGATCAACGACTATTTTGACCAATGGGCCACATTGAAGTTTACAACAACAACTTTGCTTTATAAAGCAAAAGTCGTATAGTAGGCCTGCGACATCGTTTGTCGCATACTGTAGCCATCCCGCCACATTTTGAATTTTGTAGACTTTTGCTAACGTTAGCATCTGTAGACTTAGTCAAATTCAAATACTTTAGTATAGGCGTTGAGAGCGTTGAGTGAACAAGCTTCACTCAATGCTTTTGTCCTTAGCCAATCTTTGTGCATCTTAGGCATTGATACCATTGAGTGAACAAGCTTCACTCAATGCTTTTGTCCTTAGTCGATCTTTCTGCATCTCAAGCGTTAAGAGCATTGTGTGAGCCTTCATCACTCAATGCTTTTTTTTGGTTTAGCCAATCTTTCTATACCAGTAGGAATTCAGTGAGCATTCATCACTCAACGCTATAGTACTTAGACAGTTTTTATCACTAGGTGTTGAGTGAGCCTTCATCACTCAACGCCAAAACCCTTAGTCGCATTCCTGAATGAAAGTGTTGAGTGTTGCTTCTTCAATCAGCTCTTTCTGCTTTAGCCTATTATGTTGATGAGTTGCTTAGTGAATAGCCTTCACTGAACACTTCTGTACGTAGACAGATTTTCTGTCAGCTTAGGGGTTGAGTGAGTTGAGTGAGCCTTCATCACTAAACTCCATCTAGACTTTAGTAGTCTCAACTACTTATGCGTTGAGTGAGCCTTCATCACTCGACACTTCTGGACTTAACCAGATTTCTTTACTGTCAAAGATATAGATTTGACTATCTGAGCTTTACTCAACGCTTCTTTGTAGTATGGCGTTGATTGAACTGCCTTCAATCAAAACCTGTGGACTTAGACACTTTTTGGCCTTGCAAATAGTCAGACTTTGACTGACTTGACTTTACTCAACCCTTCTTGTTGTATGACTTGACACAAGGATTTATAGTGGTTTCCCAAACTGGGAACGTCTACCATCCCGGATCGCCTATCTAGCACTTCGGGCTAGACTCGGCTACTTCACCAAAACTCAAGTTAATAATAATCTTACACCTCAAACTCTTCTACTCCTACAAACTCGGAGAAAAACTTCCCCTACATTCCATCCTCAACAAGGATCTACAAAAGAAACTCGGAAGAACCATTTCCTACAAAGCAATAAGAAAAATCTTGTTTAAAAAGAGAACTCCTTTATCCCATATCTGAAAAAATTATTCTTCTTCATTGCTTGAAAGTTATGACTGAAAGAAGAAGAATTGGAATTTTCTGCACAAATCGGATCTGAGAAATGATTGATCTTTGAATGAATGTAAATCTGAAATCTTGATATCGATTGAGTTCTTCCTTTCCAAGATGAATCACAGATAAGGAGAGAGTTGGAGACTACATTCTTCGTGAAATTAAATTTAAAATTCCAATCATTTTGGGTAATAAGAGCATGATTACATTTCTCATTTTGAATTGTGATTATTGGTCTTCTGAAATATTTCAAGACTTTTTATAGGCGATTTTTCTCCAGTGGCTTAATTTCAAACTAAGATCTGCCATTCACATGTGCAGTATATGGCGAAAAGCCTAATTTAGAAAGCCGTGAAAACCAAGAATGATAATGAAGAAAAATTACTTAAGTCCAATTCATCAAGCTATCATGTGCACTTTCCATAATACTCGACAAACTCGTCAAAATGACTTGGAAAGAACTTACGTGAGAAGTTGAGACTTCACAAGATCTTTCGATGAATTGTCTGAAAGCTCTCGAGAGTACTCGACGAACTTACTTGTCATGTCGACGAAATATACTAAGAACCGGCTAAAAACATTCATCTATGAAGTTCACTTGACTTCTTCAAAGCACTCAACGAATTCCACGAGTATTCTCATAAGTACTCGACGAATTCCATTGAGTACTTGATTAATTGTACTTAGCCGTTCTGATCAGCAGTTCTCAATGATCTCTCAAGTACTCCTTAGATCACTCAACGAATTCCCTTGAGTACTCGATGAATTGTACTTAGCCGTTCTGATCAGCAGTTCTCAGTGATCTCTCAAGTAATCATGAGATCACTCGACGAATTATACATGTGGTTAAGTTAGTACTTGACAAATTTAACGAGACATCACATGATCCTTCGATAAAATTTCCGTAGACTGAATCTGCAACTTCTGAATGTCAATATCATTTTTGATGTTAGATGAAGTACACTCTATTAAAGAGATTACACATGGGTCAACACAGTAACATCCCTTTTTATTCTAGGGTAGGACATGTTGTGAGTGTGTTGGGTTAGGCTAGGTAGTGACCTTAGGACCCAATGAATTATGTTGAGCTCACATGGGATCCATAGTGTTCAATTCAACTTAGGTCAATCTAGACCAAATTGAAACCACAAATACAAATTGACCTCACCACTGTGTCCCTAACCTTATTTGAAACCTAGGTGACCCAAAAGCCCTAATATAGGGTCCCTAAATTGGCCAAGTTAACCAAAGTGAACTTTAGGTCAACATAGGTCAACTCAACCCTAATTGGCTCAATTAAGCATCACATGATCAAATTTACCCCACCACAAAACTCCAAATCCTAATTGGAGTGCATTGGACCATAAATCCACATCACAGGGTCACCCATTAATCCAATTTGACCAAAGTAAACCTTAACACTAATTTGGTCAAAATCACATGCATGGGTTCAATTAGCCCAATTGGGACATCACCATCGCCGAACCAATATTGGGTGGTGTCGTAAGACTACTGACCATCAAGTGGGGTCAGCCCACTCATCAATTTGACTAAGTCGACCCTAAAGTCAATCGTGGACAACATTAAGCCTAAATGGGGAATTAAGGAACCAAGCCCAATATAAATGGGCTAAGGACATGGACCATGTACCATCCAATAGCGTGCATGCCCAATGACAATCCATGCCCTCTTGTTTTGAAGGGAGATGACATGAATGGAGGCATTTTGGTCATTTCCCCCAAAGTTTAGAGAGAAAGAAGAGGGAAATGAGGGATGGAAGCCACTTGGACATCCTCCACTCCACCCAACCTCATTTCTGAGCCCACACAGTAATTCCCAACAGGATTCCAGGGGTGGTTGACACATGGCAGCAAGGAGGATCATCCAATGCTCATGGTCAGCCACCCAATAATGGAAACTCACTATACAACCTTACCCGCTCAATTCTGACCCTAACAATAGCTTCAGTGAGTCTAAAGGTGCTGAATTTGTGTCCTGCATCAAGGCTTTAGGTGGACAATCGAGCTCGGGAGCTAGCTTGCCGGAAAACTTGGTAATTGTGCACCACCACCACACCCGCCGCCAAGCCCATCTCCAGGTCCATTTCTCCTCCCCTCCCTTGTTCTAGCTTTCTAGATCAATTAGGAGAGAATCAGGTTCAATTGAGTCCGATTCCATGAGAGAAAATGAGAAAATACCGAGCTTTTCTTCTTACTCAACTCACAAGAGGAGTTGTCTCCGGCAACCATGTCGTCGGAAAATGCAAGCCACCACCTCAATGGTGGTGTTGGTGATTAGGGACGGCAGTGGTGGCCACTGGATGGCTGGGAAATGTGAGATCAAAATGGTCTAGGATGGGTCAATATTATCCGTTGTCTAGAGGTAGGGGATGACCCGATGCCGTCCATTTTATACAGATATTAATCTATATTGTTATTAATATTCTGTCACACTTATTAAAGTAACTTGCATGCACAAATTAAGCCCTTTAGATGCAGATTAAGGAAAGGTGACCAGCACGAAAAGTGTAGCGATGTGTCTTAACTTTAATTAGGCACCAGAATCAAGTCATTTGGAGCATAGTAGCTCCTTGTAGGTCAATCTTCCTAGGACTGCTCCTAGCTTAGGATAGAAATTAAAATGAGTATAAATGATAGATGAAAACTCGAAATGTGATGTAATTTGGACAATGCATGTATATGTCCCTGACCTAGTTTGTTCCCAAAAATTAGATTTTTAGGATAGTTTATTTCATAATTTGATCTATCAAATTAATGTAATTTACGGAGTTTTACAACTCAAAACTATCCCAAATTTGTATGGTAAGTCTATGAGCTCATTTTAGAACCCTGGTAAAAATTTAGATTCATTTGGATCCTTACATATTGGAGAATCCATATTACAAGTGGGAGGTATATGTATATTTGGTGTGCCTTTAGCAAAAAGGTGAAAATGGGGAATTAAGACCATTTGGCTCATTGTATGTCAATGAAACTCTGGCTAAGAGTTTATGAAGACCAAATGCATCATCCATGGTGAAGTTAGGATTTTTGGAATCAAAAATCCTAAGGTTTCAATCTATTTTAAATTTAGCACATATTTATGTCACAATAGGAAATATGGACAATTTATATTGCAAAATTTTAGATCTCAGACACAAGCCCTGAAATGCTATTTTATTGCTCTGGGAAACTTAGTGGGATTTTTGGATTTTATTTCATGTGGAGAATTGTACAAATTTCAATTATGCCCTTAGATGTTTTGATTAAAAGGGGGGACAAGTATGACTTGGAAAATTATGGAATTTTTTACAAGATCATTATTTCAGTACTATAGATCTCTGTAAATTTTCTTAGCATTTTGGATTGGTAGATATGATATTTTTATGAATAGTGCATTTTTATAAATACTATAAATAGTGAATATCTCTTGTCAAATCTCAGTGGATGTTTATGAAAATTTGTTTTGACCACTCCCATGATAATATTGTCATCTAAGAATTTTCTTTGAATTTTTGGTTGATTATTTTTGTTACTTCATTTGGAAAGGGGTAATATTGTGTTATTATTCATAAATAGAAAACATGGGTCAAACCAATCTTGGAAATTATGAAATTTTGTATACTAACTCTTTATACCTTGATGAACACCAGATATATTAATCAGACCTAGAGGATCTCTGCTCTTGGTAGCTCATGTTCAATGTGACTTAGGTCACATAATTAAATAAGTTTAATTATGGCCCAAAATAATTAAGAAAACTGTGATTTTTTGATTTTTTTTACTAATTAACACTTGATGAACCTATGATAAAAATTTGGAGGCCTTTGGCCAAGGGAATTTGGAAGTCACCTCATACGGACATTGGATCGGCCCATGGGCTTCATTTAGAAAAATTGACATATAGTGTTTAGATCATCCAAACCACATTTAATGTGTTACCCGGCCACCTAAAGTCTTGTACTTGGTGATTGTGCATCATTAGAATTGTTTTTGATCCATAAGGATTTTTGTGGTATGTTTGCACCGTCTATGGAATAGATGCATAAGGGTGGGATAGGTTTGGCATTCAAGATAGTGGAATATAATTTGATTAAATACATGTTTGGGAGGCAATGGAACCTTGATTGGAATGCTAGGATATGTCACTACATAGTGTCAAGTGCTAGTGTGTAATGGTCGTTTTAAGGAATAGCTAGGTCGGAGTCCGGCGAAAGATCATCACTCTCCTATAAATTCCTTAAGTCATTAGGTTTACTCAAGAGTAACAACGAGAGTGGGGTGTTAATAACAGGTAGACATTAATAAAATTAATTGTATTGGAAGGGGGGATTTGGGCTTTAGCTGATCGTATTCTCTAGTACCACTGCGAGCCGTTCACCAGGTAGACCTTTGGAAGTCCGGGATTAACCCTAAGTCATTAGGTATCACTAAAATTAGATAAGAGTAGTCTAATAGGTTAAAGGAACAATATAGCAATCACACCTGTGTAGGATTGGAGTGATACAGGATATGTTGGTCCTGCGAGCTAGAGGCTCAAGAATTTTATACAGGATGAGTTAGACCTGCGAGCGGGAGTCTCCAGAGCTTTATATCAAGATGGGTTAGTCCTGCAAGCTGGAGTATCAGGTTGAGATAACTTGCATGTGCATAGAAACAAATTGGTGGCGGGTAATCGGTACCAGGCCAGTCATAACACCGATGGTAGTACGTTGAATCTGGCGAGGTGTGAGGGTTTGAGGGGCTAGTAGGTATTTTTATATTGTAGTCTTGAAGATGATACCCAAAAATGCACACTCGGCCATAAAGACTGGAGGGATAGCCTGTAATACCCCCATCAATCACATAACATATAACAAAATGTCCGGCCGGGGCCCGACGCCATATACTACGAATAGTTAAAGGTGTTACTAATTGAAACCATAATCGAATATCACGCATCCAATCACAGAGTGCATTCTAGCGGAAGGTTAAAAGGAACCCAACCAAATATATATCCACTAACACAATGTGTAGGAATGACAAACTAAATACACAGATAGTATTGGACTTAAGTCCTTACATTGGCACGCAAGCTGACCACACATGAATGATAATGTAAATGGTCTATTTCCCGCATGGCTAGGCTGGACCCGCATGAAGCATTCCACCGTACGGTGGTAAACAATAAAATTGGTCAGCATTACCTGACCAAATTATAACGACCTCATCCCTCACTCGGGGTGGTGGTCTCCTTCCCTGTAGGCATTAGTATAACCAAATATTAGTATCCAAAACGTGCAACCTAAGCATCATTCAACACAGATGTTGGCATTGCGGCCATATGCCTCGTGCACTTATGGAACATTATCAGTGTTCCAGAATTCACAGAGTCCCGCATTCATTCTCAGCGATGGTTATCATATCTTGAGTATTTTTAGTATTTTCGGGCCGAAGCCAAAGACTCGCCACTATGTCTACGACAAAGTCATGGTGATCCCCTAGATACCCTCATTGACTCACTCCAAGTCGGACTGCATAGGGCTAGGTAGAGTTTAGCTCTTTCATGTCGCTCAAATCACTGGGTGCAACAGGCCACGATGCGGGTCAGCCTCCCCTTTCTCGTTCACAATCATACATAACTCTGTTTTGTTCAAAGGCTGGCACTTACAGCCACCTATGCTGGGCCACACTGTCTCTCAGTTCACACATGTTGTCACCCAGGCCTTCAAAATCCAGGCCTCATAATCAATACAGTGCTTAATGGGAGCTATCGTCGGAGGTAGCGCTACCGTTGCGCGGTAGGGGACAGATCATCGATTGTTCCCCCTTTTTCAGGCATTTTTTTTGGAGTTTATCTCTGGTACTATCAATGCAGTCATCTGCACACCCCCAACTCTGAAATCTATGTGATTACCACAGAGTCTTCTCCGACATAAAAAACATACAAAAATCACCAATACAGACCAACCAGTCTGAATAGGCTTCACGCAACATGTCTATTCCGTACTTCGATTCCGGATCTAAATGCAAGACTAACGGGGATACACAGATCTACCCGTCGGGATAACCACTTCCATGTGTTCAGGGAGCGTTTGCCCTCAAATGCCAAAATGAAGGACTTCACATGTCCAAGGAAGAGGATCATTACCCTAGACATCCGTTTCGGTGCCATGGAAGATATTCTAGCCAGAGGAAACTGGCTGTTTTGTTTTTGCCTCATTAGATCCTAAGGCATCCAGCAAATCCGAGCCACGAAACTCCAATGGCAGAGAGATCTCCTTCGACCGAAGTTCACTCTTCCCGCTACAGCCACTTAGCCCAAAGTTTCCAAAGAAATGTGGAAAAAACTTCACTTCAAGACTTTATATCGAGCAATCGGCACGCTGTAACAAGCTACTGCCACGCGGAACTGCCAATCAACCCCTCGTTTCATGATTCACCGCCTAGGTTCTCCAACCAAAGGCCTACACGTGGCCATGCCATTACAGATTCACTATCTTGGCATGATAGGATACTAACACCACGCGATAGCTAGCGACGGTTATGACACGACTGCTTCTGCTACCGCCGCGTGACAGTTACTACTGCCACGTGGTAGAAACCCGAGAACTTTGCCAAATAAATTGACCAAGGTACCTTCTGCGGTATCCCTTCCGCTCAGCGATAACTTTCTGAGTGGTCACCAAATAAATAGCCTAGATAATGTCGCACGATAACAACCTACTTCCGTCCGGTAGATAATACATCGAGTTTGCACACCTTACTCGATGATCTTGATGCCTGATGCTACCCAAGCGGTAACTTTCCCTTCTTAAAGAAACTTGGGGCGTTACAAATCTCCCACACTTAAAGAATTTCGTCCTGAAATTACATATGGCAGGAAAATGAAAGAGTATCAATACTATGAAAGTACACCTCAAACGAAAAGCTCGGGAATTTCCGCCTTTAAGGTTTGTTCCTGCACTAACAATAACTACTCACGGCCATAGTTGTCCCAACGGACCTTGACCATCCTGAAAGATATGGTACCTAAATACCTAGAGGGGGGTGAATAGGTGACCTAATCCTTATTAAACTTTAATGGCAGCAATCAGTTATATCACAGATTTCTAACTACTTTTGCACAGCAATAACAAAGCATACACAGCAAATAACAATCACAGCACAGTAGACACAGTGATTTATAGTGGTTCCCCAAGCTTTGGGTACATCCACTTTCCCCCTTCGCCTATCTAGCAGTGTACTAGATTCGGCCAAACTTCTCCACTGTCTCAGAACCCAAATTGGTTCCTACTCCTCAGGCCCAAGGCCTTACAACTCAGCTTTTCCCAAAGCATACACTCAGCCACAAAGGCCTACACTCAGCCAATCAAGGCCTACACTCAGCCAACAAGGCCTACACTCAGAGATTTCAATCTCCTACACTCAGGCTCTCAAGCCCTACCCTCAGCCTTTATAAATACAGGCTTACAATTCACTCAGATCCAAAGGATCCTACAAGTTAAAATGATTTTACAAATAATAACTCTACAACTCAGAAACAAGAGAGGGGAGTTGAGAGTTTCTTGATGAGTTCTTGGAAGAACTCAGCTGGATCCAATCTGACTTAGCTTTCTTCAAAGCTTCTTGAAAGTAGAACTGAATAAGAATGAATCCTTCTGCAGTTGTTCCTTGACCTCTGCCACTTAGAATTCAGAATAAATCTGAACCCTTCTTCTCAGCCTAGTTCCAAAGGCTGATTTCTTGGATGGAGCCCTCTCTCTCCAACTTCTTAGATCTACACTTCGACTGCAAGATCTTCTTGTGTTGATACTCTATGTACCACTTTAACAACTTGTTTTTCAACAATCTGAACTCTCGTTTCTGTAAACTGTAGGTGCCTATTTATAGGCCTTCTTCATGGTAACCGGCTGGTCCGGTTCATAACTGTCTTCTGACATCTCTGACAGGTGCTGTAGACCGGCTGGAACGGTAGCTGTCAAGTCATCCAGTCATTTCTTGAAAATCTCTAACTGTCTGAAAGTGTCGAGACTTTCTGTCTTTAAGTGTCGACACTTATAGTCCAAGTGTCGACACATGCTGTGTAAGTGTCGACACAAGTCTACAAGGTGTCGACACAACTCCTTGTATGTCTCGACACAGATTCTTCTTCAGGTGTCGACACTGAAATTGAGTGTCGACACAAGTACTTGATCTTCTATCTTTAGCTATATTCTTCTAAGTGTCGACACATCACCTTTGTGTCGACACAACTTCTTGTGTTGAATCTGTTAAGTGTCGACACTGCTTCTTGGTGTCGACACATAGTCTTCTATGTTGATACTTGCTAAGTGTCGACACAGCTCCTTGTGTCGACACTTGATTCTTCTGTCGAGACTTCAGCTGAGTGTCGACACATTCCCTTAGTATCGACACTTATACTTAGAATATTTTGTTGATAATTCTGTTCTTTGCTAAGTGTCGACACAGCTCCTTGTGTCTACACTTTCTTCAAGTGTAGAGTCTTCAGCTGAGTGTCGACACATTGTTCTAGGTGTCGACACTTACTTCATGTGTTGACTCTTCTGTTGAGTGTCGACACTTTATTTTTGGTGTCGACACTTTCTTCAAGTGCTGACTCTTCTGTTGAGTATCGACACTTTGTTTTTGGTGTCGACACTTTCTTCAAGTGCTGACTCTTCTTGTTGTGTCGACACATTGTTCTGGGTGTCGACACTTTAACTTAGTCTCTGCTGTCTTTTGCTGAGTGTCGACACAGCTCCAAGTGTCGACACAGCTCCTTGTGTCGACACTTTCTGTCTGGTGTCGACTCTGCATCCCAGGTGTCGACACATTGACTCCATGTGTCGACACTGCTTGTCTGGGTGTCGACACAAGTCTTCTTAAGTGTCGACACTTTCCCTCTGGGTGTCGACACATGGACTTAGAAACTTTTTGCTTCAGTCCAGTGATTACTTAACCTGCACAAATAAACTCAACATATATCAAATACATTATGATGTATATCATTGAGTTGGGTGAGGCTTCTTCAAATCAGGTACATTTAACCAATGTACCCAACAATCTCCCCCTATTTGGAGAAGTCATAACCCTTAGTCAATGATATACACCATTTATAATTAAAAATTACAAAGTGATGTAAAGCAGGATAAAGTACAGCAGGGTTAACATAACATGTATAAATCACACATGTATACACATACATCAACACAGAACAATTAAGAAATAGATATATTCACAGAACAAACATGAATTATATTGATCATATATTGTTCTAACATTTGTCTTATACATTTCCAGTAGTTCACAAAAATGTTTTACATTCAAAAGATTACAAAATAATCTTCAAGGAAATTCTTAAACTATTTCTGTTCAGGTTCCTTGATAACTATTCCCTTGCCAGCTTGAACTTGAGCTTTGACAGGGGCATCAGCAGTTTCAGCATCAGCAGGCTTCTTGCCTTTTAGATATTTCTTTTTAAGCTCTTCAGCTTTGATCTTCTGTCTCTCAAAATAATGGTATGGCTTAGGAAAGTACTTGCTAGGCTCCAATGCAGTAGGAGGTAGCTTTCCCATCTTTGCCTTCCTTCTATACTGAACTATTGCTTCCTGCCTGATCTCATGTTTTCTCCATTCAGCTTCAGAAAACCACTTGTTCCTGTCATGAGTGTTATCCTTGACAGCTTTCCAGGCAGTTAATATTATATTCCTAGAGGTAGGGCTCCACTATTCAAAGTCTGGCCTTTGTTCTGCTTGTTCCCTAAACCTCTTCTTCGACAACCTTGTCTCTTCCTCTTTCTGCAATGCCTCTTGCATGGCTTCTGAAATAGGTTGAACCACTTTCTCCAGAATAACATTAGACTTCCTGATGGTTAAACACTCGGAAATTATTTACGGTCACGCGGCGACCCGGCGGTTTTATTTGCGAAAAAAGGCGGAAGTGATTTTATTTAAGAAAACGGGGCGCGCGTATTTATTTATTTATTTTGGATATAAAAAAGGTTTAGAAATCGAGTTTTAACGAAAGGAGGCAAGTGCACCTATCGTGAGTAGTACAGGATATTCCGGGTGGAATATCGAGGTCGTATTGTTCTCGGGTCCGGTTCGATTATTTCTACTCTTCCCTGGAGGGGACTATTATTTTACCGATAATTATCTTGTCGGGATATTTATATATAATAAAAAGCAGAAAATGGCAGAAAGAAAAATGAAAGCATGAAGGTGGTGCCGATGAAGAGCTTAGCTCGATGGCACCGAAAAAACAATTGAACTAAAATAGACTTTAAATAAAAAGAGCTCCTAAATTTCTAATTAATTAGGGCGGAGACTTGGCCGTGGAGGTTCCACTAAAATGAGCTCACCTATCTCTAGGACTATCACTCACCTGAACGCTAAGACTATTCGACCGGGCTCTCGTCCGACGAAGGATTCCTCTTAACGCCCGCATTACGCTAAGAACCCCGCTATTGGGTGGGGAACCCAATCCGGTAGAGTTGGCGCGCCTCCTCTCTCGAGGGCTAGTGCGGAACTCTCTTTACCAAGGGGTGATCTGTCCATACGCACGGCCTCTCGGCGAGCGTATGGAAAACGGAAATAGGGCCCACACATCGATATGTGGTCCTACGCGTCGTTATCCCCGGGCAAACCTTAAGTACTTTTAATTAATTAGAAAAATTAGACCTTTAGTTATTTTAAGCTACTTTATCTGTCCCAATGCTCTTCGATGCCGAGGGCTAAGAATGGTTAGCCACTCATCGGAATGGGGACGGCTTGCGGGAAAAGCAGAAAAGAA
Source organism: Platanthera guangdongensis (assembly GCA_039583875.1). NCBI lineage: Eukaryota > Viridiplantae > Streptophyta > Magnoliopsida > Asparagales > Orchidaceae > Platanthera > Platanthera guangdongensis. The sequence goes on from JBBWWR010000059.1 coordinate 70,678, forward strand.
AGCAATAAAGGAAAGCAGTAAATGAAAGCAGTAAAATAAAGCAGGAAAATAAAGCAGAAAATTGCAAGTCCTACCCAAACGAGTAGGACTGAAGAAAGCAGTAAATTGCGAGTCCCGGCGCAACTGCGTGGGCGGGAGAAAGAAAGCAGTAAAACGCACACACGCAAGTCCTACTCAAATGAGTAGGGGAAAATAAATGCGGGTCCTACTCAACCGAGTAGGACAAAATAAATGCAACGCACGCACACACTCTCTCGACATAAAGTAAACACACACACTCTACAAGAAAATAAAACACACGCACACACTCGACAGAATTGAAATAAAGCAAAGCGCCATTTAACTCTTAACGAGTAGGCGGAAATAAATGCGCACACATAAAAAATTGCAAAAAACTAAGTTACCGAAAAAATAAAACAACTGCATTTCTACCGCTAGAATGCGGTAGAAATGCATAAAAAGGAAAAATAAAAATTAAACGGGAAGAAAGTTTTGCAAATAAACGCAAAAATGCAAGTGCTCGAAAAATAAAAACGAATACATTTCTACCGCTAGAATGCGGTAGAAATGCATAAAAAGAGAACGGAAAAATTAAATAAGGAAAAAGATTTTGAAAATAAAGGAAAAAAACAAGTGTTTGAAAAAGCAAAATAACAACTTATCCATTCTTATAATTCTATAAAAATGCCTAAAAAGTGGAAGAAAAGTTAAAAGCATGAAAAGTTTTACAAAAATAACAAAAAAAAAACGACTAAGTAAGAAAAATCAAAACCACCTTTTAATCATTTTTATATTTTCATAAGGATGAACAAGAACGGAAAAGCTAAACTATGAAGATAATGAAAACAATAAAACTAATTTAAACTCATACACACACACACACATGTAAAGAAGAACAAAAAAAACTAAGTTAAAACAAGGAAGAAAGATAAGATTGCATAAGGGTAGCCACATAGTTGAAGTCCAAATCCATAAAAGAGAGAAAAACTACAATTTTATTAAGCTAAAAACGAAGATTACAAAGATATGAAAATAAAGGAGAGGGGGAGAAATTTCCCTTACATAACATTTGGACTCATCCGAGCAGCATTTCCCCTATACAAAATGGTTCAAAAAAAAGGAACAGGAATTCAAAGGAGCAGCTCTGAATTTATAGAAAAAAATTACATGGGTCACGCCCTTGGTCACGGGCGTGACAGGGGGCGTGACAGTACTATTTGGAAGGCGGCCGGCGATTTGACGGGAAAGTTGACTTCGGGCTGGACACGTGGCGGTCTCGCAGTGGTCACGCCCTTGGTCACGGGCGTGACAGGGGGCGTGACAGGTAGGTGGATCTGGGCGCGGTGCGCGCCGAAAGTCTTTGGGCAGGTCTTGTCGGCCAGGTGCAGTGGTCACGCCCCAGGTCACGGGCGTGACTCTGGGCGTGTCGGCTGGTGTCGACACTCGACGAATGTCGAGCTGAAAGTGTCGAGTTGAAAATCGTCGAGCGGAAAGAGGTGTCACGCCCTAGGTCACGGGCGTGACTCTAGGCGTGACTGCTAGTGTCAACACTCGACGATCGTCGAGATGAATTCGTCGAGTGGAGTGAACACGGGCTTGGGTCACGCCCCGTGTCGGGTGACACGGGCGTGACCCCGGGCGTGTCAGGCTTTGGTCTTCAAAATTCGCAGATTTCACGGCTTTTGACGTGTCACGCCCTGGTCACGGGCGTGACCAATTTGTCACGGGCGTGACATGTCAATTTTTTGGCAGATTTTCATTTTTTCCTGAAAAATAAAATAAAATAAGTTAGTATAATATTTACAAAAATAGGAGCATTTTATTGAATAAAAATAAGTAAAAACGACAAAAAGAAAGGAAAACGACTAAATTAATGTACAGAAAAATAGGTATATTTACAATTCATCAAATACCCCCATACTTAAGCTTTTGCTATTCCAGAGCAAAAGTTGGAGATGAACTTATAAGGAATAAAAGAAATCCTAAGTTTAGCTACCGCTTGACTTAATTAAAAGGAAGATCAAAATAAACATCCGGGGTTAAAGAATTAAATCCTAATTTATGAAATGTTATGAATAGAGGAACAGTTTCAAAAAGACTTCTAGATAAAATAAAATAGAAAGCAAAAATTTATTTTTGTTAGTTTAACAAAGATGGATTGGATTTATATAAAAAACTTTAGCTTAAAAGAAATTAAAGGAAATAATGCAATTTAAAAATTATGCTCTCAAAAAAATTTTAAATTAAGTCTAGAATCATTGAAATAGGCTAAGTGGTTTGGTGGTTTATGAAGAAGGCTTGAATATTGAGGTGAGGTAATTTTTTCTCGAACCTCCAATTTTTTTCTTTTCGGATAGTTAGGAAAACGAAATCTTATTTTCCTAACACATAATAATTTTTTTCTTTCTTCATAAGGATAAAATTAACCCAATGTATATTTGTAGGAGTAATGAATTTTATCCTCTTACTCCATATATAATCTTTTTAAATTATTGGGTGCCTATGTTTACGGAACGAAATCTTATTCTCATTGACATAGGATCTTTTAAGGGATAGGGGGGAATCATGTCAATTAAGACACGAAAAAAAATGGAAGTGGGTTTAGTTTTTCAAAAATAAAACTAGCTTTTAATCAAAAAGTTTTGAGAGCAACCTTTTTTAAAATGAACGTTCCAATGTTTCTAAAAGCATGAAGTTGAAATAATTGAAATCCATGGATGTTATTTTCTAACATAAAAAACGAGCTTCTATTTATAAAATTAGAAGTGGTGGTGAAAAACAAGTTCCCTATTATAAGGAAAAGACATAAAAAATTCTTTAAATCTTAACCCCAGATACTTAAATCTATCGAACTTTAATTAATAAACGAATAGTAAGGAAAGAATAACTAAAATTCGCATATAAATTAACTCGAAACTAGATTTTTGGAAAGCAAAAAGGGTTAAGAAATGGTATATTCGAATTATTTTATTACATAATTTAACAAAACATTTTTTGATTTTTAGAGTTTTATCATTTTTTTTGTGTTTTAATTATTATCTTTTTTGGATTTTTTAGATTTTTTATCTTTTTAGGGTTTTGGGGTTTTTCTAAGTTTTTTTTTTTTTTTTTTTTTTAGTTTTTAGTTTTTGAGGATAAATTATTTACAAGAAAGAGGAGAGAAAGAAATGTTATTTACAAAGAAGATAGGGGGGAAAGAGAGATTTTTACAAAAAAAGCAAAGTAAAAACTCGATTGCGGCCCCGCGAACAGACTCTTATTTGAATGGTTGGTTCGATGAGTCGACCGTCGCGGGCAGGCAAGACGCAAGTTTTTACAAAAAAGAAGATGAGGGGGGAAGAGAGATTTTTTTTTTTTTTTGAATTTTTATTTTATGAATTTTTTTTTTGAACTTTTATGATTTTTGTTGAAAATTTTTTTTTTAATTATTATTAAAATAATAAAAAAATTTTTTTTTTTAAGTTTTTGATTTTTGCATTTTTTGTATATTTTTTTTTTTGTTAAGTACTGAATATAAAAAGTGCAGAATAGGAAAACACCCCCATACTTAAACCCAACATTGTCCCCAATGTTGCAATCTAAGTATGCGGAACAGATAATATACAAAAGATAATAAGTACAAAAAGGACAAAGGGAGGGTAGGAGCTTCCCTAAGACGAGCGCGGGAGGCCCAGGTTGGAACCCTGCATTATTTAGAAGAAAAAGCAAAACGATAACAGAAAAAATAAGAAAGATAAACTCGGCCTAAAGATCGCGGGCGGTAGGGGGGCGATGTGTGTGAGGGAGTCGGAGGTAGCTAAGGCCTTAGCGACCACTACGTGATAAAAATGTGATCCCCTAGCGCGCATAAGAGTGAGGACCGCGCCGAATCAAAATAAAAGAAAATATAATAAGTTAAATTAAAGTAAAATATATATATATTTTTTAAGTTTGTCATTTTTTAGTTTTTTTTTTGTTTTGTTTTTTTTGTTGTTTTTTTTTTCAAAAACAAGAATGAAAATAAAAAATAAAAATATTTTTTGTTAAGTTTTTTTTTTTTTTTCATTTTTTGGATTTTTAGTTTTTTTTTTTTAGTTTAGTTTTTTTTTTTTACTTTTATAGTTTTTTCAAATTTTTAATTTTTAAGGTTTTTCAAAATTTTTTTTTTTGTTTTGAGTTTTTCAAAAAAAAATTTTTGGTTTTATAAATTTGTAAATATATATATATTAGTTATTATTATTATTATTATTATTATTATTATATTGGCCATATTTATATATATATATAAAAATATAGGTAAAATTAATAGATTTCCAGGGTTTAAAATAACGAACCTAAAATTTCCCCGGCAACGGCGCCAAAAACTTGATGGTTAAACACTCGGAAATTATTTACGGTCACGCGGCGACCCGACGGTTTTATTTGCGAAAAAAGGCGGAAGTGATTTTATTTAAGAAAACAGGGCGCGCGTATTTATTTATTTATTTTGGATATAAAAAAGGTTTAGAAATCGAGTTTTAACGAAAGGAGGCAAGTGCACCTATCGTGAGTAGTACAGGATATTCCGGGTGGAATATCGAGGTCGTATTGTTCTCGGGTCCGGTTCGATTATTTCTACTCTTCCCTGGAGGGGACTATTATTTTACCGATAATTATCTTGTCGGGATATTTATATATAATAAAAAGCAGAAAATGGCAGAAAGAAAAATGAAAGCATGAAGGTGGTGCCGATGAAGAGCTTAGCTCGATGGCACCGAAAAAACAATTGAACTAAAATAGACTTTAAATAAAAAGAGCTCCTAAATTTCTAATTAATTAAGGCGGAGACTTGGCCGTGGAGGTTCCACTAAAATGAGCTCACCTATCTCTAGGACTATCGCTCACCTGAACGCTAAGACTATTCGACCGGGCTCTCGTCCGACGAAGGATTCCTCTTAACGCCCGCATTACGCTAAGAACCCCGCTATTGGGTGGGGAACCCAATCCGGTAGAGTTGGCGCGCCTCCTCTCTCGAGGGCTAGTGCGGAACTCTCTTTACCAAGGGGTGATCTGTCCATACGCACGGCCTCTCGGCGAGCGTATGGAAAACGGAAATAGGGCCCACACATCGATATGTGGTCCTACGCGTCGTTATCCCCGGGCAAACCTTAAGTACTTTTAATTAATTAGAAAAATTAGACCTTTAGTTATTTTAAGCTACTTTATCTGTCCCAATGCTCTTCGATGCCGAGGGCTAAGAATGGTTAGCCACTCATCGGAATGGGGACGGCTTGCGGGAAAAGCAGAAAAGAAAGCAATAAAGGAAAGCAGTAAATGAAAGCAGTAAAATAAAGCAGGAAAATAAAGCAGAAAATTGCAAGTCCTACCCAAACGAGTAGGACTGAAGAAAGCAGTAAATTGCGAGTCCCGGCGCAACTGCGTGGGCGGGAGAAAGAAAGCAGTAAAACGCACACACGCAAGTCCTACTCAAATGAGTAGGGGAAAATAAATGCGGGTCCTACTCAACCGAGTAGGACAAAATAAATGCAACGCACGCACACACTCTCTCGACATAAAGTAAACACACACACTCTACAAGAAAATAAAACACACGCACACACTCGACAGAATTGAAATAAAGCAAAGCGCCATTTAACTCTTAACGAGTAGGCGGAAATAAATGCGCACACATAAAAAATTACAAAAAACTAAGTTACCGAAAAAATAAAACAACTGCATTTCTACCGCTAGAATGCGGTAGAAATGCATAAAAAGGAAAAATAAAAATTAAACGGGAAGAAAGTTTTGCAAATAAACGCAAAAATGCAAGTGCTCGAAAAATAAAAACGAATACATTTCTACCGCTAGAATGCGGTAGAAATGCATAAAAAGAGAACGGAAAAATTAAATAAGGAAAAAGATTTTGAAAATAAAGGAAAAAAACAAGTGTTCGAAAAAGCAAAATAACAACTTATCCATTCTTATAATTCTATAAAAATGCCTAAAAAGTGGAAGAAAAGTTAAAAGCATGAAAAGTTTTACAAAAATAACAAAAAAAACGACTAAGTAAGAAAAATCAAAACCACCTTTTAATCATTTTTATATTTTCATAAGGATGAACAAGAACGGAAAAGCTAAACTATGAAGATAATGAAAACAATAAAACTAATTTAAACTCATACACACACACACATGTAAAGAAGAACAAAAAAAACTAAGTTAAAACAAGGAAGAAAGATAAGATTGCATAAGGGTAGCCACATAGTTGAAGTCCAAATCCATAAAAGAGAGAAAAACTACAATTTTATTAAGCTAAAAATGAAGATTACAAAGATATGAAAATAAAGGAGAGGGGGAGAAATTTCCCTTACATAACATTTGGACTCATCCGAGCAGCATTTCCCCTATACAAAATGGTTCAAAAAAAAGGAACAGGAATTCAAAGGAGCAGCTCTGAATTTATAGAAAAAAATTACATGGGTCACGCCCTTGGTCACGGGCGTGACAGGGGGCGTGACAGTACTATTTGGAAGGCGGCCGGCGATTTGACGGGAAAGTTGACTTCGGGCTGGACACGTGGCGGTCTCGCAGTGGTCACGCCCTTGGTCACGGGCGTGACAGGGGGCGTGACAGGTAGGTGGATCTGGGCGCGGTGCGCGCCGAAAGTCTTTGGGCAGGTCTTGTCGGCCAGGCGCAGTGGTCACGCCCCAGGTCACGGGCGTGACTCTGGGCGTGTCGGCTGGTGTCGACACTCGACGAATGTCGAGCTGAAAGTGTCGAGTTGAAAATCGTCGAGCGGAAAGAGGTGTCACGCCCTAGGTCACGGGCGTGACTCTAGGCGTGACTGCTAGTGTCGACACTCGACGATCGTCGAGATGAATTCGTCGAGTGGAGTGAACACGGGCTTGGGTCACGCCCCGTGTCGGGTGACACGGGCGTGACCCCGGGCGTGTCAGGCTTTGGTCTTCAAAATTCGCAGATTTCACGGCTTTTGACGTGTCACGCCCTGGTCACGGGCGTGACCAATTTGTCACGGGCGTGACATGTCAATTTTTTGGCAGATTTTCATTTTTTCCTGAAAAATAAAATAAAATAAGTTAGTATAATATTTACAAAAATAGGAGCATTTTATTGAATAAAAATAAGTAAAAATGACAAAAAGAAAGGAAAACGACTAAATTAATGTACAGAAAAATAGGTATATTTACAATTCATCACTTCCCTTCAGTTGGGCTATACATATGATGAATGTCAGCTTGCACCATTTCAAAATCTGGTGGAGGATAGATCACTTGAGCTACCTCTGGTTGCTCACCTCCAAGATATGCAGTTTGAATCCCAGATTCTGCAACATTGTCATCATCACAGAGTGGAGGATAGCCCAGTGTAGCTCTGATGGAATTAGATATCCATTTGGCATGATCAGAGCTAGCTTTGACTAAAACTCTCTCCCCCTTTATGACTTCTCGAGTCATATGATCTCTGACATCATCCTTTTGAAATCTGATTTGACTATCCAAGTATCTGACTCCATCTTTAAAGAATGGTTTAAGCTTTTGAAGTTGTTCAGAGATGACCTTCTGGGAGGCTTGGATAGCAGTCTTTACAGCAGAAAGTTCTTCCTGGAATACTTTATCAAAATCAGCTTTAGCAGCAGCAGTAGATGTAGAAGGTTCAGCAGCCTTGTTCTTCAATTCAGTGACTATAGCATTATGAGAAGCAGTCAAGTTGTCATTCATCCTTAGTTGATTTTCAAGAACATATCCTTGCTTCAATGCTATATCATCTACTTGTGCTTTGATCTTCTCTTGGTGTGTGGCCAAGTATACTACTGCATTTCCACCTTTGTGAAAACATTCAGTCATCTCCTTCTTGTTGAGATTCATCTCAAACCTGATGGATTTTATATCCTGGGCCAGATCAAATTGGAGTGATTTCTGCCCTTCATCTACATACTTCTCTATGGCCTGCCTTTGCTCATCCAACTTTATCTGTAGTGCAACCATTAAAGCACTATAATCAGCAGTTGGAGCTTGCTGAACTATAGGCTGTGGTGCAATTGATTGTAAAGCCTTTTTGTAACTTTGACTCCTTCTCTTGAAGACATAAAGCTTCTTTTTTGTGCCCTTGTAGCCTCCTCATCTTCAGATTCTGAGGGACTGGCTATCTCAACTCTCTCCTTAGGGCTTTGAGGCTTCTCAGGTTGTTGCCTTATAGGCTCTTCTAGAACTTGCACTTGCTCCCCCTCAAGAGCAGCAGTCTCTTCTGCAGCAGTATCAGCTTCCTTATCAAAATCTGCTTGATCCAGATTTAGGAACAAGTCTTCCAGTATGTATTCTGGCGGTGAAGAAGCTGGAGAAGTTCTTGGTTCTTCAACCACAGGATCAGGAATTACTTCAACAGCAGATGTGTCTTCTATAACAACATCTGGAGCTTGACTATTCAGCTGAGTATGCTGATTAACATCAGATAAATCAGCATCTTCCATAGAAAAATCTAAAGTGTTTAGTTCAGTGAGTACCTCTTGAATGATGGTGGTGGCTTGCTCACTTTCCAGTGTAGATGGTGCTTCTACAACAGGAGGCTCCCCCTTGCTTTGATCCCTGTGGATGGGGCTAGCTTGTGGTAGCTCCCCCTGGATCTCTGCATCAGCTGGAGGAGCAGGAGGCTTCACTGCAGGCTCTTCCTCTTGGTCATCTGGAGTGAAAACAACTTGTTCTTCACTTTCAGAACTACTAGTGGACTCTTATGCCACTGGAGTAGTTTTTCTCTTTTTCTTTGGAGGAATCTCCTTCTCAATAACTGTCTTCTTTGGGGTTGGCATTTCCTTGGACAACACCCTGTCCCATCTAGAAAAGATCCTTAGATCCATCTTCCTCATGTGGTTTATCTTGATGCCTGCAGTAGTACTCATTACCTATGGTATCACACCAGCAAGGTAGAGACTTAAGATTCTGCCCAGGTTGGGTTTCTTCAGACTTTCCTTAATCTTGTCAAACACTATAACTGACCAATCAGTTCTTATAGTGAAGATAATTCTTGTCATTATACTGAACATGGAGGCAGACACTCTGTCATGCCCTCCTGGCTTACTGAGTAAGACCTTTCCCACTATCTCAGACAGGAATTTGCCTTGGCTGTTCATGCCCTTCCTATTAAACACAAAGCCTATCTTCATTTTTGGATCAAGTCCACACCAGGTTAGAGCTTCCCTGGTCCTTGAAGCTGTAACTTCTTCTTCTTCTTGAGTTTTTGGAAGCTGTAGAATCTTCCTCAGACTTTTGGGGGATACCTTAACCCTTGCACCATGAACTCTGGATTTGATTTTGTATCCAGATTCATCTATCTGAGCTCCATTAAGGAATTCAAGCACCTCCTTCTTCCATATCTTAGTTGGTTCAGACACTAGATATTCTAGTCCAGAATCGGCGACTAGGGTTACGACCGACTTGATTTCTTGATATGCATCGTCGAACGCGCCGCGCACTAGCTCATATCCTTCATTAACGTTCTCCTCAAGCTTTGGCGCCATTAGGGTTTGTAGAATTTGTCTTTAGAAAAGAGAGGTGTCGACACAGAAGTTTGAGTCTCGAAATTGTGAAAGCGTGTCGACAAACAAAGACAGAACCCTATTTATACCTTTCTGATTTTGAAGATGAACAGGCGGCACAGCTAACTTAAAATGTGTCGACACTGGCAATAAGTGTTGACACTGACTTATAATGTCTCGACACATATGTGTCGACACAAGTTTAGTCAACAGATTTTATGTGTCGACACATGTTTATGTGTCGACACAACATAACTCGACACATTGTCGAGACTTTACTTAGAAAAATTCTGAGTAAAACTTAAGTGTCGACACCATATTGGATGTGTCGACACCTACTTGACATGTGTCGACACTAACATTCTGAAGTGTCGACACCACATTCCTAGATGTGTCGACACCTTTTTCCTGAAGTGTCGACACCACTATTCTGTGTCGACATAGACTTGTCTATGTGTCGACACCTTTTTACTTAGTCATTTTCAAATCTGTAAACTTACTCTAAGTTTATCATTCCTAGTTCAATTTTGAATCTATTGAACTTAGCTTCTTCTAGGGGCTTAGTAAACATATCAGCTATTTGATTATCAGTTTTAACATATTCAAGTAAAATATCTTTTCTTTCTACATGCTCCCTAAGAAAATGATATTTAATTTCAATATGTTTAGTTCTACTATGAGATACATGGTTATTAGCTATTGAAATAGCACTAGTAGAATCACAGAAAAGTGGAGTTCTACTTACCTGAAATCCATAGTCCTCTAGCTGATGTTGAATCCACAGAAGTTGAGCACAGCAACTTCCTGCAGCCACATACTCTGACTCTGCTGTGGAGATAGCCACACTGGTTTGCTTTTTGCTACTCCATGAAATTAGTCTCCCACCTAGGAATTGATAGGTTCCAGTAGTGCTCTTTCTATCCTCTTTGCATCCTGCAAAGTCTGCATCTGAATACCCTATTAGATCAAAATCTCCATTCCTAGGGTACCAGAGGCCTAGATAGGGAGTGCCCTTTAGATATCTCAATATTCTTTTGACTGCTGTCAAATGAGACTCTTTAGGGCAGGCTTGATACCTGGCACAAACACATGTAGCATACATGATGTCAGGTCTACTAGCAGTCAAGTATAATAGGGAGCCAACTATCCCTCTATACAAGGTTTCATCTACAGGTTTCCCTGCATCATCCTTGCTAAGAGACATACTTGACCCCATAGGAGTCTTCATAGTGCTGGATGAATCCATACCATACTTCCTTATGAGTTCTAGGGTGAACTTTGACTGACAAATGGATAAACCACTCCTCAGTCTGTTTAACTTGGAGACCCAAGAAAAACTTCAGCTCTCTCATACTACTCATCTCAAACTGACCTTGCATAAGTTTTGCAAACTTTTTGCAAAGGCTGCTTTCAGTAGACCCAAATATAATGTCATCTACATATATTTGGACTAGTATGACTTTGCCTCTAGATTCCCTAAGGAATAGAGTCTTATCTATTTTCCCCCTTGAGAACTTATTCTCAATGAGGAAACTAGATAGGGTTTCATACCAAGCCCTAGGGGTTTGCTTTAACCCATATAAAGCTTTCCTAAGTCTATAGACATGATGAGGTAGAGTTGGATCAACAAAACCTGAAGGCTGTTCCACATAGACTTCTTCCTTAAGATTGCCATTTAGGAATGCTGACTTAACATCCATTTGGTAAACCTTGAATCCTTGATAGGTTGCATAGGCTAAGAACATCCTTATGACTTCCAGTCTGGCTACTGGAGCAAAGGTTTGATCAAAATCAATACCTTCTTCTTGCCTATATCCTTTAGCAACCAGTCTAGCCTTATTCTTAATGATGACCCCTTATTCATCCATCTTATTCCTGTAGATCCACTTAGTTCCTATTATATTGTGGTCTTTAGGTTTAGGAACTAATTCCCAGACCTTGCACCTCTTGAACTGATTAAGCTCTTCTTGCATTGCTTCAGTCCATTGTGGATCCAGTATTGCTTCTTCAAATTTCTTAGGTTCAACTTGAGACAGAAAGCTGGAGTAGATTGTTGCATTTATGCATCTGCTCCTGGTTTGTACTCCTTGTCTTGGATCTCCAATAATCTGCTCTACTGGATGATCTCTTAGATGCCTGTTGGCTGGAGGCATCCTAACTTCTGGTTGAACCTCTTCAGCATCTCCATCATGCTGTATTCCTTGTACTTCATCAGCAATTGGCACATGTAGTTCTCCCCCTGGACAACAGCTACTCTCCTCTCCTTGCTGTCTTGCAGCAGGAACTTCTTCTATAGTAAGCTTGTCCATTTTCTTTGTTAAACCTGTGGGGCTGCATACACTACTAGACAACTCATTGTTAATAAGTTTAGTCTCATCAAAAACTACATGCACAGATTCTTCTACAACTTGTGTAGTCAAGTTGTAGACTCTATAAGCCTTATTATTATTGTTGTACCCAACAAAAATTCCCTCTTGGGACTTGGCAGCAAACTTAGTTAAGTAAGACTTCCCATTGTTAAGTATGAAGCATTTGCAACCAAAGATCCTGAAATAGGATAGATTTGGTTTCCTGCCTTTCACAACTTCATAGGGGGTCTTGTTAAGCCTTTTAGTGATGGTAGCCCTATTTATAACATGGCATGCAGTATTAACTGCTTCAGCCCAGAAATACTCTGGCAGTGATGTATCACTTAATATGGTCCTACCAGCCTCTATCAAGGTTCTATTCTTCCTCTCAGCAATGGCATTTTGCTGAGGTGTTCTAGGTGAAGAGAATTCTTGAAATATCCCAAAGTCTTCACATAGTTTTGTCATGCTATCAGACTGAAATTCAGTACCATGGTCACTTCTAATTTTGACCACTGTACTATTTAGTTCATTCTGAATTTGCTTAACAAAGCTATAGAAGACACTAGGTGTTTCAGATTTATGTCTTAAGAAGAACACCCAGGAAAACCTTGAGTAGTCATCTACAACTACAAAGGTATAGACCTTCCTACCTAAGCTGTGAACTGGCATTGGACCAAAAAGATCCATATGCAAGAGGTATAAATACCTCACAGCATCTTTGTTTTCTATGCTTCTAAAGGTGGATTTAGTCTGCTTGCCCTTTTGACAAGCTGAGCAAATACCATCTTTAACACACTTAACTTGAGTACCATTCCTCACTAACTCTTTGCTAAAGAGTTTGCCAATAGTCTTGTAGTTAAGATGGGCTAGCCTCTTGTGCCATTTGACACAATGAGAGACTGTCTCATCAGCTACAAGACAAACAGGAGAACCATTGTTCTCAATCATAATGTCTAGGCAGTAGACATTCCTCTTCCTATAACCCGTCAAAATGATCTCTTGATCACTTGACCTCTTGATATGACAACCATTTTTAACAAATGAGATGTCATACCCTACATCACTTAATTGACTTATACTTATTAGGTTGTGTTTCAACCCTTTAACATAAGCCACTTGAGTAATGGTAACCAAGTTTGTAGAAATGTTACCAAACCCTTTGATGATTCCTTTTTCAGAACCACCAAAGGTTACTTTTGGACCATCTTTTATTGGAATATAGTCTTTTAGTAATCCTCTTATTCCAGTCATATGTCTGGAACATCCACTGTCCAAGTACCATGTTGGGGTATGGCCACTTGGACTCACCTGCAAAACAGATTAATGAACCTTAGAACCCAAAGAGTTCTTGGGTCCTTGGTACTTGTTAGTTTGCAATCTGACAAAGCTACCCACTGGCTTTCCAACAGGTAGTTTGGTACTCACTTTGGCACTACCATTGTGCCAACAGTCCACTGCAAAGTGGCCAACTTTGCCACAGCACCAACATTCAAACTTATTGTACCTTTGCTTAGGTACTGCCTTGGCTGTCTTGTCTACAGCAGGCTTGTTGAGTGTTGGGGCTTTGCCCTTGGACTTAGACTTGTACTGCTCAGTCCTAGCAGGTCCAATAAAACCCAGTCCAACCTTGCCTTTATGATGAACAAATTCATCAATTAAAGGTAGCACTGACTTAGGTTTAGAAAACCTAGCAACAAGCTCTCTCTCTTTCTGAAGATTGATCTCCAGACTCTTGATTTGATCATTTTTAAAAGTGATAGTCCCCATCTGAATCACTGTAATGTGTTTCAGCCTGGCTATCTCATTGAGCTTTTGATCAAATTGCTTCTCAGAATCTGTTGCAGCAGCTTTAAGATCAGCAATTTCTTTTGCCTGACTTTTGGCTAGGGACTTGCTTTTCTTGTAAGCTTGCAACAACACCTTATATTCATCTATAAGCTGATGAATATCATCCTCTGACTCAGATACATTCTCATCACTTGATGAAGATGAATCTGATTCTGAACTAGAACAAGAAACTGAACTAAGAGTTGAACTTTGTACCTTACTGTGTCCTGGTTGCTCCAGGATTTTGTCACTCTCAGTCAATGCCATCAGTCCTTGGCACTGACAGTCTTCTTGTTCATAGATAGACTCCATTATCTGCATGAATTCTTCTTCTTCTTCTTCAGCAAACAGCCCTATGTAGGCCTCAGCCTCAGACTCAGTTTCTGAAGAATAGATATCTGATAGAGTCTTCTCTTTCTTGGCTACAAAAGACTTCTCTTTCTTGCCTTTGAAATGAGTCTTTTTCCTGTCACTAGATTCTTTCCTCTTTTCAGGACAGTCTGCAATAACATGGCCCTGTCTATTGCAGCAATAGCACACTATCTTTGAACCAGTTGCCTTGCTAGATTTTGTCCTCTTCCTGTCCTTCTTTGAAGCCTTTTTATCTTGATAAAAATCTTCTTTTCCTTTTGAAGTAGAAGGCCTTGACCTCCACTGTTTCTTCTTCAGGAATTTCTGAAAGTGTCTAGTGAAAGCAGCAAAGTCTTCATCACTTTCACTGCTTGCAGATTTGGTGCTGACTGACTCATCTGACTCAGATTCAACTACCTTTGGAGGTGGAGTTGATGACTTATTTTTGCACTTCCTGGAGGCTTCTGTCTTGAAGGCTACTATTCTTTCCTTGTGCTCAGTTCTTGTTGATTTCTCCTCCTCTTTTCTCACTGTCAACTGCATCTCATAAGACAATAACTTGCCAAACAGTGTAGGAGGAGGAATTTCCCCTAACTTAGCCATTTCTCTTATGGCACAGATCTTGGTGTCCCAATCTTTGGTTAGGGACCTTAGGAACTTGTCATTTAGTTCATAGTTACTGAACTCTCTTCCATAAGACATGAGTTCATTCACTATTCTGTAGAACTTCTTATATCACTCAGTTATGCTATCACCCTTTCCTTGTCTAAAACTCTCATACTCCTGATTTAGCAAGGATTTTCTATCTTGTCTAACTTCTTCAGATCCTTCCATATACACTATAAGAGTGTCCCACATCTCTTTGGCTGTCTTACAGTGTATAAGATTCTGAAATGTTGCATCATCTATGACACTTACTATAATGTTTTGTGCCCTCTTGTCCATGGTGGCTAGGACAATCTCATCCTTAGTCATCTCAGAGAAATCCTTTGGAGTTCTCTGATTTGCATCTAGAACTGAAATATTCATGGGCACATAAGGCCCTTCCTTTACTGTGATGTAGATTCTAGGGTCTGAGGCCTCCATAAACAGCCTTACCCTTTCCTTCCAGATCCCAAAGATCTCTTTCCTGCATATGGGCAATTTCATGGAACCCAATTCCTTGTGATTCTCAGAGGAACCCATGTTTCTTGATTTTCTTGACTCTGTATGTTGCCTTACACTGAATCTGCCAATCAGGATCTCCTCAGACTGTTAGTCCTTTTGAGGAACCTGGCTTTGATACCACTTGAAAGATATGGTACCTAAACACCTAGAGGGGGGTGAATAGGTGACCTAATCCTTATTAAACTTTAATGGCAGCAATCAGTTATATCACAGATTTCTAACTACTTTTGCACAGCAATAACAAAGCATACACAGCAAATAACAATCACAGCACAGCAGACACAGTGATTTATAGTGGTTCCCCAAGCTTTGGGTACATCCACTTTCCCCCTTCGCCTATCTAACAGTGTACTAGATTCGGCCAAACTTCTCCACTGTCTCAGAACCCAAATTGGTTCCTACTCCTCAGGCCCAAGGCCTTACAACTCAGCTTTTCCCAAAGCCTACACTCAGACACAAAGGCCTACACTCAGCCAATCAAGGCCTACACTCAGCCAACAAGGCCTACACTCAGAGATTTCAATCTCCTACACTCAGGCTCTCAAGCCCTACCCTCAGCCTTTATAAATACAGGCTTACAATTCACTCAGATCCAAAGGATCCTACAAGTTAAAATGATTTTACAAATAATAACTCTACAACTCAGAAACAAGAGAGGGGAGTTGAGAGTTTCTTGATGAGTTCTTGGAAGAACTCAGCTGGATCCAATCTGACTTAGCTTTATTCAAAGCTTCTTGAAAGTAGAACAGAATAAGAATGAATCTTTCTGCAGTTGTTCCTTGACCTCTGCCACTTAGAATTCAGAATAAATCTGAACCCTTCTTCTCAGCCTAGTTCCAAAGGCTGATTTCTTGGATGGAGCCCTCTCTCTCCAACTTCTTAGATCTGCACTTCGACTGCAAGATCTTCTTGTGTTGATACTCTATGTACCATTTTAACAACTTGTTTTTCAACAATCTGAACTCTCGTTTCTGTAAACTGTAGGTGCCTATTTATAGGCCTTCTTCATGGTAACCGGCTGGTCCGGTTCATAACTGTCTTCTGACATCTCTGACAGGTGTTGTAGACCGGCTGGAACGGCAGCTATCAAGTCATCCAGTCATTTCTTGAAAATCTCTAACTGTCTGAAAGTGTCGAGACTTTCTGTCTTTAAGTGTCGACACTTATAGTCCAAGTGTCGACACATGCTGTGTAAGTGTCGACACAAGTCTACAAGGTGTCGACACAACTCCTTGTATGTCTCGACACAGATTCTTCTTCAGGTGTTGACACTGAAATTGAGTGTCGACACAAGTACTTGATCTTCTATCTTTAGCTGTATTCTTCTAAGTGTCGACACATCACCTTTGTGTCGACACAACTTCTTGTGTTGAATCTGTTAAGTGTCGACACTGCTTCTTGGTGTCGACACATAGTCTTCTATGTTGATACTTGCTAAGTGTCGACACAGCTCCTTGTGTCGACACTTGATTCTTCTGTCGAGACTTCAGCTGAGTGTCGACACATTCCCTTAGTGTCGACACTTGTACTTAGAATATTTTGTTGATAATTCTGTTCTTTGCTAAGTGTCGACACAGCTCCTTGTGTCTACACTTTCTTCAAGTGTAGAGTCTTCAGCTGAGTGTCGACACATTGTTCTAGGTGTCGACACTTACTTCATGTGTTGACTCTTCTGTTGAGTGTCGACACTTTGTTTTTGGTGTCGACACTTTCTTCAAGTGCTGACTCTTCTGTTGAGTGTCGACACTTTGTTTTTGGTGTCGACACTTTCTTCAAGTGCTGACTCTTCTTGTTGTGTCGACACATTATTCTGGGTGTCGACACTTTAACTTAGTCTCTGCTGTCTTTTGCTGAGTGTCGACACAGCTCCAAGTGTCGACACAGCTCCTTGTGTCGATACTTTCTGTCTGGTGTCGACTCTGCATCCCAGGTGTCGACACATTGACTCCATGTGTCGACACTGCTTGTCTGGGTGTCGACACAAGTCTTCTTAAGTGTCGACACTTTCCCTCTGGGTGTCGACACATGGACTTAGAAACTTTTTGCTTCAGTCCAGTGATTACTTAACCTGCACAAATAAACTCAACATACATCAAATACATTATGATGTATATCATTGAGTTGGGTGAGGCTTCTTCAAATCAGGTACATTTAACCAATGTACCCAACACATCCTGATCGATTTATTCCGCAATTTCTTGATTTTTGAGTCTTCAATATGAATGGGCAACCCACTATCAATTGTTGGAACCATTAGTTCATATTCCCATGTTTGAGAATATAAAATCCCAGCTATATTTGATCACACAGTGTGTTGATAGAGTGTGCAGGTTGACATGTTCAAGCAAAGAAATGAAGTGTCCTATGGATGCTAATGCCGAGTGATAAGAGTTACCGCCGGGCTGTAGCCGTGAATTCATTGCACGGAGCTCTAGGGAAACTGCCATGTCGCGCTAGTCTTAATGCCCGCGCTAGTGGAAGGAATTAATCTGGCTAGCCTCTCGGGAAACTACTGCAAAGCGTTAATTCTTACCGCCCAACTCCAGTCTCTCGATGAATACCGAGAAGGGTTTCTCGAGAAATCAATCTAACGCCAGACGATAGTGATTACTCGCATTTGGAGAACTTAGTGTACAATTGATTCCTCCTCAGCATCTCCAGCACCAAATGTAGATGCTTAAAGTGATCCTCCTCACTTTGCGAGTACACCAAAATGTCGTCAATGAATACGATCATAAAGTGGTCTAAGTACTCCCTGAAAGTCATGTTCATCAAATCCATAAACACCAACGACGCATTAGTCAGCCCAAATAGCATGACCGTAAACTCTTAATGCCCGTATCTCGTAATGAAAGCAGTTTTGGGAATATCACTCTCCCTTATCCTCAGCTGATAATATCCAGACTTAAGATCCAACTTTGAGTACACCATTGACCCGACCAACTAATTGAACAGATCATCAATCCTCGGGATCGGGTACTTGTTCTTCTCCGTTAGCTTGTTCAACTCCCGATAATCAATACAAAGTCTCAACCTTCCGTCCTTCTTCTTAACAAAGAGGACCGGTGCGCTCCAAGGCGAAGAACTTGGACGCACATAACCTTGCTCCAATAACTCTTGCAGTTGCACTTTCAGCTCCGTCATTTCCTTAGGCGCTAGCCGATACAGAGAGTGTGACACAGGTTTCGCACCTGGCACTAGCTCAATTGTGAAATTTATCTCCCATTGAGGCGGGGCACCAGGAAGATCGATAGGGAACACATAAGGGTACTCAGCTACCACTGAAATATTATCCAATGTAGGCTTCGGCTTTGCAACGTCCACTATCGTAAAGAACATATCTGCTCTAGCACGAACCGCCTTCACCACCTGAAGAGCAGACATCAAAGTCTTGCTCGACCCTTTCAAGCCTGTAAAAGTCGTTTCACGACCTGTTCCCAACTTGACTTCCTTGCGACTGCAATCAATAAAAGCTTACTGCTCCGAGAGCCACTCCATGCCAAATATTACATTAAACTCCACCAACGACAGTAACGACGCTAGCAAATGGAACTCCTGACTACCAATACGCATCTTAACGCCACAGATTCTCTCTGCGCGCATCAAACACCCATTCGGCAACAACACATCCAGTTTGTCCTTCGCCATCGAAGAATGTACTCCGATGGGCTATATGAAACCTTCAGACAAAAAGGAGTGCGAAGCTCCCGTATCAAAGAGTGCTCTTGCCGGATTCTCATAAATCAAAACAAATCCTAAACAAGCAGTGGTAAGGTAACACATGCATAACAAGTATTTAAAAATTGACTTGCTATAAATTTAAACCATACCTAACACCACATCCGCTTGCTTAATGGCCTCCTGTTGGCCAAGATTATAAACTGCCGGTTGAGCCGGAGCATAATGGGACACGGTTGACTACACCGCCTTGCCCTTCTCTTCATAAGTTGCTCCCGGTTTCCTCTCGGACTTGGGACGTCCGCTCCAGCAGTCACGGGCAAAGTGCCCCGGATTTTCACAAGTAAAACATGCACCCGGGGTTCGACCCGTAGTCGCCCTAGAAGCACCAGAATAAGGGGCTGGACCGGAAGTCCTAGCCTTCTTATTGAACTTGCGATACCCAAACTTCACATTAGCCGGCACTTTGAACTCTGTCCTCTTCTCAACAGAGTTTTTCTTCGCATGCACATTCTTCATATCCTTCTCCAAAGACTGGGTCGTGTTGACCGGGGTCAAGTAGCCCTGCGTCATAGGCCCCGAGATTAGTAGCCTCAAG
This sequence comes from Platanthera guangdongensis, assembly GCA_039583875.1. NCBI lineage: Eukaryota > Viridiplantae > Streptophyta > Magnoliopsida > Asparagales > Orchidaceae > Platanthera > Platanthera guangdongensis. The sequence goes on from JBBWWR010000059.1 coordinate 90,158, forward strand.
TCATCTCTTAGACCTTCGTAGAAACGGTTGGTCTTACGCTCCTCATCCGTGAATGTAGAGCTAGCATACCGACCCAACCGAGTAAACTCGTGGAGATACTCATCCACGTTACTCTCTCCTTGCACCAGTTTCAGGAACTCAATCTCCAATACTATCCTCTGCGCCGAAGGGAGGTACCTTATCAAGAACAGTCTCGAGAACTCTTCCATCGAGACGTCCGTAAGTTGCCTTCCTTTCAAGTGATGCATCTCTAAACCTTCCCACCAAAGCCTCGCTTCCCCGTCCAACAGGAATGTAGTTATAGTGGTCATCTGCCACTCCTCCGTTTCAGTAGCTGTCAGGACTCTCTTCACTCAGGAAAGCCAGTCTTCAGCTTGAGATGGGGTTCCCAACACCGAGAACACCGGAGGATTAAAGCTCATAACGTGCTTGAGCTGCCTCTCAGTTGCTCGCCTCGGCACCAACGGCTCCACCACTACCTGCTCCACTCTTCTCGGTTCATCCCTTTGAAGCGGTACCTGCTCCATCGTAGGAGTGGGCTGCTACATTTGACTTGCAGGCTACGCATTGATCATGGAAAACACTGCTTCGACCACCAATCGTATGGTTTCAGCCGAGGGAGGTGTTGCAAGCGCATCATTTGGTGCACTACTAGCCTCAGAAACTAGACGTTCTAACGACCCTGCACCGCTTCTGGTCACCTATAGTTGTACAAAACCTCGTTAAGCGACCAAGTAAAATTGCAAAACACAATTATAGGAACACGCAGGTTCCTCAAACACGTGTATTTTCATTCCTAAGTGGACATTCATGGGTTCTTTTGATGTTATAACAATGACGCACACACATGTGCGCACCAACCCTTAAAAGGAATTCGCCCACAAATTCAGTTTAAGACTGACCGAAACCAGTAGTCTGATACCAAATTGTAACACCCCCTATCTGACGCATAGCATATAACAAGAGGTCCGGCCGGGGCCCGAAGCCATATACCACAGACAGGCCGGGTAGTTACTTCATGGAACACCATCCAACTAATAACCAACATCCTACACAGAGTCATTCTAGCGGAAGCAATTATTAAAGGTTGCAAAATAAAGAACCCAGCCACACGCATGAATGTCCACTACAAAACACAATAGGAATGAAGTACAATATACAAGTACAATGGCCTTAAGACCTTACAATTGTTTACTTAAATAAAATGTATCTTCCATACCACGGCACGCAGGCCGGTCACACATGAATAAATAAGTAAACACTCAAAATTTGGCCTTTGAGGGCCGGCTCAGCAACTTGGGCTATATCCCGCTATTTACCGCTCGGCTCAGCCGCACCTGCAAGCAACAATCCACCGCAACGGTGGCAAACAAAAGCAACGGTCAGCTATGCTGACCAAATTATAACGATCCCGCCCCCATAATCGGGGCGGCGATGCTCTTTCCCTGCACTTTGTTAGCATAACCATATAGTATAGTGAATAAACACTTTGTCACAGGCATGGGCAGACACGGCCTCATACCCCGTGCTCTCAGGGCATATTCTCGATGAACACGGTCAATGTCCGCTGACTCACCACCGCCCCTTGGACGGCAATATCTCGTGAGCATTTGGTATTTCTGGCCACTGCCTAAGACCCTCCATCTATGCCAATGACGAGTACCACATACTTTTGGTCTCTCTAACCGAACAACATAGATTGGGTACGGTTCTGCCTAACCCGTTGCTCACACTGCAACGTCAACTTAAGCCGTCTGCGCGGGTCAAGCTTCCCCGGGTCCCATTTCCATCACACACTTCACATAACCTGGTTATGTTCAAGTTGGCTCCCAAGCCACCATGTTGGCAGAATCACGCATCTGCCTAGTTTTTCGGGTGCATCTTGGAGTTAATCCACATGGCTCCACTCATCATAATGTGGACGGCTTGCGGAAAAAGCAATCAATAAAGCAGTAAATGAAAGCGATAAAGGAAAACTGTAAAGGAAAGTTGTAAATTGCAAGTCCTACTCAAACGAGTAGGACTGAAATGAAAGCAGTAAAATTACAAGTCCCGGCTCAAATGAGTGGGCGGGAGAAATAAAGCGAGTCCTACTCAAATGAGTAGGAGAAAATAAATGCATCCACGCACGCACTCTACTGAAAATTAAAACGCACGCACACAAATTCTACTAAAATGAGTAGGAGAAAAATTAAGTCCTGTCATTTAACTCCTAGCGAGTAGACGAAAATAAATACAAGTACAAGTACTACTCAAATAATTACAGCAAAATAAAGACCTGGCTTTTAACTCAAATGAGTAGGAGGTAAATGAAATCCTGTCATTTAACTCTTAGCGAGTAGGAGGAAATAAATGCTAACACTCACGCACTCAACTTGAAAGTAAACACACGCACACAAGTCCTACTCAAACGATTAGGAGAAAATTAAAGCACGTCATTTAACCCTTAACAAATAGGCGAAAATAAATGCAACACACGCACACACTCTACAAAATTGAAAGAAGACTATAAAATTTATCTCATACACGCACGCACACATACAAAATTTAAGAAAAACTAAGTTGTCTAAAAAATAAAACGACTGCATTTCTACCGCTAGAATACGGTAGAAATGCATAAAAAATGAAAATAAAATTTAAAGGAGCAAAAAGGTTTGCAAATAAACGCAAAGTGCAAATGCTTGAAAAATTAAAACGATTACATTTCTACAGCTAGAATGCGGTAGAAATGAATAAAAAAAGGAAATAAAAATTAAACGGGCAAATGTTTTTGAAAATAAAAGCAAAAATGGAATTGCTTGAAAAATTAAAAAGAGAACGTTTTCATTCTTATGAGGTTATAAAAGAGCCTAAAAAGTGGAAATAATACAGAAAAGAACAAAAAGTTTTACATCCTAATAACAATCTAAGTTAAAGAAAAACAAAATTATTTTAAGGCATCTCTATAAACTCATAAGAATGAATATAAGAACGGAAAAAAAAACTAAACTATGAAATTTGTGAACTCTACTTATGCATAAACTAAACTCATATACATACACACCCGTTATAAAGACGCGAAAAAGATAGGTAAAACAAAACATAACAAATAAGATTGCTTAAGAGATTTCATATAGATGAAGTCCATAACTATGTAAAGGAGAAAATCTACAAATTTTATTGAACTAAACAGGAGATTACAAAGCTAAAAATAAAGGAGAGGGGGAGAAAATAACTTTACATAGCATTGAAAATCATCTAACAGCCGACCCCTTAAGCAAAATGGTTCAGGAAGAGAGGGAACAGGAATCCATACAGAAGCTGGAAATTTATAGACAAAAATTTCATGGAACACTCCGTCTGACACGGGTGTGTCAGGGGGCGTGTCGACACTATACATATGGAGTCGCAGAGATTTGACGTGAAATTTGACTTTGCGGCTGAAAACGTGGAGGTCATGCCCCAGGTCACGGGCATGATGGTAGGCGTGTCGGGGAGGTTGAACTGGGCGTCATTTGCGTCAAAAGTCGCCAGCGGCGGTTTGTCGGTCCACGTGGAAGAGTACATGCCCGTGTCGTATCTAGACACAGGTGTGTCGGGTTGAGTCGATGAATGTCAAGAGCAAAACGCCGAGCGCGGTTTCGTCGAGCTGGATGGTCTCGGGCTTCGACACGGACGTGTATCTCATGGGACACGGGCGTGTCCTTGTTGGGTTGACGAACGTCGAGCGCAAAACGCCGAGCGCGGTGACATGGCTTAGGTCACGGCCGTGTCACATTTGATACGACCGTGTGACAGGGCATGTCACATGATTTTTCTTCAAAAATGCTTATTTCACGGGATTTGAGTTGTCATGCCCAGGTCACGGGCGTGACCCATAGTACACGGGCGTGACCCATGCAAAAATTTGACATTTTCTGAAATTTTTCAGAAAATCAAAAATAAACTAATTTAGAAAATATTTACAAAATAGGAGCAATTTATTACAAAAAAATTAAGTAAAAATAACAAAAATAAATTAAAACGACTGATTTAATGTACATCAAAATAGGTATATTTACAACTCATCAAATACACTCATACTTAAGCTTTTGCTATTGCAGAGCAAAAGTTGGAGATGGACTTATAAGAAATTAAAGAAATCCTAAGTTTTGCTACCGTTTGAATTAATCGAAAGAAAGATCTAAATATCCGGGGTATTAAAGTTAAATCCTAAATTATGCCAAAAATTTAAATAACGGAAGAGTTTCAGCTAAAACTTCTAATATAATTGAATAGATAGCAAAAAATTTTATTTGTTAGGTTAACAAAAATAGATTGGATTTATGAAAACTTGAGCGCATAAGAAGTATAGGAAATAATTTAATTTACAAATTATGCTCTCAAAAAAATTTTTAAAATTAAATCTAGTTTCTTTTTGAAATTGGCGGAATAGGATATCGTGGTATATGAATAAGACTTTGAATTAGAGGCGATGGTATATTTTTTCGCTCGAACCTTTAATGAATGTTTTGGCTTGAAAATGGATGTTAGGAAAACGAATTCTTATTTTCCATAACATAAATTTTTTTAACATCTTCATAGTAATCTAATGTATATGTATAGGAGCAATAAATTTTATCCTCTTACTCCATGACATATAATTTTTTAAAATATTGGATGTTTATGTTTACAGAATGAAATCTTATTCCCATTGACATAAGATTTTTTAAGGATCAAAATCATGTCAAGTATGACATGAAAAAAAAGTGATAGGTTTTTGTTCAAAATAAAACTAGTTTAATAAAAAGTTTTTTTTTTGAGAGCAACTTTTTATAAATTAAACGTTCCAAAAATTTGAAAAAAACTTGAAGTAAACATAACTTGAAATCTAAGATTGTTATTTTCTAACAAAAGAAATGTGCAACTATTTAGATAGGTTAGAAGTAGTGCTGGAAACAGGTCTCTATCTAAATAAAAAAAAAACATACAAATTTTTTTTAAAACTTAACCCCGGATATCTGAATCTATCGATCTCCAATTAATAAACGAATAGTAAGCAAAGAATTAAAAAAATTCGCTTATAAATTAACTCGCAACTAGATTTTTTGAGAGCGAAAAGGGTTAAGAATTGAGATATTCGATTTATTCGTTACATAATTAACAACATATTGTTGAATTTTTATAGTTTTTATCATTTTTTGTATTTTATTTTTTTGATTTATTATCTTTTTTTTATTTTTAGAGTTATTCTTTTTTTTTTTAGAATTTTTGGTTTTTCTGAAAATTTTTACAAAAAAAAGTACAAGGTAAAAACTCGAAGGCTCGTGAACACTCTTATTTAGGTGGTTGGATTGATGAGTCGAATGTCGCGGACTTGCTAAAGGGAGAGTTTTTATAAATAAGAAGATGGGGGGAGAGAAAGATTATTGTTTTTTTACAAAAAAAAAAAGAAGAGGGGAAAGAGAGATTTTTTTATAAAAAGAAAATTTTTTGAACTTTTTGTTTTATAATTTTTTTGTGATTTTTGTGTTTTATGATTTTTTTTGAGTTTTTGATTTGTAAAAACAAGAAAAACATTTTGAGTTTTTGATTTTTGTCATTTTTTGTATTTTTGGATGAGTGCAGAAAATATAAGTGCAGAATAGGAAACTAAGATTACACCCTCATGCTTAAATACAACATTGTCCCCAATGTGGCAAGCTAAGTATGCAGAGCGATAATATACAAAAATAAAATATGCACAAAAATAAAAAGGAGGGTAGAAGCTTCCCTAAAACGAGTTCGGGGAGGCTCGGGGTGACACCCTGCATGATTAAAAACAAAAGAAAAGAAAAGTAACAGAAAAAATGGAAAAGATAAATTCGGTAAAAAGGTTGCGGGTGGTAGGGGCAATTGTGTGTGTGACTCGAAGCGAACGTCTTAGCTTATGAGCGTAACAGAAATGCGACCCCCTAGCAGGCACAAAAGTGTAAAGTGCGCCGAAGTGAACCAAAATAATGTGAAATATAATAAGTTAAACAAAATATATACATTTTTATTAACAAAAAATATATTTTTTTGTTATAGATATTTTTTTTGGGTTTTGGGTTTTTTTGATTTTTTGGTGGCTTTTTAGTTTTTTAAGTTTTTTTGGATTTTTATGTTTTTTGTGTTTTTTCTGTTTTTTAAAATTTTAAGAGTTTTATTTTGTTTTTAGATTTTTAGTTAAGTTTTTTTTAGTAGAAAACGTCATAATTTTTTTTTTGATTTTTTTAAAAAAATGTTTAATATATAATAATATTAATATGATATATTTTATATCGTTTTTAGAAAAAAAAATTTTGGTTTGTTTTTTTAGATAAGAATAACAAACAAAAAATGTTTAAGCGTTTGTTTTTTTTTTGTTTTTTTAAAGTAATTTTATTTTTTTATTATACTAATTATTATTCATTTAAATTTTCGGTGGCCATTTTTTAAAGTTTTGTTATATATATATATATATATATATATATATATATATATATATAGGTAAAATTAATAAATCTCCAGGTAAAGTTAAACAAAAAATTTTTGGTGGCCATTTTTTTTGTTTTTAAATATATATAATAGGTAAAATTAATAGTATTGCAGAGTTCGAAATAACGACTCGAAAACTCCCCGGCAACGGTGCCAAAAACTTGATGCGGGTTAAAACTCCAAAAATTATTACGAGCCCGCGGCGCCCCAGGCAGTTTTATTTAGAAAGAGGGTGATTGGTTTTATTTATAAAACGGGGCGCGTTGATTTATTATTTGGATATAAAACAGTTGAGTCGAGTTTTAACGAAAGGAGGCAAGTGCACTTATCGTGTGTCGTACAGGATATTCCGGTGTGGAATATCGAGGTCGTATTGTTCTCGGGGTCGGTTCTATTATTTCTACTCTTCCCTGGAGGGGACTATTATTTTACCGATATTTAACTTGTCGGGTTAATTTTTATATATAAAACAAAAAGGCAGAAAATAAAAGCAATTAAAAAGGTGGAGCCGATGAAGAGCTTAGCTCGAGGGCACCGAATTAAATTGAACTAAAATAAACTTTTAATAAAAAAGAGATCTTAAATTTCAAATGAATTAAGGCGGAGACTTGCCCATGGAGGTTGCACTAAAATGAGCTCACCTAGCTATAGGAATATCGCTCACTTGAACGCTAAGGCTATTCGACCGGACTCTCGTCCAGTGAAGGATTCCTCTTAACGCCTGCATTGCGCTAAGAATCACGCTATTGGGTGGGGAACCCAATCCGGTAGAGTTTTTGCGCCTCCTCTCTCGAGGGTTAGTGCGGAACTCCATTTACCAAGGGCCGATCGGTCCATACGCACGACCTCTCGGCTAGCTAGCATATAGACTACGGAAATAGGGCTCACACATCGATTATGTGGTCCTACGTGTTGTAAATCCTAGGCAAACCTTATGTTAATTTTAATTAATTAGAAAATCAGGACCTTTTATTATTTAAAGCAATTTTATTTGTCCTAATGCTCTGACACATCCAGAGTAGGTGTCGACACATCCAAAAGTGGTGCCGACACTTAAGTTTAATAAATATTTCGTCGAGTAGAGTTTCGACTAATCGTCGAGCTGAGATGTATAAGTGTCGACACATAAATTCTGTCGACTATATTAGTGTCGACACATAGAAGTCAACACTTATGTCGAGACATTAGATGTAAGTTGCGACACTTTTCAACAGTGTCGACACATTAAGAGTATTTTGACGCGCCTTTTCACCTTCGTTTTTAGAAAGGTATAAATAGGTCTTCACCATTGTTTGTCGACACGCTCTCAATAGTTTCGAGACCAAAACTTTGTGTCGACATCTCTCTCATCTAAATTCAAGATTTCTCTAAACCCTAATTGCGCCAAAGCTCGAGGAGAACGTCAATGAAGGATATGAGCTAGTACGTAATGCATTTGACCAGACGGAACAAGAAATTAAGGATGTTGTAACCCTAATTACTGAGAATGGGTTGGAAGTTCTAGTTTCAGAACCAACCAAGATTTGGAAGAAGGAAGTACTCGAATTCTTTGGTGCAGCTACCCTTGATGAGACTGGACTCAAGATTAAAACCATAGTCCATGGAGTAAAAGTAAAACTCACCCAGAAGAGTCTAAGAAAAGTTCTACATCTACCAAGAACTAAAGAAGAGGAAGATGTACCTACATCTAAAAATAGGGATGCACTACAATGGTGTGGAGTAGATTCAACCATGAAGATTCGCTCCATTTTTAACAGGAAAGGAATGAATATGCAGGGCAAGTTCTTGTCTGAAGTGGTAGGAAAGGTGATTCTGTGCAAACCAGGTGGGCATGATAGGATATCAGCTCATATGTTCAGCTTAATGACAAGAATTATCTTTAAGCTAAAAACTGATTGGTCAATAGTGATGTTTGAAAAGATTAAGGAAAGTCTGAAGAAGCCCAATCTGGGTAGAATTATGAGTCTGTACTTAGCTGGAACAATTCCAGAAGTCATGAACCAAGCTGCTGGATCTAAAATTAACCATATGAGGAAGATGGATATCAGGATTATCTCAAGATGGGATATGGTGTTAACTAAGGACATGCCTACTCCAGAGAAGGAAACACCTCCACAGAAGAAGAAGAAGAAGAAAGCCATAATGGCTCCAGAATCCTCCAGTAGTTCTGAGGAGCAAGTAGTTTTAGTTCTAATGAGGATGAAGCTGATAATACTGGAAGGTCACCAGTAAGAGATCAGATGCACAAGTGCAGGGGGAGCAACCATCTGCTAGCCCCAACCACCTGGATCCACTCCAGGGGGAGCCTCATCATGAAGAAGTGCCTACTCACTTAGATAGTGAAATGGCAACTCAAACAATCCTTGAGGTAATACATGAAGTTAATCAATCAATTTACCATATTGAGGATGAAGTATTAACTGAATATTTGATTGATGTTGAACAGCCAACTCAGTTACATAGTCAACCACAAGATGTTATCTTGGAAGATACATCTATTGCTCCAGAGATCACAGTGCCTCATGTTCCTACTCAACAAGAGTATACCTTAGAAGAGCTGTTTCCTGATATTGAGGGGGAGCATGCTGGTTTTGAGGGGGAGAAAACTGTTTTTTAGGGGGAGCAAGTAGGAGCACAGGGATAGAATACAATAACTGAAACTGAGGAGCAAAGGACTCAGGAGGAGCTACCAAGATATGGGAAGGAATTGCCTCCAAGTCCTAAGGAAAGGGTTGATATAGCTAGTACTTCAGATTCTGAGGATGCTGCTGAGGTTCAAGCAAAGAAAAGGAAGCTCATGGTCTTCAAAATAAGAATCCAGAGCTACAAGAAAGCATTACAAACTGTGGCTCCACAACCTGCCCCTATAGCTGACTACAGCTCATTGTTGGTGGACTTGCAAGTTAAGTTGGATGAGCAAAGGGTAGCAATGGAAAAGTATATAGATGAAACTCACAAAGATCTCCAATTCTCCTTGGCTACAGATATAAAATCTATAAGATTTGAGGTGAATCAAAATAAGAAGGAAATGACTGACTGTTTTCACAAAGGGGGCAATGCAGTGGTTTACCTAGCCACTCATCAAGAAAAGATAAAGACACAAGTGGATGATATGGCAGTGAAGCAGGGATATATTTTAGAAAATCAGCTTAGAATGAATGATAATCTGACTGCATCCCATAATGCCATTGTTACTGAACTGAAAAATGTTGCAACAGCCCAGTCTGCTGATAAGTCTACAGTCAAGCCAAAGTTTGATAAGGAGAAATTTGATAAAGACTTCCAGGAAGGAATAGCTGCTATAAAAACCGCTATTACAGATTCTCAAAAGACTATTTCTGGACTGCTACTGAAGTTAAAAGGTTTTTATAAGGATGGAGTTAATTTTCTAGATGAACAGATAAGGTTTCAGAAGGATGATCTTAGAGATCATGTGGCTAGAGAAGTCATAAAGGGGGAGAGAGTACTAGTCAAAGCTGGATCTGATCATGCTAAATGGATTTCCAATAGCATCAGAGCCACACTTGGATATCCACCCCTGTGTGACGATGACAATGTAGCTGAATCTAGAATAACTCCTGCTATTTTTGGAGGTAAGCCAGCTGAAGTTGCTCAAGTAATCTATCCTCCAGCCGATTTTGAGATGATACATCAAGAAGTACAATCAATGTATAGCCCTCCAGAGGGTAATAAAAATATTATCATTGAGAAAGTAGACAAGCCTATGTCAGAGGCCGTTTTGAAAGAGCAAGAAGCTCTATTGTCCAAGAAGAGATTCAGAGAACAGGCAGAGTTAAGGCCTGATTTTGAACAGTGGAGCCCAACTTTTAGAAATATCTATGTAAACTTCTAGAAATATTATACTAGCTATTTGGAAAGCTGCAAAGGACAATATCCTAGAAAGGGGCAAATGGTACTCTGACCAAGAATGGAGAAAACATGAAGCCAGGGAAGAGGCTATTGTACAGTATAGAAGGAAGGCTAAACTTGGGAAACTACCTCCTAATGCATAGGAGCCTAGCAAATATTTCTCAAAGCCTTATCATTATTTTGAAAGACAAAAGATAAGGGATGAAGAACTAAATAAGAAAGATCTTAAGGGAAAGAAGCCTGCTGATGACACTGATGCTCCAGTTCAAGACAAGATTCAATCAGGCAAGGGCATTGTCATCAAGGAGCCAGAGCAGCCTTAGAATAGAATTACTTGAGTTTACATTTTGTAATCTTTAGTGTTAAACATCTATGTAAACTTTGTTCATGAAACTATTGGAAGTTGTAACAAAACAATGTTTAATGTTCAATCTGTTACATTATTATTCTGTGAAGATTGTTTATACATGTTTTGTTTAGTATTTACCCAGTCTTATAATATTGTTATACATCAAAATGTGTATTTGTTGAGAATGGTGTATATCATTGACTAAGGGTTATGGCTTCTCCAAATAGGGGGAGATTGTTGGGTACATTAGAAAATGTGTACCAGATTTGAAGAAACCTCACCCTACTCAATGATATACATTAAGGTGTATTTGATGTGTTTTGAGTTTATATGTGCAGGTTAAGTAATTGCAGGAAGTGCAGAAAAATTTCTAAGTCCATATGTCGACACCAAGAGAAACAGTGTCGACACTTATGAAGGCTTGTGTCAACACTGGAGAAAAGCTGTGTCGACACTTGAAGTAAATTGTGTCGACACCAGGAAAGGCTGAGTCGACACCAGAAGAAATATGTCGACACATACAGGTAGTGTCGACACACTGTGAAGAATTGTCGACATAAATTGTGTCGACACTTAGAGTCAGTGTTGACACCTAGAGAAGCAAAGTCGACATCAAATGTGTTGACACCAAAAGGCAGTGTCGACACACAGGAGTACTTAGTCAACATCAAATGTGTCGACACATAGAGGCAGTGTCGACACACAGAAGTACTTGTCAACATCAACTATGTCGACACACAGGATTTGTGTCGACACACATCAAGTTTCAACAAAGTTAAAGTAAAGAAGTACTTATGTCGACATAAAGGAGATGTGTCGACACACAGCAAGTTTCAACAATGTTAAAGAAAAGAAGGCTTGTGTCGACACATAGAATCAGTGTCGGCACATTCTGAAGGAGCAGTGTCGAGAAGCTGATATAACAACAAAAAAGGTTGTGTCGACACCACCAAGGCTAGTGTCGGCACTTAGTCCACTTATGTCGACACTTAGTCTATTTGGGTCGACACATAATAAAGATCAGTCCCGACACTTTCAGACAGAGACTGATTTCAAGAAGTGACTGGATGACTTGACAACTGCCATTTCTAACCGGTCAATTACTACTGTCAAAGCTGTCAGAAGGTTGTTAGAAACCGGATCAGCCGGTTACCATGGAGGAAGATTATATAAAGGCTTTCTCCTTCAACAGAAAGTGATTATCAATCATCGAAGAATACAGTTTTCTAACAACACAAAAGAAGAAGACCTTCGATAGAAGATCTAAGAAGTTGGAGAGAGAGAGAGCTCCATCTAAGAAGAGCAGTTGCTGAACCAGGCTGCAAAGAAAGATTCAGATTGAGATCTGAATCTTAAGTCAGAAGCTGATTGAAGATCATCTTTGTTAAATTTTCTCAAGCGTGGTCAGCAAGGTAGCCCAAACGCCAAATTAATATCTTCGACACTACCCAGTTCGCACGTTGAACCAGCGGAAAACCAAGGAACAAGACTAATTCCAACAAATAATGGAAGCACAAGCAGATCTTTTATACATTCACTTCTTTACAATGCGAGGTATACGTAGCGAGACATGATTTCGCTAGTATAAACAGCTGTAAACAGAAAGCACCAAAACATAAGGCGGGCGGACAGCACCAGAGTCCGCCGAGACCGCCGAGGTCACCGAGGTCGCCCGAGCTTAGCTGCAATCCGCCGAATAGCCACGGAGTGCGCCGAAGCCGCGAGGCCGCGCGGACACACCGTTATTCGTCTCCTACTGAAGCTAAACTGAGGAACAAACCCCCTACCCGCCTGAAGCTGGCGGACAGGTTATTGAAGCTGGCAAAGATGAAACAGAGTTGACAAGCCGCAGAGCGACCTCCTGCTGAATCCGCAGAGACCGCACAACTTCCAAGTACTTGACCGAAGTCAAAGCCAAACTCCTGGCTCCTTTAAGCTACCCACGCGACCTGTATACATCAAACCGTCAGCCCTGAATCAATCCGCGCGGACAGACAAACTGAGACCGCAGATCCTTGCCGAACCCAACTTACTGTTCACTCAAGTTACTGTAGACCTATCAGGGGGTCCTATTTATAGGCGAAGTGAGGAGTGTGGTCACCTCCATAGAGATAGAGACACCGCCCCAGCCCGCGCGATAGCAAAACACCGTCCGCCGAGTCCGCAAGGACTTAGCTGGATACCAAGGAAAACCGCCAGGAGCAAGACAACATTGGCGAACCCACTTCAGTCTGCCTAAGCTATGCGGACAAGGCATCAGCCCGCAAAGCCTACAACCACTGCAGGACAGCAACCCCCTTCAATGGCTGTCCGCACAACCCCGAGGCAGTCCGCAAGACTCAAACCTCAATCTGCCACAAGCCCACGACCAAAGGCAGATAGCAACAGTCCGCTCGGTCAATAGCGGACTTGGCGGATACGGCGGACACCATGGTCTTGGCACAGAGTGTGACCAAGTCCAAAACGATCAAAGGCCAATGCGAGCATGGCGGACATAAACTCTCATCCGCCACACACTCTAGCACAGACCGCCAGTAGTCCGCAAGCTACTCGCACACCTGCCCAACGCAGCAGCCATCTCCCGGACTCCACACACCAGACCTCCAACGACCTCCACAGCAAGGCACCTGCTGTACCACCAGAGCTCGACAAGGCCTCAGCCAAGCTCTAAGCCCAGTCCGCAACAGCCCATACCGCGGACACACCAGTCCGCAAGCTTCCTGCGGTCATGAGCCAAACTTCCAATCAGCATAAGCTTGCACTACGGCCACTGAGCAAAGCACCAGTCCGCAAGCCTCTATCCGCTCAGGCCGCTCCTTGGCAAAACCAATCAACCAACGCCTTATCCGCAGATATCAGGCCGCATAGTCCGCGGACTTCACCCGTGAAATTCGCTCAGAAGAACAGCCGGCTTCCACTAGACTTTCCACCAGGCCGCACACAACAGTCCGCCCAGTCCGCCTAGTCCTCCAACGCCATCCGCCCAGGCTGCCCGGCCTGTCCCGTCAACCACTTCCACTTCACAAATTTCAACACTCCCCCTTGAAGTGGGAAGTGGTGACCAAGCCTAGCAAGCTGCGCAAGCGCTCAAAAGGCCCCTTCGACAGTGGCTTCGTGAAAATGTCAGCAAGATTATCTTCACTCCAAACATTCCCGACCAGCAGAGATCCTTCCAACACCTTCTCCCTGATGAAATGGTGATCAATCTCTATATGATTGGTCCTGGCATGGCACACTGGATTGTTAACCAGTTTGAGAGCACTCTCATTGTCACCCCGGAGTAAAGTTGGCCCTTGCACTTCTTCATGAACATCCTCTATAAGCCTCCTCAACCAGATGGCTTCCCGAGCAGCCAAGGCCGAAGCCTTATACTCTGCCTTCGTAGTTGAGACGGACACCGAGTCCTGCTTCTTGCTACACCACGAGATGCTAGCTGAACCGCAAGTGAACACATAACCTGAAGTAGACCTACGATCATCCGAATCACCGCCATAGTCAGCATCCGTGTACCCAAGCAATGCAAACTCCGATTCCCTTCCATAGAGGATTCCCATGTCAGAAGTCGCCTTGACATACTTCAGAATACCCTTTGCTGCCACTAGATGAGAATTCCTTGGTTCAGCCATAAACCGACTCACTCGGCCAATAGTATAAGCAATGTCCGGCCTTGTAATCGTCAGGTAAATCAAGCTCCCAACAAGAGCCCTGAACACCAAGGGATCATGAAGAACCCATCCCTCATCTTGTCGAAGTTTTAGCCCAGGTTCCAGTGGAGTAGAGCACTTCTTCACTTCGCCCATGCCGAACCGCTTCACAATGCGATCTGCATACCCTTTCTGGCAAATGAGAATCCCGCACTCCTTCCTCTCCACCTCAAGATCGAGAAAGTGATGAAGCTCTCCCAAGTATTTCATCTCGAAGCGTATAACAAGCTCTGCCCTGATCCTTGCTACTTCCCCCTCTGAATTCCCTGTAATGATCATGTCATCCACATACAGTAGGACCAAGACTTGTAGCTCCCCCTTCTTCTTGACGAACAAGCTTGAATCCGAGTTGGAAGCAAGGTATCCACATAATTGCAAGTACTCTGCAATCTTCCCATACCACGCTCTAGGAGCTTGCTTCAACCCGTAGAGAGCCTTCCTGAGTTTGCAGACATAGTCCGGATGCTTTTCAGAGACAAAACTAAGCGGCTGATCCATGAAGATGTCCTTGTCAATCTCTCCGTAAAGAAAGACATTCTTCACATCGAGTTGCCACAACCTCCATCCCTTGCTAGCAGCCAAGGCGATCACCACTCTAACTGAAGTCATCTTCGCAACTGGACTGAATGTCTCCTCATAGTCTTCTCCATACTGCTGTGAGAATCCTCTAGCGACCAGGCGAGCTTTGAACCTATCAATGCTACCATCAGCCTACTTCTTCAACTTATACACCCACTTGCAAGTAACCGGAGTAATGCCATCAACCTTGGGCACAAGGTCCCAGGTTTCATTCTTCTTCAGAGCATCAATCTCTTCTTTCATGGCACCTTCTCACTCCTTCACTCCAGTGGCCTCATTGAAGGTTGCAGGCTCTCGCTCATCCAGAGGACCTGCAAAGAAACAGGAGACAAAGCTCACTGCATTCCCATCACAGTACCGAGCCGGTGGATTAATAACCCTCTTCGATCTCCGAAGGGTCGGCTCCTTGCTCACTGCTTTCGTTGCTTCTTCGGGCTCAACTCTTACTTAGGGCAAGCATTTAGCAGTGCTCCCCCTGCTTCCTGAGCCAGAACGCTCAGCCTCGGAGTTAGAAGCAACAGGAGCTGCAGGTGAAACAACAAGCTCCTCTTCCAAGCCTTCAGCAGCCACCACTCGTGCTTCATCAACCTTGCTACTTCCGGTTAGCTCAACGAAGCCACCTCCATATGACGTCAGTTCGTCAAAGACAACGTCTCTTGATTCCACGAACTTCTTCGTCACAGGATCCATGCATTTCCATCCCTTCTTCCGCTATCGTAGCCAACAAAGACAAGCTTCCTTGCCTTCGCATCCAGCTTAGTCCGTGAAGCATCCGGGACATGCACATAGCAAGTTGAACCGAACACCCTAAGGTGTCCCACACTCGGCTTCTCCTTCAGAAACAGCTCAACAGGAGTCTTTATGTTGATAGGGCTGAGCGGCATCCGGTTGGTGACATAAGCAGCAGAAGACATCCCCTCTGCCCAAAAGGACCTTGGGACATCTTTCGTATGAAGCCAGCATTTGCAGGTCTCCGTTAGATGTCGGATCTTCCGCCCCGCTACCCCATTTTGTTGTGGATTGTGAGCACAAGTAAGCTCTCATTGGATCCCGTGCTTCCTATAGAAGTTAGAAAACTCAAAGGAGACAAACTCACCCCCGTTATCCGTTCTAAGCTTCTTGATCCGCAAGCCAAGCCAGACTTCTACCAACTCCTTGAACTACACAAACAAACGGAAGGCTTCCGACTTCTCCTTTAAGAAGTACACCCAAGTATATCTTGAGTAGTAATCAACCAAGACAAGCATGTATCTGCTTCCACCAAGGCTGGCAGTAACCGTCGGTCCCATCAGGTCGCCATGAATACACTCCAATGGTTTCGTGCTCCTTATTTGTGATTTATCAAACGGAAGGCGATGTGCCTTACCGTATTGACAGCCCGCGCAAACATGCCCGTCACCAAAGGAGGACAACTTAGGCAACCCCCTCACCAAACTTCTACTAGCCATCGCCTTCAGCTTGTCCATGCCAACATGCCCCAGCCTCTCATGCCAGATAGCAGCACTATCATTGGCCCTCATTATATCAACATAAGCACTGGTGGAAAGAACAAACAAGTTCTTCACCCTCCTTCCAACATGAGCAACATCAGCCTTAACTGCTGATACGTTGCGAAGGAACCTCACGTCTGTTTGCCCAAACAGAACGTGATAACCAGCGTCCACCACATTGGTCACCGAGAAGAGGTTTTTCTTCATGCCCGGCACGTGATACACACTCCTTAACGTGAGTGGCCCCTGATCACTACCCAAAGACACGACCCCCTCTTTCTCTACTGCATAAACAGTATTATCAGCAGTGATAGTAGCTTCATTACCAGAGTAGGCCTGCATGGAGGTGAACATCGACTTATCTCCGGTGAGGTGATGACCAAACCCGGAGTCCACGATCCACTCGTTGTTGAAGTCCTCAGCAGACAAGGCATGGACACAAGTGTCCGTCATGAAAGCTCTGCCCCATTCTACTTCTTCACTTCTCGAGCAAGCTTCCTCCTTTCCCGCAGCATGCCCAGGCTGCAGTTTGACCTTGCAGTCCCGCTTGAAGTGCCCTTGCTGATGACATCAGTAGCACTTCAAATTCTTCTTCCAGTCCTTAGGAGCATTGCTCCTCTCCGGCTGATATGAAGTTGAAGTCTCCTTCTCACCAACGACCTGCACCTTCTTCTTCTTCTTCCCTTCCCATCCATTCTTCTTGCCTGAGAAGAGAGCTTCGCTGCCTTCCTGATTAAGATTAACTCCAGCCATCTGCCTTGGCAAGCTCTCTTGCGATGCAAGCAGATTCTCCAGCTCTAGTAAAGACGGCTGAGTAGCCCACCCTTGAATAGATGTCACAAAGGCCACATACTCCTTCTACAAGCTGCGGATAATGTGCCTTTTCATCTTAGCCTCAGAGATAGGCTCATCAGGATCCAGTGCCGACAGCTCAGCACACAAGCTCTTCATCTTTAAGAAGTACTTCGAGATGGAAAGGTCTCCCTGAGTTTCCCTAGCCAACTCATTCTCCAGGAACTGAAGCCACGTCACATTCTTCCTATTGAACAACTCATCAATGGTTGTCCAAATATCAGCAGCCGACTCACATCCAACGATGTGATCAAACAGTTCTGGTGATACAGACCTCTTCAGAATGAACTCTGCCTTAGCATTTGTTCTTCTCCAGAGCCTAACCTGCTCAGCAGTACTGAACGCAGCAGTCACTTCCTGTCTATCGTCACCACCGACGACTTCCCACAGCTCCTCGCCAAGAAGATAACTCTTCATGCACGACTTCCACTTCTTGAAGTTAGTCGACGTTAAGAGTTCAATGCCAAGACCCCTTGCAAGGCTCCCTTCCATTACAACACCTGTTGGCAACCTTTCAGAAGCTCTGAGCAACAACACAGGTTGAACACCACTCAAGCCCTGAGTAACAACACTGGTTGACTACCGCTCATGCAACTGAACCTCCCTCTGATACCATGTTAAATTTTCTCAAGCGTGGTCAGCAAGGTAGCCCAAACGCCAAATTAATATCTTCGGCACTACCCAGTTCGCACGTTGAACCAGCGGAAAACCAAGGAACAAGGCTAATTCCAACAAACAATGGAAGCACAAGCAGATCTTTTATACATTCACTTCTTCACAATGCGAGGTATACGTAGCGAGACATGATTTCTCTAGTATAAACAGCTGTAAACAGAAAGCACCAAAACACAAGCCAGGCGGACAGCACCGGAGTCCGCTGAGACCGCCGAGGTCGCCCAGGTCGCCGAAGTCGCCGAAGTCGCCCGAGCTTAGCTGCAATCCGCCGAATAGCCACGGAGTCCGCCGAAGCCGCGAGGCCGCACGGACACACCGTTATTCGTCTCCTGCTGAAGCTGAACTGAGGAACAAACCCCCTACCCGCCTGAAGCTGGCGGACAGGTTATTGAAGTTGGCAAAGATGAAACAGAGTTGACAAGCCGCAGAGCGACCTCCTGCTGAATCCGCAGAGACCGCACAACTTCCAAGTACTTGACCGAAGTAAAAGCCAAACTCCTGGCTCCTTGAAGCTACCCGCGCGACCTGCACACAACAAACCGTCAGCCCTGAATCAATCCGCGCGGACAGACAAACTGAGACCGCAGCTCCTTGCCGAACCCAACTTACTGTTCACTCAAGTTACTGTAGACCTGCCAGGGGGGTCCTATTTATAGGCGAAGTGAGGAGTGTCGTCACCGCCCCAGAGATAGAGACACCGCCCCAGCCCGCGCGATAGCAAAACACCGTCCGCCGAGTCCGCAAGAACTTAGCCGGATACCAAGGAAAACTGCCAGGAGCAAGACAACATTGGCGAACCCACTTCAGTCCGCCTAAGCTATGCGGACACGACATTAGCCCGCAAAGCCTACAACCACTGCAGGACAGCAACCCCCTTCAATGGCTGTCCGCACAACTTCGAGGCAGTCTGCAATACTCAAACCTCAATCCTCCACATGCCCACGACCAAAGGCAGATAGCAACAGTCCGCCCGGTCAATAGCGGACTTAGCGGATACGGCGGACACCATGGTCTTGACATAGAGTGTGACCAAGTCCAAAACCATCAAAGGCCAATGCGAGCATGGCGGACATAAACTCCCGTCCGCCACACACTCTAGCACAGACCGCCAGCAGTCCGCAAGCTACTCGCACACCTGCCCAACGCAGCAGCCATCTCCCGGACTCCACACACCAGGCCGCCAACGACCTCCACAGCAAGGCACCTGCTGTACCACCAAAGCTCGACAAGGCCTCAGCCAAGCTCTAAGCCCAGTCTGCAACAGCCCATACCGCGGACACACCAGTCTGCAAGGTTCCTGCGGTCATGAGCCAAACCGCCAATCAGCACAAGCTTGCACCACGGCCACTGAGCAAAGTACCAGTCCGCAAGCCTCTATCCGCTCAGGCTGCTTCTTGGCAAAACCAATCAGCCTTCGCCTTATCCGCAGATACCAGGCCGTATAGTCCGCGGACTTCACCCATGCAACCCGCTCAGAAGAACAGCCGGCTTCCACTAGACTTTCCACCAGGCCACACACAACAGTCCGCCCAGTCTGCCTAGTCCGCCAACGCCGTCCGCCCAGGCCGCCCGGCCTGTCCCGTCAACCACTTCCACTTCATAAATTTCAACAATCTTCACATGAGATTCAACCCTACTGAGTTCAAATTCAAGAAGCTTTGAAGAAAGCTAAGAGAGGTTGATCTCTGCCAAGTTCTTCCAAGAACAGTTCAAGAAGCTATCCATCCCCTCTCTCTCTCTTTCAGGGTGGTGGTCATAAACTTTGTTTAATCAAATTTCTGTAAGATCTATTATAGATCTGAGCTGTAAGCCTATTTTATAAAGGCTGAGTGTAAGAGATATAGATCTCTGAGTGTAGGTCTTATTGGAGACTGAGTAGTAGGGCTTTGTTCCTGAGTTGTAGGAGACTGTGTTCTCTGAGTGTAGGCCTTGGTGAAGGCTGAGGTAGGGATGTTAGCCTGAGTTGTAGGAGTTGGGACACTCTGAGTTGTAGGAACCAGTTTGTGGTTCTGAGCTGTAAGATCTGAGGATCTGAGGTGAAGTGCAGAAGTTAGGCCGAATCTAGTACACTGTTAGATAGGCGAAGGGGGAAAGTGGATGTACCCAGACCTTGGGGAACCACTATAAATACTGTATGCACCCTGTGAATGATTGTTTCTGTGATTGCTGTGCTGATAGCTGTAGAATTTGTAATTGCTGCTTAAATTACAGAACAGATTTTCTACCTTCAAAGTAAAAGAAAAATTACACATATTCACCCCCCCTCTAGGTGGTTAGACACTAATTCTTTCAGTTGAGATAACCCCTACTCATTCAAAGGTTCGGGAAAATTCAACATGGTATCAGAGCAAGGTTGGAGTGGATAAGCAGTGATCAACTGAATTGGTTGTTGCTCTTGTGAAGAGGGAACCAGTTATAGAACCATGACAGTGGGATATGCAAGTGGTCTTGGGATTGAACTCCTTATAGAGACGAACCTTGAGAGGTGGAAGTCGTGTATGAAGAGCTTTCTCCTTAGCGAGTACCTTTGGGAGGTGGTGTGTGGAGCAGAAAGACAAGAGGATACTGGTGGCAATGCTGAAAAGATGAGAGCTTAGAAGGAGACAAATGCGAGAGCGGAGTCTACTATCAAGTAGGTGATCTCATCGGAGCTCTTGGACCACATCAGTGAATGTCGATCAGCTGTGGAGGTTTGGACTTCCCTTGATGGGTTGTTCAAAGAGGAGGTGAAGGTTGCTGCGAAGGACGATCCTTCTACTTCATATCAGCAAGAGAGGAGTGGTTCTCCTAGACGTGATGGGAAGAGGAAGGAAGGACCAAGGTGATATAAATGCAAGTAGCAGGGTCATCTCAAGAAGGAGTGTAAGGTTGTCTTGCACTCAGTGAACGTTGCTCATACTGGGAGCAAGGAGAAGAACTTAGTTGGGTCATCAAGAAGTTCAGATGCTGATCGGATGAAGGCCAGTGATAGTGCAGCTATCTGGCATGAAAGACTTGGGCATGTGGGGATGGACAGGCTGAAAGAAATGGCAGTAAGGAGACTCATGAGAGGCTTGCCTAGATTGTCATCCTATGTCGATGGTCAGGGATGTGTGGGATGTCAGCACGGTGAAGCTTATTGCTTTACAGTTAATAAGGCACAATCCAGATATAAAGCACCTTTGGAGGTTGTCAAATGTGATCCGGTTGGACCGACCGTCACTGCCAGTCTTGAAGGCAGCATGTACATGATGATTTTGGTTGATGACTATTCGAGGTATACTTGGGTATACTTCATGAAGGAGAAGTCAAATATGTTCCGCTTGTTTGTGAAGTTCAAGAAGCTTGTAGAGGGCCAGCTTGGCCTGCGGATAAAGAAGTTGAGGACAAGCATCGGTGGTGAGTTCGGCTCAACCGAGTTCTCAAACTTTTGCTGAAAGCATGGGATCTGAAGGGAGCTATCTCGTGGACATAATTCACAGCATGTGATGTTGCAGTTCAGATGATCCGTCTGTTGACGGAGACCTGCAAGTGTTGGCTTCAGTGCAAAGGCATTCCTAAGGCTTTTTGTGCGGAAATCTGGCAGACTTTGACGGCGATCTAGGAAGCCTTCAAAGCCCAGCAAGTCCCGGCTCCGCAGCCAAATCCGGGGTCAAGCTGGCTGAGTCCCTTCAAGAGCCTGTCCCCACATATGTACCATGGGACAGAAGATGCTGTGAAGACGGAGGAATGGCTGGAGGCCATACACGAGATATTGGCAGGCATCAGCTGCCCGGTCAGCTAGGCAGTTCCTATAGCCACTTCTTCATTAGAAGCTCATGCAAAGAGATGGTGGAAGTCTGTACGAGAGTCTACATATGCTGACTGGGAGCTGTCGGACATATCTTGGGAGGATTTCAGCGAAGTATTCTTGGATCACTTCATATCCAGCACAGACGGAGTTGCATTGGAGGAGAGGTTTCTGAACCTCAGACAGGGGAGCAGATCGGTGATTGAATACCAGAGGGAGTTTTCCCACATTGCCAGGTTCGCAGGGATACAGAATACTGAAGACAGGAGGTATGCCAAGAGATTCTATCGGGGCCTCAAAGACGACTTGAGGCAGGCCCTATTGTTCATTTCTCACGGCACATCAGCCCAGATCATCGAGATGGCTAAGAAGATCGAGGCTGACCAGCTGATGGTGCAAGGCAGAGGGAAGAGACCATACGATGGGACGACACAAGGAGAGAGCAGCAAGGGTTCTCAGAGAGGCAGGACCATTGTATATAAGAGGGGTGGGGGACGTCGTCGTCCCAACTTCAGGCAGGAGTAGGGGCCTCCTCCAGCATTAGCTCCCCCACCTCTACAGGTGCATGTTCCGAGGATGCAGGATGACTATGGACACCGGCCGGTAGATTGTTACGGATGCCGCTAGCCCAGGCACATTAGATCAGAGGTTCCGCTTCGTTTCCATCCTCCTCCTCCTCCTCCACTTCCAGTGGCCCCTCCAGTACAGCAGGGCCGAGGCCGAGGCAAAGGACGAGGTCGAGGCCGGGGTCGGGGATATCACGGCCGAGGACGCAACCAAGAGCAGATGTACGCTTTGGACCTCACGGAGCAAAGGAACCCCGAGGAAGTGATTATAGGTACTTAAATTAATATTAATTTAGAAATTTCAACCTTAGTAGTGCCTTGAAAACCATAGATATAACCTCCATTTTAACCCAAATAAATCTCAGGCATAGTTATGTTCAGCGACAAGCCCGCTTATATCCTCTTCAACACGGGTGCTTCACACTCATTCGTGTCGGACACTTTTATTGAAGGACTAGAGGGTGTGGAGAGATTCCCTGGCATAGAGATGAGGGTGCGTCTTCCTGATGGCTCGGAGCTACGGACCACGGATAGCTACAACATGGAGGCCGAGATAGGAGGCAACGTATTCGAAGCTCCGACGACGGCCTTGAGATTGCCGGACTTTGATTTGATTTTCGGCATGACCTGACTTCATTGGAGCTATGCCCAGATCGAATGCCCCTCTAAGAGGATCACACTCAGGCATGGAGAATCCTACGTTACTATTGAAGGTATCCGACCTATCCCCCATCTATCATTATATTTTGTACAGACTGTCAAGGCCTATGAGCAGGGGGAAGAGGTGTACCTTATCTGCTTCGAGATGGTGGCAGCAGAGAGGTCAATAGCTGATATTCTGCTGGTTCGGGAT
Source organism: Platanthera guangdongensis (assembly GCA_039583875.1). NCBI lineage: Eukaryota > Viridiplantae > Streptophyta > Magnoliopsida > Asparagales > Orchidaceae > Platanthera > Platanthera guangdongensis. Next base: position 113,321 of record JBBWWR010000059.1, read on the forward strand.
ATCTCTGATGTATTCCCGGAGAAATTGCCCGGACTACCACCAGCTCGGGATTTGGATTTCAGGATTCAGTTGGTGCCGGGGGCAAGGCCACTGTCCCGGGCACCTTATAGGATGGCTCCCAGAGAGGTGACAGAATTCAGGACTTAGCTTTAGGAGCTTGTGGAATTGGGATTTGTGCGGCCGAGCACGTCACCGTGGGGAGCACTAGTTCTTTTTGTGAAGAAGAAAGATGGATAATTGCGGTTGTGCATAGATTACAGGGTGCTGAACCGGTTGATGGTTCGGAATACCTATCTACTGCCTCGGATAGACGAGTTATTTGATCAGCTTCAGGGGGCCTTCTGGTTCTCTAAGCTGGATATGAGATCCGGTTACTATCAGCTGAGTATCCGAGAGGAAGACATCCCGAAGACGGCTTTCAGCTCATGATACGGGTTATACGAGTTCACGGTGATGCCTTTTGGGCTCACGAATGCACCTGCCGCATTCATGAGTCTAATGAACCATGTATTCGAGCCCTTCTTAGACCGCTTTGTCATTGTATTCATCGACGATATTCTGATCTATTCCTGGACTCAGGAGAAGCACACAGAGCATTTGACATAGGTTTTGCAGAGGCTGCGGGAGTCCCAGATATTGGCAAAGTTTTCTAAGTGCCAGTTCTGGCTACAGGAGATGGCCTTCTTGGGGCATACGATCAGTGGAGCTGGATTGGCGGTGGATCCAGCCAAGAAAGAGACAGTGGGGATTGGCCACGGCCGAAGACAGCGTCAGACATTCGCAGCTTCTTGGGATTAGCAGGGTACTACCATAAGTTCGTGGAAGGGTTCTCGAGGATAGCACTTCCCCTCACGACCTTGACGAGGAAGGATGTAGAGTTTACTTGGACAGAGCAGTGCGAGACAGCCTTCCAGGAGTTGAAGGACCGACTTACCTCATCCCCTATCCTTGCACTCCCATCTGGGAGTGAGGGATTTCAGATTTACACGGATGCCTCATACGAATGGATGGGTGCTGTACTGATGCAGCACAGACATGTTATCGCTTATGCTTCGAGACACTTGAAGAAGCACGAACATAACTATCTGGTACACGATTAGGAGCTCGATGCTGTTGTATTTGCACTAAAGATATGGCGGCATTATCTGTATGGGATTCATTGTGACATTTTCTCAGATCACAAGAATCTCAAGTACATCGATACACGGAAGGACCTAAACCTGCGACAAAGGAGATGACTAGAATTTCTCTGTGACTATGATTACCAGATTCACTACCACCCGGGGAAGGCAAACACAGTAGCAGATGCATTGAGTAGGAAGGCCGACACCTCTGGGCCGGAGCCCCGGGTGATGGCTATGGAGCTGATACAGATGATGGAAGACATGCATATTACAATGGTTTTTGTGGCCGAACCAGTAGGATATCGAGAGTACCTAAGCTCATTGATCAGCAATGATGATATTCGGTAGCGCATTATGGCGCATCAGAGGCTGGATGCTACATTGGAGACGATTTTCAGTGCCTTGGAAAGGGGCAAAGTTGAGGATTACATGCTGCAGGATGATCTCCTTCGATTCCGTGGACGTATTTATATACCAGCATGGGGTGGTATCTGGGATGATATACTTAGAGAGACACATTGCTCCAGATATTCAGTGCATCCCGGTATCACCAAGATGTGGGCAGATTTACGGAAGACTATGTATTAGCCTGGGATGAAGAGGGAGATCACCCACTTTGTGATGCATTGCGAGACGTGCCAGCGCGTTAAGGTGGAATGCAAGAGCCCGAGAGGTTTATTACAGCCATTGCAAGTCCCAGAGTGGAAGTTTGAGGACATTGCTATGGACTTTGTGTACGGACTACCTCGCTCCCACTCTTGGCATGATTCCATCTGGGTCATAGTAGACAGACTGACCAAGGTGCCGCGCTTTATTCCAGTCAGGACGGATGCTACAGTTGCAGTTTTGGTGAGATTATTCGTGGAGCGGTTTGTCAGATACCATGGCATCCCTAGGATGATTTTTTCGGACCGTGATGGTCGGTTCACTTGGAGGGAGTGGAGGGCTATGCATGCTTACTTGGGCTCTCGGCTTACTTTTAGTACTGCCTTCCACCCGCAGACCGACGGACAGACCGAGCGGACCATCCAGACCATGGAGGATCTACTCCTCCTATGCATATTGGATACGGGGAAGCCTTGGGAGAGGCTGCTACCATTGATCGAGTTCTCCTACAATAACAGCCACCAGGCTAGCATCAGGATGGCTCCATATGAGGCACTTTATGGGAGGAAGTGTTGGACACCGCTGTCATGGGTTCAGGATGTGGATACCAAGACTCTTGGTTCTGATTATGTGAAGGATACGGAGGCTTAGGTTCATTTGATCAGGGATCGGCTACTAGAGGCCCAGAGTAGACAGGTCAAGTATTATGATGCACGACACCGGAAGATGGAGTCCCAGGTTGGAGACAGAGTTTTCTTGAAGATACGTCCGGTAAACGGTGTCTCTCGGGTGCGGAGGTACAAGAAGCTCAGTCCTCGATACATGAGGCCATACTTGATCCTGGAGCGGATCGGCCCCTTAGCTTATCAACTGCAGCTGCCACCGGAGTTAGGTACCCTACACGACGTCTTCCATGTCACTTCCTTGCAGAGATCTCTCCTTCGGCCGGAGCAGTATGTTACTACTATAGCCGGTCCAATAGCGCCAGACAGATCCGTCAGATTGGAGCCGATCCGGATTGATGATACAGATATCAGTGTGTTGGGAAGAAGAAGGACCCTCTCGTGAAGGTGTTATGGTCCAATCATAGACAGGAGGAGCACACTTGGGAACCGAGGGATCTAATGATGGAGCAACACTCGGAGCTATTCACTTCAGGTATGCTGCAAATTATGTTTTGAATTTACTTAAACTATTACAGATAGAACCCCGTAGACCCGAACTTGAATTTTGGGGACGAAATTATTTTCTTGTTTATTGGGATTTGTAACATCCCATGTTACTTCTAGACCCCCGCAACTTAGATTGGGTTATGCATGGGGTGGGTGATCTAAGTGGACCCTAGGGTATGTCATTAGGTCAACCCTTTGACCCTAGTTGACCAAAGTCAACCATGACCCTAATTTGGTCAAACCTATTCCCAGAGGCCCAATTAGCCCAAGTAGGGCACCACATTGACCCAACCCAAGTTGGGTGGTGCCATTAGACCCATGACCACTAAGTGGGGTCAGCCCACTCATCATGGTTGACCAAGTCAACTCAAAGTCAACCTAGTCAACATAATTGACCTAAAGAAGAAAATGAGGGCTAAGCCCACTCTCCTTAGGCCAAGCCCACCAAACTTGGCCCATGGCCAGCCCAAGTGGACAAAGACCAGCCCTACCCCTCTGGTTTTGGAGAGAGGACACATGAAAGGGGCATTTTGGAGAATTTACCCAAAAGAGGAGAGAGAAGATGAGAAAAAGAGGTGGAGGCCACTTGGCCTTGGCTCCATCAGCCTAAAAGCTTGCTGGCCGGCCACCCAAGGAATTCCAAAGAATTTGGCAGCATGGTGGCCACTTGGCACCAAGGGTGAAGCTTCCAAAGCCCCAAACCGAGCTCACCTTGGTTGTATCTCCCTATACAACCACTTCTAGCTCAAACCGACCACACCATCAGCTTCAGTGAGTGGAATCGAGTGGAGAACGAGTCCTGGAGCTAAGATTCTGGTGAAGAATCAAGGATTTGAGCAGGAGATTACCGGAGAAGCTCAACCATGGCCAACTGCCACCAACCTCGCCGTCGTGCCGCCATTCGGGTCTGTTTCGCCTCCCCTCTACTCGTACTAGCTTTCTAGATCTTTTAGGAGAGACATCGGGCTCAATTGAGTCCGATACCATATGAGGAAATGGAGATTTTTCCGAGTTTTACTTCTTGCTCGGGTTCGCCGGAGGAGCCAATTCCGGCGGCCTCATCGCCGGAAATCACTAGCCACCACCTCAGTGAAGGTGGTGGCGACATCCGCCGGTGGGGGAGGTGGCTCAGCTGGCCAGAAACAGCCAGCAAATGTGGCCCAGCCAGAATTGATCCTAGCCGTTGGCTGATTGGGTACGATGACCAGATCCCGTCTATCTTGCATCAAGATTCGTGCAACCCGATATTAATTAAATTAAAATAAAAACTATAGTATTATGTATATTTTGTCACACTATTTCAGTCATATTGCAAGCTATTTGTAGGCCCCTTAGATGCATCCCCAGGACATGAAACCTAAATAAAATTTGTAGCTTAATGTCTTAACTTTAATTTGGCACCTTAAACATCAAATTTGGTATAGTATTTTGGGCTGTAGGTCAGTTTGCCTAGGACTGGTCCTAGGCAAGGGCAGAATTTCAAATTGATGTCCAAGCCAAACCATTATTCATAATGATCCCACATTTTGGGTGCATGCATGATTAGTTTTATTCATAATACACAAAATTAAATAAATTTAATATTTGGAGTGTTATGGCTCCAAATAGCTCCAACTTTTGGTGGCATGTCATCGGGGACAATACCTGTGCATCATAAATATTTCAGCATATTTGGACCACTGCATGTTGGGTAAACCCACTTGCATGTGTTGATTATACATAGGCTTGGAGTACAAATAGCCAATTTTGAAATAATGTGTATTAGGCCTATTTGGAACATCTAAAAATTATGGTATTGATTTCAGAGGCTCATTAAGGTTAATTATACCCCACATTGTAATAATGAGATTTTTGGAAGCAAAAACCCCATTATTTGGAATTTTTGGAATAATAGAACTTTTGAAAAATAAATGTAAAAATAGGTCATCTTTAAGATAAAATCCCCAATTTTTGTCAAGGTCAATATAATGTTAGATTTAACTCCTAAAAATTTTTATGTCTCTGTTTGAAGAATTTTGATAGGAGTTATGTGGAAATTACCTTTTTACCCTCATTTTACTTAATTAGCAAATTGGTGAAAATACTTAGTAGCAAATTTTAGAAACTTTCTTGGTGATATATCTGAGTATGAATAACCTTGTATAATTTTCTCAGCATTTTTGGATGAATCAGTAATTTTTAAAAAATTATAATGACATTTTGGTAAATTATTAAGAATTGAAATTGGTAGGCCATTACATTATAGAGGTTGATGAAACTCTTCCATTACCCTTAAATTAATGATATATATGCTCTGTAAGTTTCTTAAAATTTTTAGTAATGTATTCCTTGTACTTCATTTGAAAAATGACAATTGTGTGAATTTTGTATTAATTAAGAAATAAATAGAAATATTCAAAGGAAAATTATAAATTTTGGTAGACAGCTATATTTTACCATGATGCAACTCAGGAAAAAATTCCTTAGGTCAGTGGTTTATTATTTGTGATACTTCATGTATTAAATGACCTAGGGAATTAATTAAATGATTTAATTAGAGACCTTAATGACTTAAGAAAATTATGAAAATCATCATGCTCACTTCATTAGTCCATACCATCCTAGGATAAATAATTAGGGGCAGGTGGCCCAAGGAAATTGGAAGTTCCATTTCGGGGATGTATTAGGTTATGAGTTGCGCATAGTGTAAGTAGGTTATACTATAAGGACCACAGGGGGATAGATCAACGGTTGCGCTAGAGGTTACAATTGGAGAATAACCTTGGTGGGTAGTGTTGTATTAGTGACAAGAGTAAAAGTGCAAACCCTTGGATAACAACTGGAGTGGAGGCCGGCGGAAGACCGTCGCCCTTATGTGAACATCTTAAGTCAATAGGATCACTCAAGAGTAATAACGAGAGCTGGGGGTGAATTTTGGATAGTCATCAACTAAAAAAAATATCCTTGAGAAAGGGAGCTTTGGGCGAAATCGCATCAAAGTTCCTAGTGCCCCCGAGAGCCCTTCATCGGGTATACCCTGGGCAGTCCTGGGATTAACCTTAAATCACTAAGTATAATAACTCGTAGACAAGAGTAGCCTAATAGGCTAAGACATTGTGGTTCATTCTCACCCGTGATAGGTTTGAGGGATTTTGAATAAAGGCACTATTGTGCATTCTTGCCCGAGATGGGTTGGAGGGATATATGTTGCAGGCTCACCCGTGAAGGGTTTGAGGGATTCAGTTCAGGTTGGTCCTGCGAGCTGAAGGCTCGGGATGAAATACTTGCTTGTGCATAAATATAGTGGCGGGTCATGCGGTACTGGCCGATCATCACACCGACGGCAGTACGGTGAACCGGGCGGGTATGAGGGTTTGAGGGGCCAGTGGGTTGTTTTAGACTGCGGTCTGGAGGACGATCCCCGATAACGCACACCCGACCCAACAAGACTGACGAGCTGTCAGCAAAGTACGTACGCATGGACTCTAGAGTGCACCTAGGACGTGTACAGAGGCGTATGAGAGGGGTCTAAGGTTTGGTAGTGTGCATACCGGCCTAGAAGTGGAGATGCCCGCTCCGCTGCTGCCGTAGCCACAGCGGTGGAACCCGAGAGTGAAGCTAGCTCTCAAAAAGTGGGTACTAAAGGTCTGTGATCACAGAGTCGTTGTGTGTGAGTTGCACTTGTCTGTGCATAAATTACATCATAAACATTCATTCATATTAGGTCATACGCTTCATAGATCCTTATCATATAAATTAGTATGGGCTCTTTTATATGATAAGTTAAATTTCCTGGAAACCTTAACTTATAAATTTGTATGGGCATTTTTTTATAAGTTAAGGTACGATTTGTGATGGTAGAGTAGTGGTAGCATAGTTTTACTTTCCTGCTCTTACTTTCAGTTCTTTACTTACTTTACCGTACAGTGTTTTACTTCACTTGTCTTACTTACTGCACTTGTACTTCTTACAGAGAACTGCTAGAGTAGAACTACTATTACTCCTCATATACTTGTTAGTATAGTGCCATTGCCACCTGTTTACACTTGTTACCCCTTGTTGTCCTCCGCTTCATCGTCTCGCACAGTGCCTAGGAGTTGCGGGGAGAGGTGTGGAGGAAATGACTTAGTCTTTTTGACTAATGGTCGGTGATCAAACTATTTTTAGGAGCTCGAGGAGTTGGAGCACCAGCACGACCGGCAGGATGAGATGACAGGACGTGAGGAGCTGATACCACCACCTACTACTACTACTACCGCAGAGTTGCCTCAGGTGGGATGACTTGGTGATGATGGTTATCTTCCGCTGTTTAGAGTTGAGAGAGAGAGAGAGATTTTGATATGATGTACTGGGCATAAGCCCTTTTTATTTCTGTAGACTGATGCATTTCCTTTTCATATATTTATATGCATGTACTGTGACTGTGGACTAGTTGTTGTTTACTTTTACCACTATACTTATTTTCTCATTTTGTCCTACAAATTATATGATCGTATTAGCAGGCATAATAGACGTGTTGCGGTGTTTACTAACCCGTGCGTTAATGTCACCGTAAGATGGCGGTTCTGGGCATAAGACCGGGTAGCCTCCTTGGTAAGGGGGAGGGGGGTCTTACACAAAGTGCCCATATTTAGAACGCACAGACGACCGTATTTCCAAAGCAATCCATCCACAACCTCATATTGGGAATTTGACCCATCCAAAGCCTTTATCATGAGCTGCTTCATGCTGCTATCCATATCCAAAGCCTGTCGAATCCGATTAGCCAAGTCATACTGAACTTCTGTCCAGTTCAATAGCGCTTCAGCACTCGACTTCTTGTCCACGCAAGAGATCTACAATGCCTCCAACTCCCGAACCAATCGCTCGTCATGGACCGACAGCCAATTGGCTTGAGCTCGGGCCCGACAACTGTATGCGTCCGCAACCGCATTGCCTTTCCCAGGCACATAATGGATATTGAACGTGTAGTCCCCCAGGAACTCCATCCATCACCTCTGTCGCATGTTTAGATCTTTCTGATCCAACAAGTATTTCAGGCTCTTATGTTCGGTATAGATATCGACCATCACTCCATACAACTAGTGCCTCCATAGCTTCAAGGCAAAAATCACGGCCGCTAACTCCAAGTCATGGACCGGATAATTCCTCTCATGCACCTTCAGCTATCTCGGGCCATACGGTGTCACACTTCCATGCTACAGCAGCAAACAATCCAAGGCACTGCCTGAAGCATCGCTATGGATCTCAAAACCTTCGGTCCCACTCGGCGAACTCAGCACAGGTGCCGTGGTCAACCGACACTTAAACTCCTCAAAATTTCACGTGCACTCCGACGTCCAAACGAACTTCTGCACTTTCCTCATCAAAGTCGTGAGGGTTAAGGCTATCCGTGAGAAGTTCTCCATGAAGCGCGTGTAATAGCAGGCAAGCCCCAAAAAGCTCCGGACTTCCGCTATCGTAGAAAGAATAGACCACTCTCATATCACAATAATCTTCGCCAGATCCACCGCAATGCCCTCTCCACTTACTATATGACCAAGGAACGCCACAGTGTGCTTCTCAGGTTGGCGTTGGTCTTGTGTCGATGGAGGAACATGCACAGAAAAACGGGCGTGTCATGTCAAACATGGGTGTGTCGGTTGCCCGTGTGCATTTTAGGACGCATCGGTTTCGACGGTGAATGCGGAACAGGACCCTGAACACGGGCGTGTCAGAGGTCGTGTTCGGCCCAGATTTTGGATTTCAATGGTGAATCGTGGCCGTTCGTTTCCTTATTTTGGGATCTGACGGCTGGGGGTTATTCCTGCTGGGATATAGCCGTGAATAGGGTTTCAAATCCCTCATTTCTCATACTCTATCTCTTTCTAAGTATCTAGAGAGAGGGGAGAGCAAGGAAGAAGGAGGAGGCTAAATCCGGTCACCGGTGGAGCTTCGGAGCTCCAAATCGCGTGCCGACTTCGGATCTTCGGAGGCAAGGAGATTGCGATTCTTTTCATCTCATACATTTCCATGGCACCAAGGAAAAATGCTAGGGTAATGATTCTCATCCTAGGACATGTGATGTCCTCTATTCCTTTTCATAGGAAGCCCGCTCTCGCGAGTTTGCGGTGAGTTGAGGCGTTCCTTCGGGTAGACATAAATACTCCCCGTTGTATACATGTAGATCCGTAATCGAGAATGGATATAGGCATGATGTGTGAAGCCTATCCGGACAAGTTGGTCTGGATCGGTGATGTTGCATTGCATGAATGGCCGGAGAAGTCTCCGCACGAATGTTTGTTTTTCTGGTTTTCTACGTGGTAGATTGCAATAGGCTAACTGTTCTTAGCCCTCAGTATCGAAGAGCATTGGGACAAATAAAATTGCTTTAAATAATAAAAGGTCCTGATTTTCTAATTAATTAAAATTATCTTAAGGTTTGCCTAGGGTATACGACGCGTAGGACCACATAATCCATGTGTGAGACCTATTTCCGTAGTCCATACGCTAGCTAACCGAGAGGACGTGCGTATGGACCGATCGCCCCTTGGTAAATGGAGTTCTGCACTAAACCTCGAGAGAGGAGGCGCGCAAACTCTACCGGATTGGGTTCCCCACCCAATAGCGGGGTTCTTAGCGTAATGCAGCCGTTGAGAGGAATCCTTCGTCAGGCGAGAGCCCGATCGAATAGTATTAGCGTTCAGGTGAGCGATATTACTATACCTAGGTGAGCTCATTTTAGTGGAACCTCGACGACCAAGTCTCCGCCTTAATTCATTTGAAATTTAGGATCCCTTTTTATTAAAACTTTATTTTAGTTCTATTTAATTCGGTGCCCTCGAGCTAAGCTCTTCATCGGCTCCACCTTTTTAATTGCTTTTATTTTCTGCCTTTTTGTTTTAATATATAAAAATTATCCCGACAAGTTAAATATCGGTAAAATAATAGTCCCCTCCAGGGAAGAGTAGAAATAATCAAACCGACCCCGAGAACATTACGACCTCGATATTCTACACCGGAATATCTTGTACTACACACGATAGGTGCACTTGCCTCCTTTCGTTAAAACTCGACTGAAGTGTTTTATATCCAAATAATAAATCTGCGCACCCCGTTTTATAAAAAAAACCAATCACCCGCTTTCTAAATATAACCGCCTGGGGCGATGCGGGCTCGTAATAATTTTTGGAGTTTTAACCCGCATCACCACTATAAAGGATCGACGAATTATGTGATCAGCTAGTGGGAGTGCATTGGTTCTCGAAGCTAGATTTGAGGTCGGGGTACTATCAGTTGCAGATCCAGGAATAAGACATCACGAAGATAGCGTTTTGCAACAGATATGGCATGTACGAGTTTATCGTGATGCCCTTTGGGCTCACGAACGCGCCATCAGCTTTCATGTGCTTGATGAACCCGATGTTCGTGCCATACCTCGACATGTTTGTCATTGTATTCATAGATTACATCCTTATTTATTCGAGGATGAAGGAGGAGCATGCACAACATCTAGCCTTTACTTTGGAGAAGCTCAGGGAGCACCAGTTATATGCCAAGTTCAACAAATATCAGTTTTGGTTGACAGAAGTGGCATTTTTAGGTCATGTTATCAGTGGAGCAGGATTAGCAGTGGATCCCGTGAACATTCAGGCAGTGCGAGACTGGCCTCTGTTGAAGATGGCCAAGGATGTCCGAAGTTTTCTGGGATTGGCTGGGTACTACTGGAAGATTGTGCAGGGATTCTCTCAGATATCCCTTCCACTAACTTCTTTGACGAAGAAGAACACCACATTTGTTTGGACGCCACAGTGTGAGGCGGTCTTACAGGAGTTGAAAGGTCGGCTTACGTCAGACCCTATCCTCACTCTTCCGTCTGGGAAGGAAGGTTTCCAGGTGTATACTGATGTGTCGTTTCAGGGGATGGGTACTGTACTGATACAGCATGGACATGTGATAGCATACGCCTCCTGTCAGCTAAAGAAGCACGAGCAGAACTACCATGTCCATGACTTGGAGATGTGGGCAGTGGTGTTCGCTCTAAAGATTTGGCAGCATTACCTCTATGGGGTGCACTACGATATATTTTCGGATCACAAGAATCTAAAATATGTGGATACACAGAAGGAGTTGAATGTCCGCCAGAGGTGATGGGTGTAATTTCTATCTGATTACGAGTATGTGATACATTATCACCCGGGGAAGACGAATATGTTGGCGGACGCACTAATCCGGAGGGTTACACTTCAGGATCAGTGTCCCAGTTGATGTCCATGGAGCTGGTACGGATGATGGAGGATATGCAGATTACCGTGTTGTCCTCGGATGACTCAGAGCTTTATGAGGAGTATCTGGGCGCAATGAGCACTACTGATGACATTCGAGATCGCATCAGGGCTGAGTATAAAAGGGATGACAAGTTAGAGCCAGTATTCAGGGCCTTGGAGGCAGGCACGACTGGGGAGTATACAGAGAGAGATGGGTTGATATGTTTTAGAGGACGGGTGTACATATCGGCTGGGGTCAGTATTCAGGAGGACATTAAGACCGAGGCTCACAGTAGTAGGTATTCCGTGCACCCGAGCATCACCAAGATGACGACCAACCTGAAGAGGATGATGTACTGGCTGGGTATGAAGAGGGATAGCACATACTTCGTGACCCATTACAAGGCCTGTCAGTTAGTGAAGGCCGAGTTTAAGAGTCCAGCCGGGTTGTTGCAGCCAATCCCAATGCCAGAGTGGAAGTTTGACGACATTGCCATGAATTTCATACATGGTCTTCCTCTGACACATACGGGGAACTACTCGATATCAGTGATCGTCGATCGCTTAACGAAGGTGGCCAGGTTTCTAACGATCAGGAAGGACGCTTCAGTGGGTGAATTGGTGCGGAGGTTTGTAGAGCAGTTCGTCCGATACCATGGACTGTCGAGGAAGATAGTATCCGATCACGATGGGCGATTTACGTCTAAGGAATGGAGGTCAGTCCAGGCTTATTTGGGGACCCGGTTGACATTCAGTACCACCTTCCACCCTCAGACGGATAGACAGACAGAGCGCACCAATCAGACACTTGAGGATTTGTTGCGTCTTTGCATACTGGGCCGCGGGGAGCCATGGGAGAATCAGCTACCATTGATGAGTTCTAGTACAACAATAGCCACCAATCCAGCATCGGCATGGCACCCTATGAGGCTTTATATGGGCGGAGATGCAGGACTCCTTTGTCTTGGATTCAGGTTGATGATCTGAAGGCACTGGGCTTGGAGTTCATCAAGAATACAGATGCTTAGGTGCGATTGATTTGAGACAGGATGTTGGAGGCTCAAAGTAGGTAGGCTAAGTATTACTATGATCGACATCATCAGGTAGAGTTCCAGGTAGGAGACCGAGTGTTTTTGAAGATGCGATCGATGTATGTTATCTCGTGGGTGCGTGGTCGGAAGAAGCTCAGTTTGAGATACATGGGGCCTTACAGTATCCTGGAGCAGATCGGTCCCTTGGCATACATACTGGAGCTGCTACTAGAGCTACCGAGTTTGCACGATGTATTCCACGTCTCCTCCCTCAGGAGAGCTCTACTTCGGTCGGAGTAGCAGATTACGATGACAAATGGGCCTATAGCTTCTGATCGATCTGTGCACCTGGAACCGATCTGGATAGACGATACAGGGATGCGGGTCTTGCGACACAAGAAGTTCAGCTGGTCAAGGTCTTTTGGAGGAATCATGGACAAGAGGAGCACACGTGGGAGCCATAGGACTTGATGCAGCAATGTTTGTTGTTTCCAAAGCAGGATACGGGTAGTGATACGGGCGTGTCCCTACCCGTGTGCTTAGCCCAACGATTCGTCGAGCTGAGCCTGACGAACATCATTGACTATACCAGAGCAGGACACGAGTAGTGACACGAGTGTGTCCCTACCCGTGTGTGACCATGCTATCGCTTGACAATTTGTCTATTGGAGCTCTACGAAGATCGTCGACTAGACCTGAGCAGGATACGAGTAGTGACACGGGCGTGTCCCTACCCGTATGTGTCCAAGCAGCAGCTCGACAAATCGTCGACCACATTCCTCCCGAACAGGACACGGGTAGTTATACGGGCATGTCCCTACCCGTGTAGTTAAATTTCGGGTTTTGGCGAATTTTTCGGCCGTGTAATTTCAAAGGGGCTCATTTACTGAGTTGATTTGCAGTCCAATGACAGGCCAACACCTGGCTATGCAGTTGCCCAACTTCTCACATGAAAAGGGGAGAAAACCATAGACATTTCTAGTCTTCTTTCCCTAGCCGTGCTGTAGGAAATTGCTGGAGAGGAAGAATGTGTTGGAGCCGATTTTCTTCATGTGAAGGACGAACACCAACCAACGGGAAGAAGATGTCGCAAAGAAGGGTGACAAGATCCATGGCTGGAAATGGTGGCATCACCGGAAACGAGGTGAGCTTCTTACCCTCTCCCTTGGTGCTAGATATTTAGTTATTTCTAGGAGAGATATCGACTCAAAAGGTTATTGATTCGTGAGAAGAAGGTTTCTAGGAAAGGCCATGCTAGGACTTGTGCCCTAGGAATTATAGTCTTCAACCTTTCCCTCACTTCAAATGCAGTTTCTGGACTGGTTTCGTGAAGAGAAGTAGCCTTATGAGGGTGAATAAGGGAGGAGAAATTCTGGATGTTATTTAAAAGTTTAGTTGAAGGAAGAAGACGAACCGATGTCATCCGAACTACTTTAAGATGTGCATAGAAATCTATTTTCTGCGCGTAGCAGCATTTGAGGCCAATTTATGTAATGATGCGGCCAGATCTGGGCTTTCGACTAAACACAAAAGTCGCAGCCCTTGGAAATACCATTCCAACGAGGTGTTAAAGACCTTCACCAGATTCTTGTAGCCTCGAGAATCCCTGTTTGAAGATGTTGTACAGTAATCATTTCAGCACATGTAAATCTCGTGCTTGTTTTGTAATTGTAAAGAGATCATAGTACAGTAACCTTAATGTTTGTGGAATTTAGACTATAAATGATTGGGGTGAAATATGTTAAGGACATTTGTTGGTTAGATCCTTAATGAACAAATGGTGTAGTAAGATGCACTCAACCGAGATGATTTGGTGGAGGTTAGAGAATGATTTAAATATGTGAAATAATGAGGACGTACTTGACTGTGTAAATGTGTTGAATAATGATGAGTTTGGCTTGAACATGTTGTATATAATTCTTAATGACTGTTACAAACAAATGGTTTTGGTCTTAGATGATGAATTTGTGAAATAGCCTTACATTGATTATGAGCCCATAAGTACCTTGGGGAACGAGGTTGCAAAAGGGTGAAAGTGCGGGGGTTTGACCACACTGGTTTGGTAATGTTGAGAAGAGATGTAAGTGGACGGTTGGGCTTGGTCCTCGGTGTTCATTCCTGAGGCTCCTTTCGTGCCACGATGATGTGAAATTGCATGCGGTGTGAGTCAACACACAGTGTCGTAATCCTAGGTGAAGGATAGTGTGGCAGGTATACGGGCTCGCAAGTCGTCACACCGACGGGAGTTGAAAGATAGACTTTGGGCTGTTGGGCGTGGTCCTCAGTGTTCATTCCTGGGGCTTCTTTTATGCCAAGTGGACGGTTGCGCTTGGTCCTCGTGCCTTTTTCTAAGGATCCTTCCAGGTCACAACATGGGCCAGTTCGGGGCTTGGTTCTTGGTGCACATCTACCTGAGACTCCCGCAGAGCCGTAGTACGCATGGGAGCTCAACTGTTATGTTCTTAGCATTAAGGCATACGGAGGCCTAGGCTTGGTAGTGTGGATGCCCGCCTAGTAGTGGAGAAGCCCGCTCCACTGTCCTCGCCTGGCCACGACGGTTGACGCCTGAGAGGTTTGCTACCTGCTCGAAAAGTGGGAACTACAAGTCTGTGTCGACATAGCAATTACATGTGCGTGATCATGGGTGAGTCATTGCATTTGATTAATATCATTACATTTGTTTCATACACAAGATTCTTATCGTATAAGTTTGTATGAACACTCTTATACGATGAGTTACTATTCTGCTGAGCTGAACCTCAACATATATGTCTGTATGGGCATTCATATAAGTTGAGTTACTTTCTATTATACCTCTATATTTCTATACTGTTGTAGTTGGTAGAACTACTAGAGTAGATGGTTTACTCATTTATTATGTTGCTTATATACATTGATATTTTTCACCCTATACCACTTATTTGTACTTTGTTCTACTTATATATATTGTACCCTTGTTCCTTTCTCCGCCCGGTGCCGAGGAGTCGTCGGGGAGCGGATGTGATAGCCACTTAGTCTTTTTGACAAACGGTTTCTATGTCTTCCTTTTTATTAGGACTAAAAGATGATTACAATGCTAAAAAGAAAAAAAATAAAAGAGAGAGAGAGGGAGAAAATCCCTTACAAAGCATAAAAAAGAATCTAACAGCCAGCCCCTAAGCAAAATGGTTCCAAAGAAAAGAACAGCAGCTCATAAAATAACTTCCAATTTATAGGAAAAAATTTCAAAGTACACGCCCTAGGTCACCGGTGTGTACTTGGGCGTGTAAGCACTATTGGCGAGTTGATTCTGGGACTTGACAGCTTGTTTGACTTTTTGGCTTTACACGTGGCGGTTACGGGCATGTCTCTGCTGACACGGGCGTGTCGGGAAGGTGGAACTGGGGACGACATCACGTCAATCAGTCGCCGACGACATCTTGTAGGGCCAGGTGGATAAGTACACGCCCGTGTCGAATCTTGACACAGGCGTGTCTGGTCAGGTCGACGATCTTTGACCGCGGTTCGTCGAGGGGGTGACACGGGCCTTAGTCACGGCCATGTCACATTTAACATGGGCGTGTACCTGGGCATGTTCAGCAAATCTTTGAATGCGGCTGATTTCACTAGATTTTGGAGGTACACGCCCAGGTCACGGGCTTGACCTGAAGTACACGGGCGTGTACCTGACAAATTTTGACATTTCCTGAAAAATTCCAGAAAAATAAAATAAACTTAAGTTAGAAAATATTTACAAAAAAGAAGTAATTTATTAAAGAAAAATAACTAAAAATGACAAAAATAAACTAAAACGACTTATTTATTATACGTAAAAATACGTATAATTATAGCTCATCAAATACCCCAATACTTAAGCTTTTGTTATTCCAGAGCAAAAGTTGGAGATATATTTATAAGGAATTAAAGAAATCCTAAATTTACCTATCGCTTGAATTAATCGAAAGGAAGATCAAAATAGTTATCTGGGGTATAAGAGTTAAGTCCTAAATTATGACAAAAATTTAAATAAAGGAAGAGTTTCAGGAAAAAAACTTCTGATATAATCAAATAAATAGCAAAAAAATTTACTTGTTAGGTTAACAAAAGTAGATTAGATTTATGAAAACTTTAGCTTATAAGAAATAAAGGAAATAATTCAATTTAAGAATTATGCTCTCAAAAAGATTTTTAAATTAATTCTAGCATCATTTGAAATTGGCAGAGGGGGATGTTGAGATTTATGAAGAGAGCTTTGGTTTAGAGGTGAGGGTATATTTTTTCACTCAAACCTCTAATAGAATTTTTTGGTTTGAATGTGAATGTTTAGGAAAATGAAATCTTTATTTTTCATATCATATAAAGTTTTTTAACGACTTCATAATAACCCAATGCATATGTATAGGAGTAATACATTTTATCATCTTACTCCGTAACATATAATCTTTTCAAATATTGGATGCCTATGTTTACGGAACAAAATCTTATTCCCATTGACATAGAGTTTTTTAAGGATCAAAATCATGTCAAGTATGACATGAAAAAAGGAGATAGGTTTTTCAGAAAGAAAACTTGGTTTAATAAAATTTTTTGAGAGCAACATTTATAAATTAAACATTCCTATATTTAAAAAAAACTTGGAGTAAACATAATTGAAATCTAAGGTTGTTATTTTCTAACAAAATAAATGTGCAATTATTTAGATAAGTTAGAAGTGGTGCTGAAAACAGCTACCTTATCTAAACAAAAAAAAATAAAGCATAAGAAATTCTTTAAAACTTAACCCTAGATATCTAAATCTATCGGTCTCCAATTAATAAACGAATAGTAAACAAAGAATTAATAAAATACGCTTATAAATAAACTCTCAACTAGATTTTTGGAGAGCGGAAATGGGTTAAGAATGAGATATTTGATTTATTTGTTACATAATAAACAAAATATATTTTTGGGGTTTTAGGGGTTTTTTATTTTTTTGTATTTTTTTATTATTATCTTTTTTTGAATTGAATTTTTAGAGTTATTATTTGTTTTTGATTTTCTAAAATATTTTTGAGTTGTTTTTTTTTTAGTTTTTAACATGTTATTTACAAGAAAGGGGAGAGAAAGAGGTGTTATTTACAAAGAAGAGAAGGGGAAAGAGAAAGATTTTTTTTTACAAAAATGATTTATAAATTAAAAACAAATTTTTTGAAATTTTTGTTTTATAAGTTTTTTTGTGATTTTTTGTGTTTTATAAAATTTTTTGGGATTTTTAATTATAAAAACAAGCAAAAATTGGCTAAACTATAAAATTTTTTTTGAAGTTTTATAAATTTTTTTGAAATGTTTTTTGTTTTATGAATTTTTTTTAGTTTTCTTGTAATTATAATAACAAAAAAAAAATTTTGAAGTTCTTTTTTAATTTTTTTTTCATTTGTTGAATTTTTGATTAGTACAACATATAAAAGTGCATAATTGAAAAATTAAAAAACACCCCCATACTTAAATTCAACATTGTCCCCAATGTTGCAGTGCAAGTATGCGGAACGTTAATAGACAAAATACAATATTTACAAAAATAAAAAGGGAGGGTAGAAGCTTTCCTAAAATGAGTTCGGGGAGGCCCGGTTGGAACCCTGCAGTATTAAACGAAAGCGTAAAAATATAACATAGAAAAAAAAACAAAAAAGATAAACTCGGCTAAAAGGTTGTGGGTGGTAGGGGCAAATGTGGTGACTCGGAGTAGATAACGTCTTAGCTACAAGAGCGTGTACAGAAATGCGATCCCCCTAGCACTCACAAGAGAGGTAAGCGCGCCGAAAAGATAAAATAGATATATATTTTTTAATAATAGAAAAGTTTTATTTATTTCCAATGTGTAGTATTTTTTATTTTTTTTTGGTAAAAAGTTTTGGGCTTTTTTTTGAAAATAAAAGAAAAAACAAAACAGATACACGCGAATTTATTTTGTGGTTTTTAGGAGGGTTTTATTTGCTATAGATATATACATTTTAAATAACAAAGTATTATATACATATATTTTTGTGTTTTTAAGTAGGGTTTTTTGTAGTTAGTTTTTTTGGGTTTTTTTTAGTGTTTTTGTTTTTAGATTTTTTTTGTGTGCGGTTTTAGTGTTTTTAAAGTTTTCTAGATTTTGGAGTTTTTTGGTTTTTTAGTTTTTAGATTTTTTTTTTGTTTTTTTTTTAGATTTTTTGTTTTTTTAGTGTTTTCATAAAAAAAGAATAAAATTTTTTATAGTTTTAAAGTTTTTTTTTTCATTTTTTTATATAGATAAATATATAGATGAAATAATAAGTATAAAATAACTCATTTTTTTTATTTAAGTTTTTTTAAGTAGTTTTATTATTATTGTTATTATTATTATTTTTGTTGGCCATTTTTTATAGATATGTATATAAATAAAAATAAGTAAAATTAATAGATTTCCAGAGTTTGAAATAACAACACGTAGACTCCCCGGCAACAGCGCCAAAAACTTGATTGATTCCCACCAAGTCCCCGGCAATGGCGTCAAAAACTTGATTGATTCCCACCAAGTCCCGGGCAACGACGCCAAAAACTTGATTGATTCCCACCAAGTCGCCGACAACAGCATCAAAAACTTCATTGATTCCCACCAAGTCCCTGATAACGGCATCAAAAACTTGATGATTCCCACCAAGTCCCCGGCAACGATGCCAAAAACTTGATGAGGGTTAAAACTCCAAAAATTATTTCGGACATGCGGCGCCCCAGACGGTTTATTTAGAAAAGGCGGATTTGGATTTATTTAGGAAGACGGGGCGCGCAGATTTATTATTTGGATATAAAACAGTTGAAATCGAGTTTTAACAAAAGGAGGCAAGTGCACCTATCGCGTGTAGTGCATGATATTCCAGTTAGGAATATCGGGGTCCTATTGTTCTGGGGGTCGGGTTGATTATTTCTACTCTTCCCTAGAGGGGACTATTATTTTACCGAAAATTTATCTTGTCATGATATTATTTATATATATATATAAGAAGAAAATAAAAGTATTAAAGATGGAGTTGATGAATAACTTGACGCAACCGTATCAAAAAGAATTTGAACTAAAATAAACTTTTAATAAAAAGAGATCCTAAATTTCAAATTAATTAAGACGGATACTTGGCCGTGGAGGTTCCACTAAAATGAGCTCACATATCTCTAGGACTATTGCTCACCTGAACATTAATACTATTCGACCGAGCTCTCATCCGATGAAGGATTCCTCTTAATGCCTGCATTATGCTAAGAACCCCGCTATTGGGTGGGGAACCCAATCCGGTAAAGTTTGCGCGCCTCCTCTCTCGAGGGTTAGTGTGGAACTCCATTTACCATGGGGTGATCGGTCCATGCGCACGACCTCCCAGCTAGCTAGTGTATGAACTACCGAAATAGAGCCAACATATTGATATGTGGTTCTATGCGTCGTAAACCCGGTGCAAACCGTAAGAAATTTAACTAATTAAAAAAACAGGACCTTTAATTATTTAAAGCGATTTTATCTACCCCAATACTCTTCGATACTGAGGGCTAAGAGAGGTTAGTCACTCATCGGAATGGGGACGGCTTACGAAAGAAAGCAATAAAATAAAAGCAGTAAAATGAAAGCAGGAAATAAAGCAGTAAAGAAAGCAATAAAGAAAGCATTAAAATTGCGAGCCCTACTCGAACGAGTAGGGGGAATATGAAAGAAATAAATATGTAAGTCCTACTCTAACGAGTAGGGGGAAATGAAAGCGAGTCCTACTCAAACGAGTAGGAGGAAATAAATCACACACGCACACACTATACAGAAATGAAAACACGCTCACGCACTCTACTGAAAATAAAAACACACACACGCACTCGACATAAAGTAAAACACACACACACTCACTCTACTGAAAATGAAAACGCACACATTCTACTGAAAATGAAAACTCCACTCTACAGAAATGTAAACACACGCACGCACTCTACTTGAATAAAAACAACACACCCACACACTCTACTTAAAATAAAAACACACACACACAACAGAAATTAAAACGCACACACGCACTCTACATAAAATGAAAGAAAGCGATAAGAAGCTAACTCATACACGCACTCACACATATGAAAAAATAAGAAAAACAAAGTGCCTGAAAAATTAAAACAAATATATTTTTGCCGGTAGATTTTGGTAAAAATGCATAAAACGTAGAAATAAAAATTAAAAGAGCAAAAGTTTTTGAAAACTAAAGCGAATATCAAAGTGCTCGAAAAATTAAAACAAATACTTTTCTACAGCTAGAATGTGGTAGAAATGCATAAAAAGAAGACAAAAAAATTAAAGTAGCAAAATGATTTTTGAAATAAAAGCAAAATTGAAGTGTTCTAAAAATTAAAACGGCAACTTTTTCATTCTTATAATTTTATAAAATAGCTTAAAAAGTGGAAATAAAGCAGAAAAAGAACGAAAAGTTTTACATCATAACCAAAAAACAAAGTTAAAGAAAAATCAAAACCAATTTTTAAGGCATCTTTATAAACTCATAAGAATGAACATGAAGAGTACTAAAAAGGTAAACTATGAAAACTATGAAAGCATAAAACTATACTCATACACACACACATCCATTTTAAAAGAACAAAAACAAAAGTTAAAACAAATAAAAATAAGATATCTTAGGGAGGGGGCACATAGATGAAATCCAAGACCATGTAATGGGAAAAAACTACATGTTTATTAGGACTAAAAGATGATTACAAAGCTAAAAACAAAAAAAAGAGAGAGAGGGAGAAAATCCCTTACAATGCATAAAAAAGCATCTAACAGCCAGCCCCTAAGCAAAATGGTTCCAAAGAAAAGAACAGCAGCTCATACAACAACTTCCAATTTATTGGCAAAAATTTCAAAGTACACACCCTAGGTCACGGACATGTACTTGGGCGTGTAAGCACTGTTGGCGAGTCGGTTCTGGGATTTGACAGCTTGTTTAACTTTTCGGCTTTATATGTGGCGGTCATGGGCCTGTCTCTGCTGACACGGGTGTGTCGTAGGGCGTGTCGGGAAGGTGGAATTGGGGATGGTGTCGCATCAATCAGTCACCGACGACATCTTGTCGGGGCAGGTGGAGAAGTACACACCTGTGTCGAATCTGGACACGGGCGTGTCGGGTCGGGTCGACGATCTTCGATCGCGGTTCGTCGAGCGGGTGACACGGGCCTTGGTCATGGCCGTGTCACATTTGACATGGGCATGTACCTGGGCGTGTTCAGCAAATCTTTGAATGCGGCTGATTTCACTGGATTTTGAAGGTACACACCCAGGTCACGGCCGTGTCCTGAAGACACGGGCGTGTACCTGACAAATTTTGACATTTCCTGAAAACTTTCAGAAAAATAAAATAAACTTAAGTTAGAAAATATTTACAAAAAAGAAGCAATTTATTAAATAAAAATAACTAAAAATGACAAAAATAAACTAAAACGACTTTTTTATTGTACGTAAAAATACGTATAATTACAACTCATCAAGAGTCTGCACTTGAACACATCCGACATCTGTAGGATCGAGACCACGTCCTTAAACCACTTGACATGTTGGATCGGGTCTCCATTCCTGGTGCAGTAAGACATCTCTGGTTCCCTGAACCCCTCTAGAACTATGGTTGAAGAAACAAACTCGTCGAAGGGGCTGCCTCCCCCTGCTGGGCGAGCCGGAGGGTCTCACACCCCCATCTCGCCGAACTGATCATCGCTTGACTAGCCTGGGAAGAGCACTCGTCCCGGGAGCTTACATCCCCTGTCTTCCTCTACAACTTCCTTCCCAGCTCGCCTGCCGGGAGCGTCCCCACCCAGAGCCGGGACCACAATTATAGGTGTTGTTGATGTCGAGCACTCTGCACGCGCGCCGAGTGTGGACCTGACGAGGCCGAGTACCTCCTGCTTGAATTCGTCGAACATCCCCATCGTGGCGAGAGGGGGAGGGGGTGGCGAGTCGGACCTGTCTGAGCCTTGCCCTGATCCTCCCATCATTAAGCTTGCTGAAGATTTTCTATGTTGACCACACTCCACGCTCACCGTACCAAAAATGTTGAAACCGAAAATTTGGTCTTTGTGAAGTTCACCCTTGGGGAAGGGGTGAATGCGCACTTACTTCTCCCCTGTGAGCCAAATGACTGAGGAAATGGAACAAGGAATAGACCCAAGGGCTCGGCGTGGAGGTCCCACCACACACCTGAAAGATCTTAGAGTGCTTCCCCTCCTGAGCCAAATGTCATGATAAGGCTACCTCAAAATGCACTAGAAGACTGGGGAACTAATGATAACGTGCCTTTTGAGGTACCCCTTTGGGTCTAATTATAGTTTTCTGAAGATGGCATGTAAATAGCTAACCTCCGCTATTCTAAACAGCTATATGCAGTCAACAAGTGCATCCTGGTAATTTTTCCTCTGGGCCCCACTTGATAGGTTCAAAGGATCGGGAGGTCAACTCACCATAAGTTCGCCACCTTGCTGGGCGGACACGAACTCGCTCCCACAAATTGCATGTCAACCTTGGCCGAGCGTGAACGTGGCTGTCGCAGTCCGTGAGGCCCTTATTCTGAGGCAGGCTGGAGACCCGGTCGCCTATGGGAGAGCTCCGTTTGATGAACGCCGAGCTCTGTTCGACGAACACCGAGCTCCGTTTGATGAACGCCGAGCTCTATTCGATGAATGCCTAGCTCCATTCGATGAACGCTGAGCTCCATTCGACGAATGCCCAGCTCCGTTCGACAAACTTTAATCTCAACTCAGGCTTAGTTCGACGAAAGTCAAGCTCAGTTTGACGAACTCCAGGCGGACAAGGGCTGGGTGGGCCAGCTCACGCAGCTCGCCTGCCTAGCTTTGACGGTAGCGAGCTGGCCATTCTGAGTTCACCCGCATGCTGCTCTGGCATGGGCTGGTTCCCCTGGTCTGCTCGACTAGCCTAGCGGACCTACTCGACGAACACAAGGTTGTACAATTTCATACCACCGAACGATTTGTTTCAAATCCTTATACATCTTGGTAGAACTAGGGTGGTAGGAAATATTAGAACCATGTGCTTCACTACACAAGTTTGCTCGAATATCCTCAACATCGGGAATATAATATCTACCGCGGTACTTCAAAGTACCTGCATCATCAATTTAAAAGTCTGACAATTCCCCTTTCTCATTTCTACTATAAATACGCTGCAAATCAAGGTCATCCTTTTGATGTAGCCTTGTAAGCGTAATCCAAGAAGGCTCTGCCACTTCCAGGCTGCTTGTCGAATCGGTACTCCCAACAAAAATACCCATTAATAAAAAAACTCTTCCACCAAGGATTCTACAGAAAGGTTAAAGATCTGTGTGGTCTTCCTACTCAAGGTGTCGGCTACCACATTAACTTTACCCGGATGATATAGGATATCAACATCATAATCCGCGACATACCCCAACCATCTATGCTGACGCAAATTCAGCTCTTTCTGAGTGAAGACATACTTCAAGCTCTTATGGTCCATTTAAATCTTGCACAACGCGCCATATGACAAATGTCTCCACAACTTCAAGGCATAAATCACTGCCGCAAACTCCAAGTCATGAGTAGGGTAGTTTTTTCATGAATCTTTAACTGCCTCGATCCATATGCAATCACTTTTCCTTCTTGCATCAATACACAGCCAAGCCAAACGTGTGATGCATCCACATAAATAATATACTTCACTCCTTCGGTAGGCAAAGACAACACTGGAGCATTGCATAATCTCTTTTTCAATTCCTGAAAGGCTTCTTTGCACTTATCGCTCAACACAAAAGCCGTGTTCTTCTGCGTAAACTTAGTCAACGTCGCTGACAACGTAGAGAATCCTTCTACAAATCTTCTATAATAGCCTGCCAACCCTCGAAAACTTCTTATCTCTTTATGTGTGGTAGGTCTTTTCCAATCCATAACAATGGCTATCTTCTCTGGGTCAATTGAAATTTCATTCTTATTCACAACATGACCCAAAAAGGACACCTGAGGTAGCCAAAACTCGCACTTACGCAACTTTGCATAAATCTTATGCTCTCTTAAGGTAGACAGAACCTAGCGCAAGTGCTGAGCAAGCTCCTCAGTGCTCCGGGAATATACCAGAACATCGTTAATAAAAAAGACCAAAAACTGATCTAAGAAATCTTTAAACACTCTGTTCATCATATCCATGAAGGCAGAGGGTGTATTCGTCAATCAAAAGGACATCATCAAAAACTCAAAATTTCCAAGCCGAGAATGAAAGGCGGTCCGCGGAAGATCCTTCTCACGGATCCTCAAATGATGGTAGCCTGAACGAAGGTCAATCTTCGAAAACACCTTACTACCATGCAATTGATCAAATAAATCATTTATCTGTGGTAAGGGATACCAGTTCTTATTAGTTACCTTATTCAATTCTCTATAATCAATGCACAACCTCATAGATCTATCCTTCTTCTTTACAAACAAGACAGGAGCACCCCAAGATGAAGAACTTGGACTAATGAATCCACGCTGCAACAACTCATCTAGCTGGGTACGCAACTCTTTTGGCTCGCGTGGGGACATACAGTGTGGTGCCTTAGCAATAGGGCGAGTACCCGGCTCCAGATCTATAATAAACTCTACATCTCTCTCAGACGGAGGAGCGGGAATACTATCTGGGAAGACATCAGGAAACTCTTACACCCCAGGAACGTCCTCAACACGCGGCAAACTACCAACGACTTCCAAAACAGAAACCAAATAAGAACAATAACTGAAATCTAGAAGCTTCTGAGCACATATCATAGAAATAATCGAGGAATCCTAGCGCAGAATGCCATACAAATTCCTGGGGTGGCCATTGTCCATCTTGAAGCCCAGATTCTTAACCTTGAATTTGATAACTGCATCATATCTGGACAACGAGTCCATGTCTAGAATCACATCAAAGTCCGACAAGTCTAACAGCTTTAGATCGGCAAAAGCTAGAAAATCGCCTAAAAGATTAGGACAACTCAGGATACCCTGGTCCGACACCACCAAGTCACCAAAGGGAAACTTAATGCAAAATGGATTGCCAACTTGATCAAGAGTCAGACGATGATGTTTCATGAAAGTCCTAGCCATGAACGAGTGGGTAGTACAAGAATCAAAAAGAACGTGTGCCCAACGATTCTTTACCTTAAACTTCCCTATAAAATTGCATACGTTACTAATCAACCAACATTGAAACTAAAGCTATGAGCTAAGAGGTAGATTAGAATCTAACCTGAGATCACTTGGGTGGACGTCTGCGCTTCTTCTAAAGTTTAGCTTGCCATTCCCTTTATCCAGCTGCGGCGGCGGCAAGGCTTAAAGTGGAACTGGCTGCAGCGGGGGCTGAGACTGCGGGCATCTAGACTTCAAATGCCCTTTCTGTCCACACTATAAGCATACCTTATCTTTACTCCAACAATAGACAACATCATGTACCTTATGCTTACATGAAGCACAGACTAGAACTCCTTTGAGTGCACTCTGAATTGTAAGCACCTGCTGCTGCTTCTGAACTCCCAAGCTCTTGAAATACTTTTCAAATGGATGGTCTGGCCGGCCACAGAAACTACACGCCTCCTTGCTTCCTTTCTCTGAAGCAGGGCCAGAATCCTGAGAGCTCTTCTATCATCAGACTTTCTTTTATCCTTCCTCATTTCCATACCTCGATTCTTTGCATTATCAATTGCTTCGACTTTCATAGCAGCTTCTACTGCCTCAGCATAATTCTCAGATCCATATGCACTAGCAAATTGCTCAACTTGCTGAACTCTACCTCATACTCACTGACTGAGAGTTGTCTTTTCTTCAGATGCAGAAAGTTGTTCATCAAATGGTCTTGCTCGACCGACCACAAAAATTTCCTCGACAACAACTCCTTGAAAGATTCCCACGAACATCCATATATAAGGTTGTCATTTTCCCTTAACCACCAGCTCTTCGCAAGACCCTTCAGCTAGTATGCATCGACCATCACTCTTTGGTCAGTAGCTATTCCTGAGTACGAGAACATTTCCTCTATAGCAATGATCCAGTCATCTGAAGCCATGAAGTCAGCTATACCGTCATAGGTAGGAGGTCCTAGTCGTTGAAAGTGCGAAATAAAATTCATCTCTGGTGACAGCAGAACTGGAGGCACCATGGGAGTAGGAGGAATAAGAACGGCTTGACCCACAGTAAGGTCCTACACTCTAGGCTACTGTCCCGAAATGACAGTCAACAACGCCAGAATTTGCGATTGCATCTAAACCATCTGCCTTGACAGAGCCACATTGCTCTGCCGCAGCCCTTCAATCATAACCTCACTTTGCTCCCCTGACGACTCGCCCTCATACTAGGGAGTCGACCTCGTCGCAACACGCTTAGGCATCATCCTAATAATTCAACAAACAACTAATCAAAACCTAGCTTAACTGCTAGAAATACTCAACTTAGTTCAGACCATACATGTATAGATACTTGCTCATGCTGCTAACTTGCCCTAGGATTTTCATAAATGATGACATTCTTAACTTAGGATGATATACCGTCATCCTATTAACTCATGTACATAAACTATGAATGCATGAATACTTATTCTTTTTTGTTTAAATCTATGTGTGTATGTATGTCATCATATAAATCTTAGCTTGACATTTGTGCTAATGCTATGTTATGTTATGCATATTGCGCTATGAATTCTAATAAAAGCCTTAATGCATGTTATTTGCGACATACACATGAAATATAATGGGCATTCATGTGATGATTGTTAGGCATCTCATACTACATAACAGTCACATGTTGCTTCCTATGAGGATCCATATACAAACACATATTATGCATCTCATACTACATAATATACCCCGTATACTTCTTATCATGCTTATGAGTAGTGTTCATGCTTCAGCCAAGATGTACTGATGACACATCGGCGTGTGTATGAAATGGAACAAGACCATTAAAAATACACCTCTAATACCAATTATCACGACCCATATTTTCTCCGCATTTAAACAATATATTAGAGTAAGAGAAAACACGTGTCATGATATCACGTTGTGCAGGGGATAACTACAGACGCTCAGGCAAGAACCTACTCCTGACACTTATCATGAAATTCTGAAGTTTATCGCGAAGAAAAAATATTTTTAGTTAAGTTTGACGGTCGTATCCCTCGGCCCAGTGGATCAACTAGTCCACGGATGAAAATATAAATATACACTGTGGAAAAAACTTTATTTTGCTTGATAATAATCCTACATGAGCAGACACCTCCAAAAGGACAACTCATGATATGCATATCTCTATATTTAATTTAAGTAGGAAAAGAGCTTTTACGTTCGTTAAAATATAATGACATTTGATTTAAAAGATTTCATGAGTATGAGATAAGCATAAAGAAACTTTTGTAGCTTGAAAATAACTAACATGCAATCTTATCATAATTCCTTCCCAGAGAGCAAGTAAAACCAGCAAATCATCTAGAAAGTGACTTAGCAGCTAGCAAGTAACTTAACATTCTACAAAATCTCCAGTGGGCATCAACAACCTGACACGAACCCACCAAAAAAGCATGTATGTCTGAACTAAAAAGAAAACAACAAAACTACCTCACAAAGGGGAGGTAAGAACCACTAATACTACTGCTGAAAACCCGAGGCCACCAACTCTAGCCACCCAACCTGCTACAACTCTGAGCTTGAGGCATTCAAAAGAAGGAACACCTCAGCAAGAATGAATAAGTGGCAAAAGAAAAACGAAGGTAAATAAACAAGAGAAGTTAAAGGGTTACCAGCCCAAGATAAAATAGCTGCCAAACCACAACATATAAATCATAAAATAATAATAAGCAAATGAAGAATATACAGAGTTTTAAGTATGAGAAGTTGCACCAAGTGCGTTTTGAAACCATACTTTATTAACTTTTGCAAGTGCATATATATATATATATATATATATGTAAACAATAAAGACTGATCAGCTCAAAACACGTGAATCATTAACACCAGTAAAAATGGTACTAAGTTGGGGGACACATTGTCCAACACCAAACTTCAGACCAAACATCTCAAAAAGGCACTATTGTGGTGGCCACATTGTACAACACAACCCAACAACCCATAAGAAGAGAGAAAAAACCCACCAGGTGTAAGGATTCACAAACTAACACTGAGGTGGTGGCCTTTATCCACTGCCAACCAAGGCCACAAATAATCATACATTATATTAATAAACGAAAAGAAATCCAAGGCCTAGCAGCGGATTTCCATGATGATGCAAAGTGAAGAAAAACCAAAAGTTACTAAGGTATACCCGATGAATATGACTTGACGAACTCAAATTCACTCGACGGACACACTAAAATTACCCAAAACTAACTCTAAAATCACTCAACTCCAAGACTATAGCCAGCCAACCCCTCTCTGCTTCACTTAACACCCAGACTGAGTTCACTCAACGCACTCGATGCCATGGCAGATTCACTCAAAGCACTCGATGCCTAGCTGAGTTCATGCAATGCACTCGACGCCAAAGTCAGATTCATATAAAGCACTCAACGTCTAGCTAAGTTCACTCAACGCACTCGACGCCTAGCTGAGTTCACTCAACGCACTTGATGCCAAAGGAAGATTCACTTAAATCACTCGATGCATAACTGAGTTCACTCAACGCACTCGACGCCAAAGGTAGATTCACTTAAAGCACTCGACACCTAGCTGAGTTCACTCAATGCACTCGATGCCATGACAGATTCACTCAATGCCTGGACTTAACTCAATGAATTTTACTTCATTCGATGCCTAACTGAGTTCACTCAACGCACTTGACACCAAGACTGAGTCCACTCAATGCACTCGATGTCAAGGAAGCTATGCTCAAAGTACTTGATGTCAAGACTAAGTCCACTCAACGCACTCGACGTCGAGGTATCTACACTCAAAGCACTCGACGCCAAGATTTAGTTCTATTCCTTCCAGAAACTTTTCCATCTAAATAAAAGTCATCGAACTTAGGAATCTTTGACAACAGTTAACCTAGACCATGAATAAATTCTAGAAAATAAGAGAAAGGGAGGGGTAGATAAGGCAGGTGCCCAAACACAGGTAAAAGAACCCCCACATCAACTCAACAAGAAGAAAATACAATTTACTGCTACTTGAATGAGGTAGAACTAGTAGTAGATAGAATAGGAGACATGGAAGTATAAAATCTAACAACAAGATCGACAAAAATATTCAGAGAATGATACATAAGGAATTTGCAAGAGGCTAGGCAAGGGATCAAACCACCATTTGCCTTAAACTTCCTTATCTCAACTTTTTGAACACTCCACGACACAGATCAGCCAAAAAAGAAGCATGACAACGAAATCTGGAGAGATTTGGACAAAATGAAAATTTAGGGCCACACACCCCTATGACAGAAGTCCAAGAAAACAAAATTACCTACCACCAACGCGTATATCTTGGTGAGAGCTTTCCAGATCTACCCTCTGATGATGATTCCGAGCACCAGAACTCCTATAGTCTGCGTCTGAAGGACTTGCAATATCCGTCGCCTCCACTCTTCCACGCTTTCGGTCCGATGGATTGGGGAAGAAGATAGGGAATATGGTTTCACTTATAAGTATATATATATATATATATATATATATATGATATTAATTAAACATCCAAACAATCAAAAACTCTAATCAACTCAGATTTCTACAAAATTCGCACCGAGACTAAATATAAATGCTAAAAAAACAATGGAGAAGTTGAAATTAAGACTCGACGAACCAAACTCGAGTTTAAATTCCCCGAAGTTACAACCAACATCAACCTACTAAAATCCACTAAGTCAAAACCTCAGATTCTGATGAGAAAAATCACGCTCCAATAATGGCGCCCCTTAACTACGTGTCAACATAACACCCTAACATCATTATTACGTCACTGCAAAAATTTAAAATAAACATCAAAAAATCAGGGGTGTTACATGGGGACTGCCTTCTCATCAATTCCACCCGGCTGACATCAAGGAGAGAGAGGAAGAAAATGGCATTCAAGACATGGCAGACCACCCCCTTCCTTGGCAACTACTTATACCCCCCATCTCAGCCCCTTTCAAACCTTTCACCACCTTCACCACCTCACAAGTAGTTTAGCCGTATCTTTGGAGCAAGGTTTTTGCTGGAGGAGCACTATATTGAGCAAGCTCGCTAGAGTGATCGACGACAATGGCCCATGGACACAAAACCCGCCGTCAAACACATCTTCAGGTCCGTTTCTCCTTCCCTCCCTCTGTGCTAGCTGTCTGGCTGTTGAGCCCGATTCTATGAGAGAAAAGTGAGATTTTTTGAGCTTTACTTCTTGCTTGGGATCACCGGAGGATCCGGAGCCGGCACCGGCAGCTATGTTGCCTGCAATTGATGGACACCACCTCAACGAAGGTGGTGGTAATAGTGGCCGGCAGAAGTGGTGGCCCAGTGGCCGGGAAATCCTTGTAGAAATGTTACAGGTCGGATTGATCTGGGCCATCGACTCAAGGAGGAAGATGACCAGTAGTTGTCCAATCTGATCATGATCCAACTATTAGTATTTTGATAATTCTATCACACTTAAACAGATATATATATACTGAAATTTGAGGCCTTTTTATGAAAAGTTGTCTGAGACAACTTTTGTAGATCTGAGTATCTACTTTAATTAGCGACTTGAATCTGCCCATTTAGAGCATTAAAACTCTGTGTAGGCTAGATATAGTGGGACTGCTCCTTAGGAAGGGACATACCGTATTTTGTTAATATCTATGAATGTAAAATTTGGTGCATGTATGCATGTACCCTAGATACACCTTCTGTCCAAAAATGAGAATTTTTGGACAACATGTTTCTATAGTTTTAGGAAAAATGTGATTTTCAATATTAATGAATTAATTGTGGTTTAAAAAACCCTAATGACCTAACATTTTGGCTGGGATGTTCCTTAGGGTATTATAAAGCTGTGGTAAAAATTCCATGTCATTTGGAACACAACATGTTGGTGGATCCAATTTGTATGTTGAGATAGAGTAGAGATTTTGGGTGCCTTTAGCAAAAATGGGGAAATGGAGATTTCAGCCCATTTGGCTTGTGTATGCTAATAGAACTTTGGATATGAGCTTATGATGATGGAATACATCATCTATAGTGATGTTAGGATTTTTGGTACAAAAATCCTAGGGTTTTTAATTTATTTTAATTATGTAGCCTTTTTATATTAAAGAAATAAAAGTGAGCAAATTAATTAGAAAAATTCTAGTTCTTTGTCACTAGCCATATAATGACATGTTACACCTCTGGTAAATTATTTGAAATTTTTGGAAATAACTACATATGTTGATTAACAAGAATTAAAAATATGGTATTGACTTTAATTGCCCGAAAAATTCTAAAATTTTGACTTGAACATTTTTATAGTATTTTGAAGCTCTGTAAATTTTTTTAGAATTTTTGAGTGAATAATTATGGTACCTCATTTGAATAATGAAATTTAGTAATATTGTCATTCTATAGAAATTATGGTCAATACACCTTGGAAAAATTATTAATCTCTGGATAGGTTATTAAAATAAAATTTTTAATCACTGGAAATTTTCATAGAATTTTTGGATTCATTTTTCTAGTGCTTTCTTTGTTAAACGTCATTATAGACCAAATATTCATAAATAGTGTTCATGGATCAATTGAACTTGGAAAGTTATGAAACATGACCATTACTGTTATTTAGTTCATATAATGCAGTGGTAATTTATTTAGGACTGTTTAACTCAAAGAACTTATACCTCATGTGTAAATGTTATATATGTCATTTGATTTTGTAATTTTTATTATTATCAAATCATCATAAAAAATTTTGAATTTCTGACCATCGCCTAATTAGATCATGATATATCACTGACAATTATTTCTTATTATTTGGATTAATTATTGGATAGGGGCACTCTTTGGAACATATCTAGTTCAAATAAGTGATAGTCTGCGATTATCAAAAATTGATGTAGAGTTTAGACCACTAAGATCACTTGAGACCCGCATAAAATTTAAACTTAGTTGTAATATAACATTTGTATCAGTCCCCTAAAGTTGAAGAATTTCTGGAGAGTAAACGTCCCGTAGTATGACGAGAAATTGAATGGTGTAACACTTCTTTAAGTAATAATTAAAGGTTAAATCGTTCAATAGATCGAGTGTTGGGGTAGATGTGAATGTGATCACAAGAGTGGTTCATATCGGAGTTTGATTCATGATTTGATGGGCAAAGACTTCTTGTTGATGTCCTAGGGAATGTCAATAAGTACGAGAAGAGTAATGTGTATGAACACTAAGAGGGATAGTTATACCGGAGTTCGACGAAAGATCGTCCCTCCCCCTTGAGATCATAAAACACTTAATGTAATTCCAAGAGTAACCTTGAGAGATGGTCTCGAGTAAGGGCAGCACCAACAATATTAAATATTTTGAGAAAGAGAGATTTGGGCTTTAGCCCATCATATCTCCTAGTACCGTTGCTAGCCCTTCACCGGGTAGACCTCGGGAAGTTCAAGATTAACTGTAAATCATTATGGATAACTAAATGTTAGACAAGAGTAGTCTAATAGGATGAAAGACTGAATAAGTGGATCGCCAATACTATTAAATGTAAGACCCCTCCCGGAACACAAGACACGATCGAGGATAGTCATATGCCTAGAACAGCCGCCTTGCGGTAATGCCGACCCATGGGTTGACCGATACTATAAGATGCCTATCCTGCTGGCTAAAACCAGTATCATCCATGCCAACCCAACATAATGAGCAAAACATAAGTCAAAATCCACATATGTAATAAGTCCACAAGTACATCAATAATAAGAAGCATCAACAGGCTTCTATAATATCTGAGCACGTAAAACTTTGTCCAAAGGGCTACAACTAGTATCTCTCAAAAACTCACATCAGTAACTGACGACAACGATGGTATCGTCATATCAGGCCCTGTCACCCTGGCCTGGCTGACCTCCTGCGCAACCTTCTACTGCTCTATTTGTGGGGTTTCCTCTTAAAAAGGAAGATGTAGCAACTGTTAGTCATAAAGACTAAGTGGCTATCACATCCGCACCCCCGACGACTCTTAGGCACCGGGCGGAGAAAGAAAAAGAGTATAATTTATATATATGTAAGCAGTAGTACAAGTAGGTGGTATAAGACTAATCAATATCAGAGTATCTAGCATGTAAAACAAGTGAGTATATCAATCTACACAAGTAGTTCTACTATCAACAACATATATAAGTATGATCCTACAACAGGAAAGTAACTCAACTTATACGAATGCCCATATAGACATATAAGTTAAGGATGGGCTTAACAGAAAAATAACTCATCATATAAGAGTGCCCATACAAACTTATATGATAAGGATCTTGCTTATATAATACAATACAATGTTATGAATGCAATGCGATGTCTCACCCATGCTCACACACTAATACACTGCTATGTCAACAAAGACTTGTCGTTCCTAATTTTCGAGTAGGTAGCTAACCTCTCAAGCGCCAATCGTCGTGGCCAGACGGTGACATTGGAGCGTGCTTTCCACTACTAGGCGGGTATCACACTACCAATCCTAGGCCTCTACACGCCTTAATGCTAAGAACACAATAGCGGAGCTCAAATGCGTACTACGGCTTAGAGGGGTCTTGGGTAGATGTGCACCAAGAACACATCCCAAACTGGACTATCGGTGTGGCACAGAAAGGGCCTCAGGAATGAGCACCAAGGACACAACCAATCCGTCCACTTCACACAGAAAGGGCCTCGCGAATGAGCACCGAGGACGTAGCCAAACTGTCCAAAGTCTATATGTCAACTCTCGTCGGTATGACGAATGGCGAGCCTGTAGACCTGTCATACTATCCTTAACCAAGGATTATGACACCGTATGTCAACTCACACAACATGCAATTTCACATTTAAGGGCTCCACACTGAGTCCCTTATCAACGCATCATTCCAGTGCGACAAACACACACGCACCTCCAACCCTTCCACATTTCCATACTACGCGAGGGTTCATCATTTACACAGGTGGCAAGCCACCTTATACAGCATACCAATCCGACACTGCTACCGAAAGGGCGACACAACTCTAAGCAGTGGATAACTAAACACATCCCATTAATCATCAAATCACAAAGTCATGCATTAACCACATCCAATTCATTTCCACATGTTCAAGCATTCACAACAAGTGTAACACCATATGAAAACCACAACAATATAATAATACTTCACATACACATTAAGCATGATAACATAGTTATGGGTTATGTATTCAGTTGTCATACATCACACCTTCTTTACAATACCCATTTCATTCTTCAGATTATAATCATGCACATCCCTATCGGATTTCACAAGAATATCAATTGTACAACCAAACTTATCAATTCACTTGTTCACTAACTTACCCGAACCCTTTATTTATAAAACTCCTTCAAACTGTTTGCACAATCATGTTTTACCAAATCATTTGTTTATCACGATTACGTATAGAATAAGTTTACCAAACCTCAACATTGTTTTGCTACGATTTCTCTACCAAAACCAAACCCGATTCTACACAAATCGAGAACAACATATACTTAATTAATGACTGTATAGCAACTTCGACTGGACTTTCCCATGGCTACAGGATTTGTATGAAAATGTATAACCATCCGTTGGAAAGGTCTTTCCAAGGGCTACGACTTTTATGTTTAGTCAGAACCCAGATCTGGTTGTATCACCCTCAAAAACAACCTCGAGGTTCTCTGCGCACAGAAAACAGATTTCTGTACGCAACTTAAAGCAAGATGAACAACATTGATTCATATTCTTCCTTTAGATATTTGTTCAAATCCACTCACAAATTTTCCTCCTCCCTTATTGTAACACCCCGGCTTTTTGATTGCGTACGCTTGATGGTCGTTACGTTGGCTGTGACCGTTGTTCGAGCATGGTTTTTCCCGCGGGCTTGCGAGTGGCTGTTTTGGTAGCCGAGTTGCACGATTCCCCAGCAAACTGGAGTCCAAATTGGGGACTCGGTGAGCCCTCTTAGGGAATGTTTGCATTTTTTCGCGCCCGGGTAATGTTGCTCAAAATGAGTTGCTTGTACAGCAAACAAAAAAAGGGTAAAAAGTGTTTAAGGCAAAAATGGTCTAGGACGATACAGAAACATTTTTCACAACAGGGAAAAATAGTCATTTTTTGTGCGTGACACGCCCCCCGACACGGGCGTGTCGGGGCGTGACCCAGGGCGTGACCTGGGCGTGACCTCCTTGACTCGACGATTTTCCTGTGTCGAGTTGAGCTCGACGAATGGGGTACACACCCCGTGACACGGGCGTGTCATAGGCCGTGTCCAGCTGTGTCGAGTGTCGAGTGTCGAGTGTCGAGTGTCGAGAGAGCGGACACGGCCAGTGACACGGGCATGTCACAGGGCGTGTCCAGCTGTGTCGAGTGTCGACACTTTGGGTCGACGAGGTGTCGAGACACGGGCTACACGCCCTAGGTCACAGGCGTGACCGACCCGTCACGGGCGTGTACCCGGCCGTGTACCGTGGGGATAAACTTGGATTTGCCGACTTTCTGCGCCGCTTAAGGTACACGCCCTGCGTCACGGGCGTGACACAGGGCGTGACCGGCCCGAAAATCGACTTTTTCTAGTTTTTTTGTGTCGTTCATTTCCTTGATTCTGCATCTAGCGGTCCAGCTCTGTTCTGGAGAAAATAAGGCCGAAACAGAGTTTCTCCTCCTCACTTCACCTTCTCTTCATCTTCTTCCTCATTCCAAAAGGAACTCAAGGGAGCAAGGGCTCAAGCAAGGCAAGGAAAGAGAGGAGCAGCCGTCGCGGCATCGTCTCGGTTCAGGCAAGCGGTGTTCTTCACCCTTGTCAATCTTCTTTCTTGTCTTTGATTGTGCAAAATAGCTAGTTTTTCTCTTTCAATTTTCCTACCTTGTTCTTCTTGTTTTGGGTTCTTCCTCACTAGCCTTATTATGCTCTTAAATTTCTCTATGTTGAATGACTTTGATCTTCCATGCTTAGTTTTGTTTAGTTATCAAGTCTATGCTAGGTTAATTCATGTAGTTCTCTTGTTCATGTGATTCATGTAGCCTTTCTCCTATATGTGATTCTTCCTTGATCAAAAGCATGTGATTCTTGTTCCAAACATGTGATTTATGTAATTAAGTTAATCAAACTCTATCATGTGCTGAAGTTCATTAAACTCTACGTTGGCAATTTATCGTCATGTGTGAGGATGAAGGAAGGGAATGTGTGTACTTGGGTTATGGTGAGATTTGCTTGTGGTGTTACGGTTAGGTTCGTTTGTGGTGAGTTTTGCGAGGCGAATGTGAACCATGGCAGAAGCGTGTGTGTGCGGCTTTGGTAAGGGGTGGTGTGGGTTAAGCCTTTGTGGCCACCGGGTTTGGATTTGTGCTGAAGAGCACCATTTTGGCCCCGGTTTGGGCTGTTTTTATTGGTGCGTTCCACTTTAGGGCTGCCACCAAAAGACCCTTGCTGAATCGCATGTAACCGCTGCTTATGTTTCACTCGTTTAGTTGTTTCTTGTACTAAGGATGATGGAATGGGCATGTGTTTTGCCTTTTGCTCCTGCGGGTTGAGCAGGACTTGATGAAACTTGTACGCACTTGGTGCGGGAAGAGCAGCATGTTGATACAATATCATGAAGGGGCTTACCGTGTTTCATATAAGTAAAACGAGTGAAACATTGCTACGGGGTCGGTAAGCCCCTTCATGATATTGTATCAACATGCTGCTCTTCCCGCACCAAGTGCGTACAAGTTTCATCAAGTCCTGCTCAACCCGCAGGAGCAAAAGGCAAAACACATGCCCATTCCATCATCCTTAGTACAAGAAACAACTAAACGAGTGAAACATAAGCTGCGGTTACATGCGATTCAGCAAGGGTCTTTTGGTGGCAGCCCTAAAGTGGAACGCACCAATAAAAACCAGCCCAAACCGGGGCCAAAATGGTGCTCTTCAGCACAAATCCAAACCCGGTGGCCACAAAGGCTTAACCCACACCACCCCTTACCAAAGCCGCACACACACGCTTCTGCCATGGTTCACATTCGCCTCGCAAAACTCACCATAAACGAACCTAACCGTAACACCACAAGCAAATCTCACCATAACCCAAGTACACACATTCCCTTCCTTCATCCTCACACATGACGATAAATTGCCAACGTAGAGTTTAATGAACTTCAGCACATGATAGAGTTTGATTAACTTAATTACATAAATCACATGTTTGGAACAAGAATCACATGCTTTTGATCAAGGAAGAATCACATATAGGAGAAAGGCTACATGAATCACATGAACAAGAGAACTACATGAATTAACCTAGCATAGACTTGATAACTAAACAAAACTAAGCATGGAAGATCAAAGTCATTCAGCATAGGGAAATTTAAGAGCATAATAAGGCTAGTGAGGAAGAACCCAAAACAAGAAGAACAAGGTAGGAAAATTGAAAGAGAAAAACTAGCTATTTTGCACAATCAAAGACAAGAAAGAAGATTGGCAAGGTTGAAGAACACCGCTTGCCTGAACCGAGACGATGTCGCGACGGCTGCTCCTCTCTTTCCTTGCCTTGCTTGAGCCCTTGCTCCCTTGAGTTCCTTTTGGAATGAGGAAGAAGATGAAGAGAAGGTGAAGTGAGGAGGAGAAACTCTGTTTCGGCCTTATTTTCTCCAGAACAGAGCTGGACCGCTAGATGCAGAATCAAGGAAATGAACGACACAAAAAAACTGGAAAAAGTCGATTTTCGGGCCGGTCACGCCCTGTGTCATGCCCGTGACGCAGGGCGTGTACCTTAAGCGGCGCAGAAAGTCGGCAAATCCAAGTTTATCCCCACGGTACACGGCCGGGTACATGCCCGTGACGGGTCGGTCACGCCCGTGACCTAGGGCGTGTAGCCCGTGTCTCGACACCTCGTCGACCCAAAGTGTCGACACTCGACACAGCTGGACACGCCCTGTGACACGCCCGTGTCATAGGCCATGTCCGCTCTCTCGACACTCGACACTCGACACTCGACACTCGACACAGCTGGACACGGCCCGTGACACGCCCGTGTCACGGGGCGTGTACCCCATTCGTCGAGCTCAACTCGACACAGGAAAATCGTCGAGTCAAGGAGGTCACTCCCAGGTCACGCCCTGGGTCACGCCCCGACACGCCCGTGTCGGGGGGCGTGTCACGCACAAAAATGACTATTTTTCCCTATTGTGAAAAATGTTTCTGTGTCGTCCTAGACCATTTTTGCCTTAAGCATTTTTTACCCTTTTTTGTTTGCTGTACAAGCAACTCATTTTGAGCAACATTACCCGGGTGCGAAAAAATGCAAACATTCCCTAAGAGGCCTCACCGAGTCCCCAATTTGGACTCCGGTTTGCTGGGGAATCGTGCAACTCGGCTACCAAAACAGCCACTCGCAAGCCCGCGGGAAAAACCATGCTCAAACAACGGTCACAGCCAACGTAACGCCCATCAAGCGTACGCAATCAAAAAGCCGGGGTGTTACAATCACTCCCCCTAACAAAAAGTTTCGCCTCGAAACTTTTCAATCATTTTGATCTCAATCAAATAAGGTAACAAACCAAAAACAACAGCAACAAAAACACCAATTCACATACCAGCTTATTTACGAGAACAAATGAGGGTGAGCCGCCCTCATCGTTGACTCGAGCTCCCACGTCGCGCTTTCCACATTCTGATTTTTCCATAGCACCTTGACCATAGGAATCTTCTTTTTCCGCAACACGCGATCTTGGGAGTTCAATATCCGTATGGGTATCTCCACATAAGAAAGGTTTGGCGCCAATTGCGGCACCACGTCCAACACTTGCGTGTCATGTCGCACACACTTGCGAAGTTGGCTAACATGAAACATGCCGTGAACACCAGGAAAGTTCACGGGTAATTCTACTTTGTAAGCGGATGTACCAACTCGCGCAAGAATCTTGAAGGGACCCACAAATCTTGGGTCTAATTTGCGCTCTTTTCCAAACCATTTCATCCCAACCATTGGGGAGACTTTCAAGAAAACGGAATCCCCCACCGCAAACTCTAATTCCGACCTTCGTCGGTTGGCGTACTTTTCATATCGCTCTTGGGCGATTCGGAGCTTCTCCCGAATAACTCGTACGACAACTTCCATGTCCTCGAGCGCCTCTGGGCCCAACAAAGGCCGCTCGCCAACCTCAGTCCAAAAGAGGGGAGTCCGACATCGACGCCCATATAAAGCTTCGAACGGAGCCATTTGCAAGCTTTCTTGATAGCTGTTATTATATGCGAATTCCATAAGCCGCAAACGTTCATCCCATGCCCCTCCATACTCAAGAATATAGCATCGAATCATATCTTCCACAATTTGATTTACTCGTTCTGTTTGGCCATTCGTCTGAGGGTGGTACGCAGTGGAATATCGCAAATCCGTCCCCAAACCCTCTTGTAGACTCTTCTAGAAACGAGAAGTAAATCGGGAATCCCTGTCTGATATGATATTGACTGGCACACCATGCAGTCGGATGATCTCGTTCAAATAGAGCTCCGTTATTGTCTTCATCGGGTAGTTGACCTTAAATGGTATGAAATGAGCACACTTGGTCAATCTATCCACGATCACCCACACGGAGTCATGTCCTCGTGGAGATCTTGGTAGGCCTGTAATAAAATCCATTGAGATGCTTTCCCACTTCCATGTTGGAATCTCCAATGGTGTCAACTTGCGACCAGGCCTCCCATGATCAGCTTTCACCCGCTTGCAGGTATGACATTCAGATACAAATCGTGCTATATATCTTTTCATTCCATACCACCAGACAATTTGTTTCAAATCACGATACATTTTTGTTGAGCCTGGATGGTAGGCCATACTTGAGCCATGTGCTTCCCGGCACACCATCTCGCGAATGTCTCCAACTGCGGGAATACAAAATCGACCACGATACTTTAATGTGCCCTCCTCATCCAAAGAAAAATCTGGTAATTGCCCCTTTTCAGTCTGAAGCAATAGATGTAAAAGATCAGGATCATCCTTTTGGTGTTGTCTTGCAAGCACCAGCCATGAAGGTTCTTCTACCATCGAATGACTTTGCGGGTCATATTTGCCCACGGAAATATCCATCAATAGAAATTCCTCCACAAGTCGGTCGACTGAAAGATGAAATAATTTCCCCGTCTTCCGACTCAAAGCATCGGCCACAACATTCGCTTTCCCCTGATGATACTGAATGTCCACATCATAATCAGCTACATATTCAAGCCATCGTCGTTGGCGCAGATTCAGTTCCTTTTGCGTGAAGACATACTTTAAACTTTTATGATCCGTAAAGATTTTACACTGTGCGCCATAAAGTAAGTGTCTCCACAACTTCAACGCAAAGATTACCGCTGCGAACTCCAAATCATGCGTTGGGTAGTTCTTTTCATGACTTTTCAACTGTCGAGACCCATACGCAATCACCTTTTTGTCCTGCATTAAGACACATCCAAGTCCAACGTGGGACGCATCCACAAAAACGTCATAATCTATCCCTTCTGTCGGCAAGATCAACACAGGAGCGGTACATAACCTGTTCTTGAGTTCCAGGAATGAGGCCTTACACTTGTCATTCCACTCAAACGCCACATTATTCTGGGTTAAGCGAGTCAAAGGTGCAGCCAACGTAGCAAAACCTTCGACAAATCGGCGATAATAGCCGGCCAATCCCAAGAAGCTTCGAATCTCCTTGGGTGTCTCCGGTCTTCTCCACTCCATGACTGCAGCAATCTTTTCGGGATCCACTGATATTCCCTGGTGATTAATGACATGACCCAGAAAGGCAACTTGAGGCAACCAAAACTCGCATTTACTTAGCTTGGCGAATAACCGTTGGTCTCGCAAAGTGGCCAATACCAATCGCAGGTGCTGTTCATGCTCCTCAGCACTGCGGGAGTAGACAAGAACGTCATCAATAAAAACCACCACAAACTTATCCAAGTAGTCCTTAAACACCCTGTTCATCATATCCATGAAGGCTGATGGTGCGTTGGTCAAACCAAACGACATCACCAGAAATTCAAAATGGCCATGTCTTGATCGAAATGCAGTCCGCGGAATATCAGACTCCCGGACCTTGAGCTGATGATAGCCCGAGCGGAGATCAATCTTCTAAAATATGGAACTGCCACGCAGTTGATCAAACTTTTTGATACCTAAGGCCGAGGGATATGGCCATTAAATCCAAAGGTTTTCTTGCATTTAACTGTTGGATTTCAACTCATAGCGTAAGCGTCAAGGGTTGCCTGAGCGTGTGCAGTTTTCCCCTGCACGACGTGGCATCATAACCCGTAGTTCCTCTTGCTCTGATACGAGGTACTCGTTGAGGAAATGCGGGTTGTGACACTTATTCACTCTAAATAGACCATTCCTCTTCATGAAACTGAGTCCATCATCTTTACAATGAAGAGAGGAGAGGTTGAAGACATCAAATACCTAGGACAAGCTCCTAACATGATCTCTTTCTAGAAGATCTTCATCTCGTAAGTCAAACTCTTTTGAGTTGACATCTCTCCTAGATAATAACTATAGATATAGCACCATGGGAGAGGGTAGGAAGCTCACCTCATTTTCGGTCATGTATCTTGTTATTATTCTTGGTGGCATGGTTCTTCTCATTCAGTATTGTTTCCACGAAGAGGAAGATCGGCTCTGGCGACTTCGACACGTGCTTCTCTTCTGACAGGTTCGGCAAGTAACGGCTCGATAAGGAGAAATCATCATGATGGCTAGGGTTCATCTCTTCCTTTTTATAAGAAGAATTAGTGCAAAACCCACCTGCCACGTGTCACCCTAGTATTGGACCGCCCATTATTATTTAAATTAAGTCTTGTCGAAAAGACAGGGTCCTGATAAGTCAATCGACGCATTTCTCAAAAAACCTGTTCTTCTCATGTATAGGAATAGAAAATAGTCTGGGCCGAAAAATCCTTTAAGTCAAAATCGTCCTGTATACCATACACACTCGACGAATCGTCGAGATTCGTCGTGACCACTCGACGCCGATACTGTCCAGCATACTTTCAAGTTAAAATCGTCGAGTATACATGACCATTCATCGAATGACATCGAGTTTACTCAACGCTTTGTCGGGTGGCATCGAGTCCACTCAACGCCTGCAGAATCCTGAATCATTCTAAGTTAAAAGCATTTAGTTGTGTTAAGATCACTCAATACCTCGTCGAGTATTCTTGATAATTCGTCAAATGGCGTCGAGTTTACTCAACGCACTTGATGCTTCGTCGAGTCGCGTCGAGGCCACTCAGTGCCCAAAATAATTCTAATTTGAACACTTAATACCACATTGAATGGCATTGAGACCACT
The DNA here is from genome assembly GCA_039583875.1 of Platanthera guangdongensis. NCBI lineage: Eukaryota > Viridiplantae > Streptophyta > Magnoliopsida > Asparagales > Orchidaceae > Platanthera > Platanthera guangdongensis. The sequence goes on from JBBWWR010000059.1 coordinate 155,896, forward strand.
GAATGCTCTCGATGCTTTGAGTCCAGAAAATATTCTAAGTCAAAATCATCGAGTATACCTATGCTCACTCGATGGATCGTCGAGATTCGTTGTGATCACTCGACGCGTATAAGTCCATAATATTTTCTAAGTATCACTCGATGATTCGTTGTATGGCGTCGAGACCACTCAACGCACTTGACGCCTCCAGAAAATAGAAATATTCCAAGTCTAATTCGTCTTATATACTCGACAAATTCATCAGATATTCGTGACAATATTTGACGAATAGTATTGGTCTCAACTCACAAGTCATACTCGACGAATTCGTCGGATATCTGTGATAATATCCGATGAATTTTATTTGTCAAATCTGGCGTACCCCGAGCTCGAGTCAACTATCCTGACTCAAAACACATGCGAGGGGTCTAGCGCAAAATGGGACATTACAAATCCTATAAACAAAATAAAAAATTTTGTCCACAAAATCGGGCTAAGGTCGTGGGGGAGATAAAGAATGAAAATATAATATGCTTAAATTTTACCTTGGGGAAACAACTCCGGGAAGCTCTTCCGCATCAAGTCCACCGGCTCACAAGTGTATTCTTCTTTCCTGTGATTAGACCACAAGATCTTCACCAAAGGAACACTCTTCCGACGCAAGTTCCTTATCTCGGTGTCCACTAGCTGCACCTGCTCTAGTCGAATAGATCTATCAGTTGTCACTGCTCCATCTGTGGTGTAAACATGTTGATTGGGCTGTAATAGTGCCTTTCGGAGTGACGACACATGGAAGACGTCGTGCAAATTTTCCAGCTCTGGTGGTAGCTCCAGCCGATAGGCCAAAGGGCCAATCCTTTCCAATATCACATAAGGCTCCACATATCTCGGACTGAGCTTCTTTATACCACACACTCATGAAACTCCATACATCAGCTTGATCTTCAAGAACACTTCGTCACCCACTTGAAACTCCACCATCTGGTGCTTTGCATTGTAGTACTTTGCCTGCCAACTTTGAGCCTCCAACATGCTCTCTCGTATCAGTTTAACCATCGCTTTGGTGTCATCAATATACTATTTCGCCGAAATTTTTGGATCCTCAACCTACACCCATAATAATGGAGTTCTACGCCTCCTCCCATAAACTGCTTCGTGGGGTGCCATCCTGATGCTAGCTTGATAACTGTTGTTGTATGAAAATTCCAACAGTGGCAAGAGCCATTCCCATGGCTCTCCTCTATCAGGTACACACAATCTCAACAGATCCTCCATAGTTCTGATGGTCCTCTCAGATTGACTGTCCGTCTGAGGATGAAAGGTCATGCTAAAGGTAAGGCGGGAACCCAAATATGCTTGAACTTCCTTCCATTCCTTGGAGCTGAAGTGACCATCATGGTCAGAGACTATCGTCTTAGGCACGCTATGGTACCGTACAAATTGCTCCACAAAGAGACGCACTAAAACATCAACATGTGGCTCCTTGTTCATTGGTATGAATCTGGCAACCTTCGTCAAGCAATCCAAAATTACCCAAATTGAATCGTTCCCAGAGCGCGAACGAGGCAACCAGTGAACAAAGTTCATGGAGATATCCTCGAACTTCCACTCATGGATGGGCAATGACTGTAATAATCCTCTAGGGCTCTTGCACTCCACCTTCACCTTTTCTCAAGCCTCACAATGCGTAACATAGTACTTAATAACACTCTTCATTCCCGGCCAGAACATGATCTTTCGTAGGTCACTATACATCTTGAAAATCCCAGGATGCACCGAATACTTGGAACAATGTGTCTCTCTCAAGATGTCTTCCCGAATTCCACCTCCCTTGAGAATATAGACCCTGCCATGAAAATGAACGAGGACATCCTTCAGAGTATACTCATCATTAGACCCATTCTCAATTATCTTGGTCACAAGGGCCATAGCCGCATCGTTCCCTTGTTCTGCACGGATACGATTTCAAATGTCACAAACTATACTCATAGCAGTTAAACACTCAGTATATGTCTCAGAATGATCTTTATACACCAACATGATCACCATCTCCTCGAGAAATCGAGCTAATACCATACTTAACAACCGAGACTCAGGGCTCGACTCTAGTACTTTTCTGCTCAAAGCATCTGCTATGGAGTTTGCTTTCTCGGGGTGATAGTTCAATGTAAATTCATAATCACACAAAAACTCTAACCACTGCCGCTGTCTCAAGTTCAGCTCCTTCTGAGTGTGGACATACTTCAAATTTTTATGATCCGAAAAGATCTCGCAGTGAACGCCATATAAATAATGCCTCCAAACCTTTGGGTAGAACACCACTGCTCTCAACTCTAAATCATGAACCGGATAATTAACTTCATGCTTCTTCAACTGTCTTGAAGCGTAAGCGATCATATGTCTGTGCTGCATCAACACCGCTCTCATCCCTTGATAGGACGCATCAGTGTAAACTCGAAATCCCTCTTTCCCTAATGGAAGAGCTAGGATGGGTGTGGTGGTAAGTCTATCTTTCAGCTCTTGAAATGCAGCCTCACACTAGAGTGTCCATTCATATGGCACACCTTTCTTTGTCAAAGCAGTGAGGGGAAGGACTATCTTCGAGAATCCTTTCACGAACTTGCAATAATACCCAGCAAGTCCAAGGAAGATCCGTACATTGGCCGCTGACATCAAGGGCAACCACTCCTTTACCGCACGCACCTTGGCCGTATCTACAACTAATCCAACCCCACTAATCACATTTCCCAAGAAGGCAACTTCCCGGAGCCAAAAATCGTATTTGATGAGCTTGGCAAACAGGGCATGCTATTTTAGCTTCTTCAAAACTAGGGCCAAGTGCTTAGCATGCTCTTCTTCTGTCTTCGAATAGACCAAAATATCATCGATGAAGATGATGATGAAGACATCTAAGTACGGCTCGAACACCGAGTTCATCAAACTCATGAACGCAGAAGGGGTGTTCGTGAGTCCAAAGAGCATCACCGTGAACTCGTACAAACCATATCTCAAGCTAAATGACGTGTTTGAGATATCTTCCTCTTGTATCTTCAACTGGTAATACCCTGAGCATAGATCCAGTTTGGAAAACTGATGCGCTCCTACCAGCGGATCAAATAACTCATCAATCAGTGGTAGGGGATAGGTGTTCCGCACCGTTAATCGATTGAGTTCCCGGTAGTCTATGCATATTCTTAGTGTTCTATCCTTCTTCCTAATGAATAGAATAGGGGCTCCCGAAGGAGTTAGATCGTGCCAGCCCATTAGTTCATCTCAAAACCTAGGTATTGAGATGAAGGGTGGTGGGGTATATGAACACAGAGGGGAAAAGTTTTCAGGCGGTGTGGGATTAACCCCAACCACAGGACCGCGAGGTTATTCCACCACAAGGGGCCCATCGGGGTCAACACCCATACTTGGAACGCGATGGGGAAGCCAAATACGCGGTCCCACACACACGTGTCCTGCTGGCTAATATAATCTCAACACACCCCCGCAGCAGGACAACCTCCTCTGATATCAAGTTAGAACCTGCCAACCCATTAGTTCATCTCAAAACACAGGTATTGAGATGAAAGGTGGTGGGGTACATGAACACAGAGGGGAGTATGCAGGAGGTGTGGGATTAACCCCAACCATAGGACCACAAGGATATTCCGCCATAAGGGGGCCCACCGGGGTGAACACCCAGACCTGGAACGTGATGGGGGGAAGCCAAATATGCGGTTCCACACACACATGTCCTGCTGGCTAATATAATCTGAACACAAGGCAATAAACTGGGATGAACAAACCCTGACTCTACTAACTCTTGTAACTGAACCCTAAACTCAACGAGTTTCTTTGGAGCCATTCGATAAGGTGTCCAAGAGACAGGTTTGGCACCCGGTACTAATTTAATCTGAAAGTCTACCTCTTTATGTTGGGGTAATCCTGACAACTTCTCAGAAAATACCTCAGGGAAGTCCCACACTACCCGTACATCTTTCACGCTTGGCTCCAACTATTTTAATTCAAAACATATCATATATACTTCGCCCCCTCCCATATGGGCCTTAAGGGCCTGAATCAAATACAATAACATACGAGCCACATATTTGATACCTTGGAAAATGACCTTCGAGTCTCCATGCCTCAAGGTTATTTGCTTTGACGCACAATCTATCTTGGCGTGGTGCTAATCCAACCACGACATGCCCAAAATAAGATCAAATTCTGGTATTCTCAATACCGTTGCAGGGGTTTCAAAGATCTTTCCTCCAATACATACTTTGAAGTAATACGTAGCGGGCGAGGTCATCTCAGAGCCATCCGGAAGGCGTACTCTATGAGTGGTACCAATGAAGTGTTGCACTCCTTCTAAGTCTTTAACAAAGTTTGTCAAAACGAACAAGTCGGTGGCACCAGTATCAAACAGTGTATGAGCTGGTTTCCCACTAACCATTACAGTGCCTACGTATCAATTATAGACTCAAAGCTAGCCTCCTAGCATATCATAGGCAATTGAAGAGAAATACTTATAACAGATAAACCAAATCACGACATACCTGCAATCACATTCTGAGGATTCCGCTCCTGCACCATATCCAGCGCAAACATCTGCTCTCGAGCAGGTCCAGGATTCCTTCCTCGCGGTCCTCGTCCTCGACCACACACATGTCCCCGTCCTCGTGGGGCTGCCGGTGGAATAGCAGGGGGATCATCTCCAGCTAGTTATGGGAAAAATCGCCGAATGTGGCCTTGCTGATTGCATTAGAAGTATACTCGTTTGTGTTGCTCCCTAGGCTGCAAGTACAGTTATTCTGGTGGAGGTAGCACTGCCTGCGGGGTCGGACGCTCTATTCTAAAATTCTGGTGAAAGCGACCTCCGCCTCTATTATTTTCTCTTCCTCTGTTGTCCTGCCTCCTTTTATAACTGGGGCCTGCTTCCATTACACCATCGATTGGTCTGTTATCACTTCCCAAGTGATCTGCCTCCAACATTTTCGCCATATCGATGATCTCAGCCAAACTTGAGTCCGCTATGAACAAAAGAGCTTGCCTTAGGGGATCCCGCATGCTTTTGTAGAACCGCTTTGCATAACCACGATCATCCAACTCGTAGGAGTCAGCGAGATGCTGAAACTCCCGCTGATATTCTATAACTGACTTGGATCCCTGTTTCAGCTGCTGGAATCTTTCTTTGAGTTTGTCTCGAGTGGTTGAGAGAATTTAGTGCTCCAAGAAAGCTCCAGAAAACTGTCCCAACTAATCTCTGTGTATACTTGTCCTTGGAAGGTAGAACCCATGAGGGACTTCCACCACCTCTTCGCATGCAGTTCCAAGAGTGACACTGCTAAGGTCACAACCATATTTGCTGGACATCTGATTCCAGCCATTAATTCTTGTACAGTGTCGAGCCACTCTTCTGTACGAACAACCGACTCCATCCCAAGATAAGCAGGCGAGGAGAGAGCTCGAAAGGTGCTCAACCAGTTGGAGTCTGGGGCTTGTTGCTGCACAGGGGCCTGTTGAGACCTGAAAGCATCTAAGAACGTCGTAAGTGTCTGTCCCAACTCCAACTGATGGAAATGAGTAAGGACGAAAGCGGTGAGAGTGACCGTTACTGGCTCTCTACGTGCCGGAATCTACACATAAAGGTACAAACCTAAGGTCAGGTTGGCTAATCGTATGTTAATAACTGGACATACTTAGTGTGAATTATACATGGGCACACTACTGCTTCCACAATGTCAGTTTGTCCACAAACCGACCAATCGAGTGGGGGTGACACCATTGTTCAAGTAATTCTTTAGTTGAGGATTGTTGCAAGATGATGCCATTTGTAAGACCCCCTCCCAGAACACAAGACACGACCGAAGAGAGTCTTATGCCCAGAACAACTGCCTTGTGGTAATGCCAATGCATGGGTTAACCAATACTACAAGATGCATATCATGCCTACTAAAACCAATATCATCCATGCCAACCCAACATAAAGAACAAAACAGAAGTAAGAATTCACATAAGTAATAAGTCCACAAGTACACCAATAATAAGAAGCATCAACAGGCTTCTATAATATCAGATTATGTAAAACTTTGCCCAAAGGGTTACAACTAGTATCTCTCAAAAACTCACATCAGTAAATGACGACAACGATGGTATCATCACTTCAGGCCATGTCACCCTGGCTTGGCTGCCCTCCTGTGCAACCTGTTGTTGCTCTATCAGCGGGATTTCCTCCTAAAAAGTAATACATAGCAACCGTTAATCATAAAGACTAAGTGACTATCACATCCTCTCCCCTGATGACTCTTAGGCACCTGGCGAGGAAAGGAAAATGGTACAATTTATATATATGTAGGCAGTAGTACAAGCAGGTAGTATAAGACTAATCAATATCAGAGTATCCAACATGTAAAACAATTGAGTATATCAATCTACACTAGTAGTTCTACTATCAACAACATATACAAATATGATCCTACAATAGGAAAGTAACTCAACTTATATGAATGCCCATATAAACTTATATAATAAGGATCATGTGTATGTAATGCAATGCAATGTTATGAATACAATATGATGACTCACCCATGCTCATACACACATACACTACTAGTTCGACACAGACTTGCAGTTCCCACTTTTCGAGCAGGTAGCAAACCTCTCAGGCGCCATCCATCGTGGCCAGACGGTGACAGTGGATTGAGCTTTCCACTACTAGGCGGGCATTCACACTACCAAGCCTAGGCGTCCGTACGCCTCAATGCTAAGAACACAATAGCGGAGCTCACATGCATACTATGGCTCAGAGGGGTCTTGGGTAGATGTGCACTAAGAATACAACCCAAACTGGCCTACCGGTGTGGCACGACAAGGACCTCGGGAATGAGCACCGAGGACACAGCCAATCCATCCACTTGGCACAAAAAGAGCCTCGAGAATGAGCACTGAGGACATAGCCAAACTGTCTGTGCAAACAGACAAGAAGAAACCAGAAATTGGAATAACAATAATTTTTTATTTTCTAAAAAGGTGTATATTACAAAGGTATAACCTCCCTTTTATATAATGAAGGAGATGGGAGAGATTACAATTTAGCAATGTGGGACTAAATAATTACAGGTATAAGCAGTTTAAAATAAAAATAAGCCGAATAGGCCGTGCGGTTTGACGTATAGGATAACTACCCGGCAACCACCAGAAGGAGAGAAGAAGCTGCCATGGGAGACTTCCAGACCGCCCGGCCTCCAAGTTGCCTGAGCCAAACCATCAGATTACCCGGACACGAACAACAATAGTCTGACAACCAACCCGCTGGAGAGAAACTGACATACAGCACGGTCTCTAATCCACCAGAGTCAGACCGCCAGACCGCCCGGTATCCTTACAGCAACACTCCCCCTCAATCTGGAGCATATATATCGATCATGCCCAGCTTGTCACAAATGTAAAGAAAAGAGGAGGACACCGGCTTGGTGAAAATATCAGCTAACTCTTTATCATTGGTGACGAACAGAGTAAAAATTTGTTCCTTCAAAATCTCTTCCTGAATAAAGTGGCAGTCGACTTCAATGTGCTTTGTTCTCTCATGGAAGACCGGATTTTTGGAGATGTATATAACGGCCTTGTTGTCACAAAACATAGGTAGAGGATGGTTGTAGATCTCTCCTAAGTCAAGCATGAGAGCCCGTAACCACTTCAATTCACATATGGTCGACGCCATACTTCGATATTCTGCTTCTGCGCTGGACCTGGAGACGACAGACTGTTTATTACTCTTCCAGCTCACAATGTTTCCCCCCACAAAGGTGTAAAAGCTCGATGTAGACTTGCGGTCTCCTTTGTAATCAGCATAGCTCGAATTTGAGTACGCTTCAACCCTCAAATGACCATTCTTCTAAAAGAGTAGTCCTTTCCCAAGCACTGATTTAACATACTCCAATATCCTCATGGCAGACTGTAGATGACACTCCCTAGGAGCTTGCATGAATTGGCTAACCTTGCCAATAGCATAGGCGATGATTGGACTGGTCACCGTGAGATATACAAGTTTACCAACCAGATGTATGTACCTCATAACATCTGAAAGAAGAGGAGATTCATCTGTCCAGGTTTTATCTTCTCCAGTCGCCATGGGGAATCGGGCAGGTTTAGCCCCAATCAACCCTGCTTCTTTTAACAAATAAAGAGCATACTTGCGTTAGGAGAGCACTAGGGAATTAGGCTTCCGAGATATTTCTATCCCTAGAAAGTATTTTGGAGAGCCCAAATACTTTGTGACCAGGTGTTGATAAAGATGCTTCTTTGTCAAGGTTATCCCAGCCTGGTCATCTCCAGTGAGAAGAATATCATCCACATATACTGTAAGCACCACCAGACCCAGGGAGGTTTTGCGAATAAATAAAGAGTGATCGGTAGAACTTTTCGTGAAACCCACAGCAGCCACAATCCCACTATACTTGTCAAACCAAGCCCAAGGGGTTTGCTTTAGGCCATAGATAGCCTTCTTTAGTCAGCATACCTGTGTCTCCCCCTGACCAACATACCATGGAGGTTTCTCCATGTAGACATCCTCCTGAAGACCCCCCATATATAAAGGCATTCTTGACATCCAGTTGGGAAATGGGCCAATCCCTGTTGACATCCACAGAGAGGAGGACCCTGATAGTGCTGAGACGAGCAACTAGAGAGAAGGTGTCAAAATAGTCAACACCATAAGGCTGGGTAAAGTCTTTGGCAACAAGGCGTGCCTTGTAATGATCTACACTGCCGTCCGGTCAAAACTTCAATACAAAGACCCAGCGACAGCCAACGTCATCTGTGCCGAAGGGAGGTGGACAAAGGGTCCACATACCCCATTCAGTGAGAGTAGCAATCTCCTCATCTATGGCAGCTTTCCAATGAGGAACAGTAAAGGCCGCCTAGTAGGAATGGGGGGGTGGCAGTGGCAGAGATAGACAGCGCAAAAGCTCTGCGATAAGGGGTAAGATGATCATAGGAAACAACAATAGCAAGCGGGTGCTGGGTACATGCCCGAACCCCTTTGCGAAGAGCAATGAGAAGATCCAGGCTAGCGGGTTCCTCAGCATCCGGAGCATCTGTGGTGGAGAGAGCTGGCCGAGGAGTAGAGAGCGACGACGGTGGAGAAGAGGGATATAACGGAGGTGAAGAGAGAGGAGGAGATGATGGAGACGGTGGAGGTGGGAAAACCTCGGTAAGTGTCGATGGGTTGGAAGGAACAGTAGGAGAATTAGAAGCCGCAGGAATAGGAGTCGTCAGAGAAATAGGAGAGTAGTCGTCAGAGAAATATGGAGCATTCTCGAAGAAGGTAAAGTCGGCGGAGACGAACTGCTTGCGTAGAATGGGATCAAAACAACAATAGCCTTTCTGAGTGTTAGAGTACCCCAGAAAGACACATTTGTGGAGTGAGGGGAGAGTGTGTCATGGGTGGCGGAGGGAGCGTGCACAAAAGCTATGCACCCAAAGTGATGTAGGCCTACACGTTGACACCAGAAAATCTATGGATTAACCACGATCGTTTCTCTATGATTAAAATTCGAAACTCGCACAAATTCCACGCAGCGCACAGACCAGGCAATTATATCACCTTTATGCTAACGTATGGGTAGCCAAACCGTTTAGGATTGAATAGAGACGATAGGCCAATATCCTTTCCGGCTAACAGGACCCACCCAGTCCGACCGAGCGAAAGTTGTACCAAAAGAGATCTACCAAAAGTACGATTCGGATAATGGTAGATCTCTCCCAACAAAAAGTTACGAGATTTGCCAAACCTTTCGAAAAATAATTCAATCAAGATAAACACAAAACCAAACGAAGAAACCACGATTAAATAACGATTCAAAATTCAATGCCAAAAATTTCCACCACAAGAATATCTAGGAAGGAATCACACAAGAGTAGAAATTTCATTACCCAAATCAGAATTGATGATTCTGATTATCTAACTTGGACCGCTCTTCAATCGGCTCCTCCGGAGTCACACCGGATGGAGAGGAAGTTCGTCCGCCTTTGTCGCTTCACGCGTTGGTCGAGATCCGTGCAAAGAGATTATGAGAAAATGGTTTGGGATAGTAGGGTGGATGGATGGCCAAAACTTGACTTGGAGGTGGTCGGATCTTTTTGGGCTTTGGGATGTGGTAGGGTTTTCGATGGTGGTGGAGGGAAACCGCGAGGGAGGGTTGGAGAGCGGAAAGGTGGCGACAAGGTTGAGGGAGAGAGGAGGCTTGGAATTGGCGGCTTGGAAGGAGGAGGCTAGGGTTGGCCGAGAGGGGAAAGGAAGGAGGAGGGTGGAGGTGTGGTTGGCGGCTAGGAAGGAGGAGGATAGGGTTGGCCAAAATTTAGAAGGAGGAGAAAGAAGAGGGAGAATTCTCATGGGGAAAATTAGGGTTGCTTTCAATTCATTCAACTTGTCCAAATGAAAATATTACATGCCTATATATAGCCTTACATCATACTTTGGCTACATGCAGCCCAACATTAAAAATATAAACTCTAATGTTTTTAAACCATAATGAAATAATAAAATTCTCCAAACAAATAGCACAATAAATTCAAATAATATTAAAACTATTCAACTAAATAAGATTATGTGGTCTTGCGCCGTGGGCGGAGGTTGTAGCGACGCTCCACACTATCACCATGGCGACACAAGTCTTTTGTTGGAGATAGAGAAGGATCTTCCGCGAGCAAGCCTTCATCATCTTCAACATGTTGGGGGCCGTCGTCTCCATCAATCCTCCCCCCCCCCCCCTCGAAAGTACTCATCACCGATGAGTGGTCCCGAAGGTACCGCCGCAGAAGAGCATCATCTATGAGAGCCACCTCCGATTCCGGAAGCCAAGAGTCATCGGAGGCCGGACGATCACGCCAACAAATCAAGTAGCGGCGAACATCACCACCTGGAGAGGAAAGCACTTCATCCTTGATGATCATGTCTGGCAAAAAGTTTGTCCTGGGAAACCTGGGAAAAGCATTAGGCAATAAAGGAGGAAAATGTTCTTCATCAACAACCAACGTACCTCCATTGGAGACTGATGAAAAGAGCGACACAGACACAAGCTCACCCCCCAACCCATTAGAAAATGTAGTGGAGCTAAACGGACAGTTAGATAATTCAAGTGGCAGAGAAACATATGGCGTTAAATCAGAAACATTAAAATAAGGGAAATACCCCAATCAGTTGGTAACTCCAAAAGATATGCGTTTTCTCCTAATTTCTTTAAGATCCGAAAAGGTCCAGCTTGCCGATTTGCCAAATTTTTTATAGTGCCCGAAGACATCCGTTCAGGGACGAGACACACCAAGACTAAATCACCAACCTTAAAGTGAGATTCTCTTTTATGTACATTAGCATGAACTTGATAAGATGCGCATTGTGTGGTTAGCATTTCATTTATGTGCTTATGCAAATTATGAATATGAGAGGCAAAATCCTATGCAAATTGACTTAACTTATAAGATGGTGGTAACAGAATCAAGTCAAGTGGCACTGGTGCTTTATATCTGTGCACGATCTCATTCGGAGACAAACCAGTGGACCTATTTTTGGAATTATTATACACTAACTGAGCATGAGGAAGGATAAGGTCCCATGTACCCTTGTGGTCTCCCACAAGGCAACATAGCAAACTATCTAAACTTCTGTTGACCACTTCCGTTTGCTCATCCGTCTGACAATGGTAGGCCGAAGAAAACAAAAGTTTGCTGCCCATACTCCTCCACAAGGTCTTCCAAAAATAACTAATAAATTTCACATCTCTATTGATCACTATCGATTTTGGAACGCCCTGATGTCCAACTACTTCCTTAAAATATAATTTTGCAACATGTGACACATCGTTGGTTTTATTACACACAATAAAATAATCCATTTTGGAAAACCGATCTACTACTACCAGAATAGAATCATGACATCTAATCGTGACAGGCAGGACTAGAATAAAATCCATAGTAACATCTTCCTAGGGAATGGAAGGAATCAGAAGAGGGGTATAAAGTCCCGCATTTGTTTTGTTACCTTTAGCTAATTGGCACGCTCGACAACTTCCCACGATTTTATTAACCATTGACTTAAGACCGGGCCAATAAAACTTGTCTTCTACTAATGCGATGGTCTTGTAACGGCCAAAATGTCCACCTAACCCACCGTTATGCAATTCCCAAATGATGAAATGACGTTGGGAAGAATGTGGAATACATAGCTTCGAATGATTGAATAAATAATCGACACGAATATAAAAGGTCAAAATGGTCGTGGGCGAGTTGTCTTGAGTGGATAAATAGATTTCCTTGAAATCTGGACAATGGACATACTCATCCTTAATTCTATCAAACCCAATCACCTTAACTTCTAGCGTAGATAATAATAAAGATACACGACTAAGGGCGTCGGCTACACGGTTGTGAGTTCCCTTAAGGTGTTTTATTATAAATGTGTACTCCTTAATATAGGAGACCCATTTGGCATGTCTTGGACAAACTTTAGTTTGGGAGTTAATAAATCTCGAAGCCTCATGAACGGATAAAATAACAAATTCCTTAGGAAGTAAATAATGCCGCCAATACTGGATGCACCTAATGACCGCGTAAAACTCTCGATCATAATTAGAATAATTCAATTTTGGCCCCGCAAGTTTCTCACTGAAGTATCCAATAGGATGGCCTTCCGACTCAATACAACACCAATACCAACTTCGGATGCATCACATGATAACTCAAAGACGATATTAAAATCTGGTAATCGCAAAAGGGGAGCTTCTAACATGCATGATTTAATTACGTGAAACGCTTTAGCAGCTGATTTCGTCCATGTAAAATCACACTTTTTCATGCACTCTTTAATGGGGGCCATGATACTGCTAAAATCTCTAATAAATCGGAGATAAAACGTAGCTAGACCGTGAAAACTCCGAACATCCCGAATATTGGCGGGCTCCGGCCAATCCTTAATGGCTTGGACCAACTTAGGATCGACATGTATGCCCTCTGAACTCACAATATAACCAAAGAACTCTACAGACGACACATGAAAAGTACATTTTTTAATATTAATGAATAATTTCTCCGACCTCAACATGGTAAGGATAATCTTCAAATGTGACTCATGATCGATCCTAGAAGTACTAAAAACAAGAATATCATCAAAGTACACTACTATGAATTGTCCATATAAGGTTGGAAGACATGAGTCATCATCGTAGAAAATGTGCTCGGGGCATTGGAAAGCCCAAATGGCATAACTAACCACTCTTAGAGCCCTTCCTTAGATTTAAAGACAGTCTTCCATTCATCACCTTCCCTAATTCAGATCTGATGGTAGACACTCCTAAGATCCAATTTCGAGAAAATCGTGGCACCAGCTAACATGTCCAACAAATCGTCCAAGCGAGGGATGGGAAATCGATATTTAATAGTAATTTTATTTATGGCTCTACTATCCACACACATCCTCCAAGAGCCGTCTTTATTGGGAGCAAGTAAGGCGGGTACGGCACGCGGACTCTTGCTATGACGGATGAGCCCCTTTTTTAATAAATCTGAAATTTGGGTTTGTAACTCTAAGTGTGCGGAAGGGTTTAACTGATAGTGAGGGAGGTTGGGCAATGAGGAACTCAGGATGAAATCTATCGCATGTTGGGTGTCCCTCATGAGGGGTAACTCGGACGGTAGATCATCCGGATACACATCCTTAAACTCTTCTAAGAGTTTTCTCAATGTCGGTGGTAAACTCTCAATTGACGACGCATCTTACTTAATTTGCAAACAAACTGACGCATACATGACACCATCCATAAAGGTACTACACGCAAGTTCCTTCTTACCTATCAGACTTAATGCTTTCTTTTCGACCGGGACAATCGTATCCTTAGAGGGGACCGAAGGATACTTAGGCGGAGTGGGTTTTAAAATTATTATCTTGGTTGGCTCGACCAAAGTGGGTAACATCATGATCATAAATCCATGGACGATCTAATAAAACGTGACAAGCATCCATAGGGATGACGTCACACCAAATCTTTTTAGAATAAGCTTTGATGGTAAGGGGTACCAAACAACGCTTCGACACTGGGAGGGATGACTTATCTACCCATGCCACCTTATAAGGGTGAGGGTGCAGCTCAGTAACTAAAGACATTCGGGTCACCACAATTTCAGATATGATATTCGTGCAGCTACCACTATCGATGATCAACCTACACCATTTCTCTCCACTCGTAAAATTCAACGAAAAAATATTCGTCCTATTCCAGTCATCTAACGCTAGTGGAGTAGCCAGAGTACACCTCATGACCATCATATGGGATTCATCCTCCATATCGCTAAGCACTCCGTCCGACACGTTTTCCTACCCTGCCTCATAAATAAGGTTGTCTGACTCACGTGTGGAATCTGTCAGGGCTTGGGCTTAGTAGGACGCTCACTAGCGTAGTGACCTTGAATCCCGCAAGCAAAAGAAGTGGCGTTCATTTTGTTGACCATTCCTACAGGGACTCTCTCACTCGTTGGGTTTCTACTATTCTTGGCAGTCACAACTATGGAGCTCGAGTCGGTGGACCGGAACTTCCCCTTATCCTTATAGGCGGAAGTGGGAGGTGGTCCTAAGATGGACTTTCCATTCTGAAACGAGCTCGAGTTATTTTTATGCACGTTGTGCTTCTCAATATCTAACGCAGCGTTAAAAGTGATGTGTAGGTCGGTGTGACCATAACGCAGTAATTTTCCCGGGATGTCAGGGTTTTACCCCTTACGAAACTTATAGAAGGTGACCTCGCACTTCTCTTTCACGCCACACCTAACCATCATGTCCTTAAGTAGGCTCATATACTCAGAAACCGACCGATTCCCTTGCTTAAGGGTAGCCAAATCATCAAACATCTGCGTTCGATGGTACGTGGGGACGTACTGCTCCGTCAGCAAGGCCTTCATGTCTGCCCAGACAATGGGTAACTCTCCATTCTCGACTCTCAGACGTCGCTCCTCATTCAGCTAAAATATCTTAGCCCTACCCAACTATTTCATTCTCGCCACTCGCACCTTATCTGTGTCATTCAGATTGTACCACTCGAAATAGCACTCTATCTTCATAACCCAGTCTTGGAAAACTTGGGGTTCTCCCAATCCATCATATGATGGGGGTTTGACCCGGATGACCCTAGTAATGTCAAACTTTTACGGTGCTCGCGGAACTTGTTCATTATTATTGTTTAGGTTAGGGTTAATATTTCCTTCCGCGCGTTGGTTTGCGGGTTGATTACAGGGAGCCGCGGTATACTTAATCTCAGCCAGTGAAGCGTCTCCCTAATAGCTGTCATTTGTTCAGTGAAATCCTGGCGGAGTTCCTCAAGTGTTGTGAGACCATGACCCTCATCCCGTTCGTCCGCCATATTGGAAGAAGACGGGGAATACTCCGTACCTAATCTAGTGCGCATGCAACTAAACAGTAGTCTGGTCTAAAGAAAAAGACAAAGAAAGAATTGTTTTCGCTTACTATCTAAGGAAAAAATATTTTTTTTATTTTCTTAATGAAAATAAATTAAAGATTTTTAAAAAAAATTTGATTTTTTTGCAGAAAAATAAGAATTTTAGGCCGCTATTGGCAGACCAGGGAAAACAAAATTTTATAATTTTGACAAAACGACATGCAATACAAAAGTGCGCGTTGACATGCACGGTAAGATGGGGAGGGTGTCAATTGGAAAATTGACGTGAACCTCCCTCTGATACCAAATTGATGTAGGCCTACACGTTGACACCGGAAAATCTACGGATTAACCACAATCGCTTCTCTACGATTCGAATTCGACACTCACACAAATTCCACGCAGCGCACACACCAAGCAATTATATCACCTTTATGCTAACGTACAGGTAGCCAAACCATTTAGGATCGAATAGAGGCGATAGACCAATATCCTTTCTGGCTAAAAGGACCCACCCGGTCCTACCGAGCGAAGGTTGTACCAAAAGAGATCTACCAAAAGTACGATTCGGAAAACGGTAGATCTCTCCCAACAAAAAGTTACGAGGTTCGCCAAAATTTCGAAAAATAATTCAATCAAGATAAACACAAAACCAATCGAAGAAACCACGATTAAATGACGATTCAAAATTCAACGCCAAGAATTTCCACCACAAAAATATCTAGGAAGGAATCACACGAGAGTAGAAATTTTGTTACCCAAATAGGAATGGATGATTCTGATTATCTAACTTGGACCACTCTTCAATCGGCTCCATCGGAGTCACGTCGGATGGAGAGGAAGTTCATTCGCCTTCGCCGCTTCACGCCTTGGTCGAGATCCGTGCAAAGAGATTAAGAGAAAATGGTTTGGGATAGTAGGGTGGAGGGATGGCCGAAACTTGACTCGGAGGTGGTCGGATATTTTTGGGGTTTGGGATGTGGTTGAGTTCTGGATTGTGGTGGAGGGAAACCGTGAGGGAGGGTTAGATAGAGGAAAGGTGGCGGCAAGGTTGAGGGAGAGAGGAAGCTTGGAGTTGGCGGCTTGGAAGGAGGAGGCTAGGGTTGGCCGAGAGGGGAATGGAAGGAGGAGGGTGGAGGTGTGGTTGGCGACTAGGAAGGAGGAGGCTAGGGTTGGCCGAAATTTAGAAGGAGGAGAAAGAAGAGAGAGAATTCTCACGGGGAAAATTAGGGTTGCTTTTCAATTCATTCAACTTGTCCAAATGAAAACATTACATGCCTATATATAGGCTTACATTATACTTTGGCTACATGCAGCCCAACATTAAAAATATAAACTCTAATGTTTTTAAACCATGATGAAATAATAAAATGCTCCAAACAAATAACACAATAAATTCAAATAATATTAAAATTATTCAACTAAATAATATTATGTGGTCTTGCGCCGCGGGCGGGGTTGTAGTGACGCTCCACACGATCACCATGGCGACGCAGGTCTTTTGTTGGAGACGGAGAAGGATCTTCCTCGAGCAAGCCTTCATCATCTTCAACATGTTGGGGGCCGTCGTCTCCATCACAAAGACACATAGAGGGAGAGGAAAAGGATCCTTGCCCGGATAGAGAATGGAGAATGAGGTTTGACCGTGGAGAACCGTGGAGGGAATGTTATTGATGAGATAGCAGAAAATGAGAAACGCATAGCACCAATAGGAGTGAGGTTCATGCATCTGTGTCAGCAGAGTGCGAGCGACATCAAGGAGGTGACAGTTTTTGCATTCTGCCACTCCATTTTATTGTGAGAAATAGACACAACTAGTTTTATGAACAATCCCATGTTGCATACAGAAGGATGAAAAAGCTTGACTAATATACTCCTTAGCATTATCAGAGTGTAAGATTTTAATTGAAATATCAAACTGATTTTGAATTAAATGATAAAAGGATGTTCATACATCGAATAATTCAGAGCAATCTCATAAGAGATACACCCAAGTACATCTAGAAAAGTCATCAATGAAGGTAACAAAATAAGAACTACCCCGGCCAACGGTGAGGGTAGGTGCAGGACCCCAGATATCAAAGTGAATGAGATCAAACGGACGGGTAGAGCCACGACCTTGCTTCGGCGGGAAGGAGGAATGGTGATGCTTGCCAAGCTGACAGGCGTCGCAGTTGAGAGGAGAACTGTGCGGAGGGAGGTGGGGCAGAAGCTGACGAAGAAGCCATGGAGGAGGATGACCAAGTCCGAGATGCCACTGTAGAAGATTTGTAGAGGAGGAGGAGAAGGCAGACAAAGCGGAAATGTTGTCGAGGAAGTAGAGGCCGCCGCTCTCAGTCCCAGTAGCAATCGTCCGTTGGGAGCTCAGATCCTAAAAGGAACAAGAAGTTGGATTGAATGTGATGGAACACTGGAGCTGTTTGTATAAAGAGGTAACCGACAATAAATTGCACGGAAACTTGGGCACATAGAGAGTGTCCGCCAAGCAAAGAGACGGGGTGAAATGAACCACTCTGTCCCATGGATCAGGGAGGGAGAGCCATATGCAACAAGGACCGGGGGCAGCCGATCATGTGTTTCTAGGAGAGAAAAGCACTGAGGATTGCCCATCATGTGATTAGTCGCACCTGAGTCGATTAGCCATTTACCTTGAGTGACCACTTGGGCACTACATGATGACGTGACCACCAAGTTGAATGGCTTTGAGGAGGAGGTGGAAGAGTCACCAGAGGGGCAAAGATGTGAATGTTTCATCCAACAACGATCCACGAGATGCCCGGTGCGGCCAAAGTGAGAGCAGAGGAAGCGGGAAGTGCCACACCCACCAGAATGGTGGTTGTGGCTACCAGAGCCACTTCATTGAGTCTGGTGAGCATAGTTATCCGGAGGAGCCATGGAAGAGAAGCTGCACGGGTAGATAAAAGTCGCGCGAACAACAAACCGTGGAGACTTTGCGAACAAGAAGAAAAGAACAAGAAGAGACCGTGACGAATAAGAGAAGAAACCGTAGCAAACAAAAGACGAGGATCTGCTGCGGTCATGGTGTCAACACACCAGCGACAAGGAAAGTCCACGACCAAGATGCAGAATAAAGCAGAGGGAAAGAAGCCGTGCGGGTAGAGCGAAGGTCGCGCGGACAGGAGATAGAAAAACTGCGAACAGAGGTCGTGAATAGAAAGAAAGGCGAAGCGAGAAGAGAGTTCGTGCACACAAAGGGCAGTGACAAAGCAGAGAAGAGAAGAGAGGTCGCGCGGTCAGGTGAACAAGCAACAAGAAGAAGGGCAAACTGCGCGGTCAGAAGAAGGCACCGAATCAGGCGGAAAATATCGAGTCCTCTGATACCATGTGCAAACAGACAAGAAGAAACCGGAAATTGGAATAACAGAAATTTTTTATTATCCAAAAAAGTGTATATTACAAAGGTATAGCCACCCTTTTATAGAATGGAGGAGATGTGAAAAATTACAATTAAGCAATGTGGGACTAAATAATTATAGGTATAAGCGGTTTAACATAAAAACAAGCCGAACAGGCCGCACGGTTAGACAAATAGGCTAACCGCCCAGCAACCACCAGAAGGAGTGAACAAGTCGCCATGGGAGACCGCCAGACCGCCCGGTCTCCAAGTAACCTGAGCCAAACCGTCAGATCACCCAAAAACCAACAACAACAGTCTGGCAACCAAACCGCTAGAGAGAAACCGACAGATTGCACAGTCCCTAATCTGCTAGAGTCAGACCGCCAGACTGCCCGGTCTCCATACAACAACAATGTCCAAAGTCTATCTGTCAACTCCCGTTGGTGTGATGACTGGTGAGATAGTTGACCTGCCACACTATCCTTAACCCAGGATAATGTCACCACGCGTCAACTCACACCGCATGAAATTTCACATTTAAGGGTTCCACTCTGAGTCCCTTATAAACAAATCATTCCAGTGCGACAAACAAACACGCACCTCCAACCCTTCCACATTTCCATACCACGTGAGGGTTCATCATTTACACGGGTGGCAAGCCACCTTATACAACACACCAATCCCACACTACTACCCGTAGGGAGACACAACTCTAAGTAGTGGACTACAAAACATATCCCATTAATCATCAAATCACATGGTCATGCATTAACCGCATCCAATTCCTTTCCACATGATCAAACGTTCACAACAAGTGTAACACCATATGAAAACCACAACAATATAACAATACTTCACAAACACATTAAGCATGATAACATAGTTATGGGTTATGTATTCAGTTGTCGGACATCACATCTTCTTTCCAAAACCCATTTTATTCTCCGGATTATAATCATGCACATCCCTATAAAATTTCACAAGAATATCAATTGTACAACCAAACGTATCAATTCTTTTGTCCACTAACTTACTCAAACCCTTTGTTTATCAAACTCCTTCAAACCATTTGTACAATCATGTTTCACCAAACCATTTGTTTATCATGATTACATCTACACTAAGTTTATCAAACCTCAACATTATTTTACTACGATTTCTCTACCAAAACCAAACCCGGTTCTACACAAACTGAGAACAACATATATTTAATTCATGACTGTATAACAACTTCGAGTGGACTTTCCCAAGGCTACAGGATTTATATGAAAATGTGTAACCATCCGTTGGAAAGGTCTTTTCAAGGGATACGACATTTGTGTTTAATCAAAACCCCAGATCTGGACGTATCACCCTCGAAAATGGACTCGAATTTCGCTGCACATAGAAAATAGATTTCTACACACATCTTAAAGCAAGATGAACGACATCAGTTCATCTTCTTCCTTTAGATATTTGTTCAAAACCACTCACAAATTTTCATCCTCCCTTATTCACTCTCAATAGAACATTCCTTTTCATGAAACCGAGTCCATCAACTTTACAATGAAGAAAGGAGAGGTTGAAGACATCAAATCCCTAGGACAAGGTCCTAGCATGGTCTCTTCCTAGGAGATCTTTATCTCGCAAGTCAAACTCTTTTGAGTCGACATCTCTCCTAGATAATAACTATAGATCTAGCACCAAGGGAGAGGGTAGGAAGCTCACCTCATTTACGGCCATGTATCTTGTTATCCTTTTTGACACCATGGTTCTTCTCCTTCAGTATTGTTTCCACGAAGAGGAAGATTGGCTCCGGCGACTTCGGCACATGCTTCTCTTCCGATGGGTTTGGAAAGTAACGGCTTGGCAAGGAGAAATCAGTGTGACGGCTAGGGTTCATCTCTTCATGCTCGCGCCCTGAGCACACTCACCCATGCGGCTGAGTGCGCTCGTGGCCCGTTACTCACCCGCGCGGGTGAGTAACGGCTCGACAAGGAGAAATCGGAGTCCCACGATCAGAGCAAGTCTTATAAGGAGGCATGCAAACACAACACAAGTTCAGGCACTCTTGTTGCCCTAAGCACGCACACACGCTGACACGTAGCCCTGAGCGCACGCACGTGGTCGAGCGTTCACGCTCAAGGCCCCGAGCACCCTCAGGCGGCCAAGCACATGTGCGCAAGGCCCGAGCGCCTGCACGCCGATCCAGCCCAGGCACGTATGGGCCTAGCTCGGGTGCATGCCTGCATGCGCGTGAAATAAGCGCCTGCTTTCGCACATGGGCGTAGCTCGCGCCTGTTCGTGCACGCGCACATAGCGCGCGCCAGCATACGCATGTGCCCTGAGCGCACTCACTCATGCGCCCATGTATGCACGCGCCCTATAACACCTCCCCTATAATGACCGTATAATATGGGTCCGGTCGGGGCCCCACAACATACAGACTCAACAGCTTCAGTATTATAAGATGATATAGCTATCCAATCTCAAAACCCATAACACAACACAGCGGAAACAACAAGCAAGACTAGAATTTATCCACACCTACAAGAGTAACGAAATGGCCTTATGGCCTTATAACAAAAGTGAGTCCAAACTCAAATAATACATCAGTCATAAAAGTGCATAAGCACTCCTAGTCTACCTCGGCATGCAAGCCGGACAACATGCGCACAAACATACAATGTCATAAAAGTAGAGCTACAGCAAAAAGGTAACACTTCATGAGGCTTAGGACTTTCTGGCCGGCGAGCTAGCTCCTGCTTGCGATCCTTGTCCTGTAAAAATTATTAGTAACGTGGGTCAACAAATGCTGACCTCCAACTGTGTAACCAACACATCTCCTCCAGGCCGCCGCTAACGGACCCCGGGGTACTCCTCCAACCTACAAGTTAGCACTTCGTATGCAATATTGATAAGCAAGAAAAGCAACTAAGGAAACAGGCTTGGATGTCTCAAACATCATACATGTTCTCTACTATTTAGCATATAATAATAGGGCCTACTATGCAACATGAATTCAACACCCGGGCTTCACCCAAGGCACCCTATAGCATATGCATCTAACACAACATCACGTAATTTGGGTACTCATCATTTCCCCATTGGCATAAAGCCGCAAACAAAGGGGAACCACAATCCCCCAACGACATAAAAGTCGCCACACGGAACTCTTGCCAAGGCCCCACCCGCTCACGGTCCTAGACCCGAGCTTGCCGGCAAACTCTGACTTCTCATGTCAGTATTCTGTCCAATACACTGACTGATTCTAAGAACCCTTGCTGGACCCCACCCACTCATGACCTCATTGCCCGGGCTTGCCCCATGCTCGGCGTTCTCACCAGTCTCAAAAAATGGGGACTAGTCTCGCCGGGACACTTTCCACACATGACTTGCACGTCACGGGATAGCCAGCCGACTACAGAGACACAGCCACGCCTTGGCACATCACAAACCAAGCCAGTTCCTCCATAATCCCTCATTCGTACTGCAGCGTTCCCGCGAACCAAGGAAAACATCTACCACCCATACAGAGCTAACCTTGTCCACCAAGGAAACCATCTACCGCCAATGAGGAGCTAACCTTGTCTGGTACCGGCCACACGTACTCACGCAGGATAAAGGGAAGAACATCACCAACATCACAAACGGCCTCTTGCAGCAACGGATCTCTACGAATCCTTAAACCTCGTATGCAACATCACTGAGTCGGAGTAACGGTCGCGACTACGGCTTCACCAACCATGCCTAATCCACTAATGGAGGGGATCTCTAATGCAAAATCATGTCGGGAACGGACTCAATCGACTCGGAGGTTTCTCTTAAACCTTGGCGACCAAAACCCCACTCATATGAGAGATTGGTGCACAAAAACTATGGAAATAAGAGATGCAAGACACGCATCCTAAAACCAAGAGGAGAAGTGTCGTTACCTTCCAACTCATCTTCATAGCCATGGAAACTTAGCCAGATGAAAACCTTCGCAACGATTTAGCCTCCACGGATCTGGACTCGGCTCGTAATTTGGAGCAGCGAAACCTCTCTAACAGCCGGATCTCCTTCACCCTCTTCCGCGCTCTCCCTTATCTCTAGATCTTAGATGGAGAAACAACGACTGTAACAATTCGGATTTTAAAACCCTACTCTCGGGTATATCCCAAACAGAAAACACCCAGCCTTCGGATCCCACACCAAGGAATGCACGGCTGCGATCCGAGTCCAGCATGGAAATGGGCCGAACACCGCATCCCGTCAAGGACACCCCGTGACAACCAGTTAAATCGTCGAACAGAGTTCCCTGACAAAAATCGTCGAACGCAAGCCAGATCGTCGAACGCAAATCATCGATTGCTGGCCAGATCGTCGAGCGCTGGCCAGAACCACGATCACTGGCCTGATCATCGAACCAAAATCGTCGACCGCGCAAATCGTCGAGCCAAAATCGTTGACCGCGCAAATCGTTGAACCAAAATCGTCGACCGTGCAAATCATCGAACTAAAATCGTCGACCGCGCAAATCGTCGAACGCAGGTCGTCGAGCGCTGGCCAGAACGTCGAGCGCTGTCCAGATCGACGATCGCTGGCCTAATCGTCGAACCAAGATCGTCGACCGCACTTCGTCGACTTCAAATCTACCACCTCCCGGGCTCTTTGCCGAACCCAACCAAGACACGGCCTTGGACACGTCTGTGTCCTTGGCTGTGTCACCCCTTACCAAGACCCAATACTGGCCAAAAATGTTTATCATCCCTCTTACGGAAATTGGGGCGTTACAACTCTCTCCCCCTTAAACGAATTTCGTCCCAAAATTACAGAAAATAAAAGGGAACAAAACTTAAATGGTACTTGAACTGAAGAGCTCTGGATACACTTCCAGCATGGTTTGTTCTCGCTCCCAAGAGATCTCCTCACGACCGCAGTTGTCCCATCGGACTTTCACGAGTTTGAACTCTTTATTCCGCAACTGCCGAATCTCTGAATCCTCTATAGTATTTGGACGGACTCGCATCCTCAAGTCTTCCTCTATCGGCACCGATGCCGGCTCGATCACCACACTAGCCTCCACCAAGGCTTTCCTCAAGACGTAGACATGGAAGACGTCGTGCAATCCACTCAGCTCCGCGGACAACGCCAACCGATAGGCTGCTTATCCTACCCGTTCAACAACTTCAAAAGGTCCCAAAAACCTTGGAGTCAACTTCTTGATTCGGCGAATCCATGAGACGCCTTTGAACGGCTTGATCTTCAAATATACCCAATCACCTACTGCAAACTCCAACTTCCTGTGACGAGCATTAAAGTATTCTGCTTGTCGGTCTTGCACCACCTTCATATGCTCTTGAATGGTCCGTACCAACTCACAAGCGTCAACTACCACCTCCTTTCCCAAAATTTTGATGTCTCCCGCCTCTGTCCAAGACATCGGTGTTCGACACCGTCTCCCATACAAAGCTTCGTATGGCGCCATTTTTACTTGCTTGATAACTGTTATTGTACGAGAACTCCACCATGAAGAGGTGATCCTCCCACTTCTTGCCGAAGTCAAGATTGCACATTCTCAGCATATCCACCATAGTACGGTTCATTATTTCGGTTTGCCCATCAGTTTGAGGATGGAACGTCGTACTAAACATTAGCTTCAAGCCCAAACTCTTCTGAACCAACCTCCAGTCCTTGGACGTGAAACGTCCGTCACGATTGCTGACTATACTTTTAGGAATCCCATGCAGTCGCACAATGTTGCGAACATACAACTCCACCAGCTTCTCTACGCTGTCCTCCTTCCGATTTGGGATGAAGTGAGCCACTTTGGTTAAGCGATCCACGATCACCCAAATAACATCATTACCCTGCGGCGATCTAGGCAAAACATGTACAAAATTAATGGAGATGTCATCAAATTTCCACTCAGGGATTGGAAGAGGCTTCAGGAACCCTCCCGACTTCTGACACTCGGCCTTCACCAATGCACAAGTTTGGCATCGACTCACATACAAAGCTACGTCCCGCTTAAGCCCCGGCCACCAAAAGGATTTTTTCATATCCAAGTACATCTTTGTACTGCCCGGGTGAATGAAGTACTTTATGAAGTGAGCCTCAAACATCAACTCCTCACAGAGCTTATCGAACTATGGTACACAAATCCTTCCGTCCTTCCTGAGAATCCCATCAATCATCTCCCAGGCGATGTTCTCGCCCTTTTGAGCCTCCACCACATATGGTTGAAACTCCACGTCCAAACGGGTCGCTTCCCGAATACGATCGGACAAGTCATTCTGCATTTCAATCCAGTTCAATCGAGCCACGCTGGACTCGCCTCTCGCTATGCATTCCATGCCAAGGGACTCCCAGTGCCGTACCAACCGCTCATCATGAGCTTCGATCCAATTCCCTTGCCCCGAGTACTTCTACTCAAGGCATCCACCACCACATTGGCTTTACATGGCGTATACTGAATCGCCACCTCGTAGTCTCCAAGGAACTCAACCCACCTGTGTTGCTGCATGTTCAAGTCCTTTTGATCCAAGAGATACTTCAGGCTTTTATGATCTGTGAAGATCTCCACCTTTGCACCATAAACATAGTGTCGCCATATTTTCAATGCAAAAATTACCGCCGCCAACTCCAAGTCATGGACAGGGTAATTCCTCTCATGAAGCTTCAGCTGCCTAGACCCAAAAGCTATCACCTTGCCATGTTGCACCAAAACGCAACCCAAACCGCATCCCAATGCGTCACTGAAGATCTGAAATCCCTCGGTCCCTTGCGGTAGACTTAGGATTGGATCCATCATCAGTCTCTCCTTGAGTGCCTCAAATGCTTGACTTCACTCTTGAGTCCACACAAACTTATGATCTTTACGAGTGATTGAGGTGAGGGGTAGAGCTATCCGGGAAAAATTCTCCACGAATCTCCTATAGTACCTGGCTAGTCCAAGAAAACTTCGGACTTCCGCCATGGTCCTCAAAACCTGCCAATCTCTGATGGCTTCCACTTTTGTTGGATCCACTAGCACCCCATCCCCACTAATCACGTGTAATGCCCTGAAACTCAAAAGAGCGACGGGAGGCGTTCCGGGCCAAATTTGGAATTTGGCAGGAGGTACACAGCCTGGGACACGGGCGTGTCCCAGGGCGTGTCGTGTTGGGTTCGACGATTTGGCCGAGAGGTCGACGAAATTGGGTTTGACGATCGTCGAGCAGCAAACACGGCCCTGGATACAGGCGTGTCACAGGGCGTGTCGGGGTAGTTCAAAGTTCTGGCAAATCGATCAGGCAGAAATATGGGTTCGACGATCGTCGAGCAGCGATCGACGATTTGGTCACAATGCTGCGGTCGACGATCTATCAATATTCTGGGTTCGACGATCAGGTCGTGGGTTCGACGATCGGGCCGTGGGTTCGACGATCAGGCCAGCGATCTCCGTTCCACAATCGGGCCGTGCGTTCGGCGATTTGGCCAGAGTTTTCCGGTCGACGATATGGCAGCGGTCGACGATCTTGGTTCGACGATCATCGAGCGCGGGGCGGATTGAGGCGTGTTTGACTCGGTCGACGCGGAGTGTCGACGCAGGGGTTTTTGGCGGGAGTTGACTAAATGTTCCGACGCTGTTTTGGCGCGGACGTGTCCTGCTCCTATTGGTGTACTGTGCGATGCTTAGCCCCATTTGTCTAGGTCAGACCTGGATCGTATCCGTGCATCCCTTTTTGTGGGATCTGACGACTGTGGTTATCCTGAAAGGGTTAGACCCGAGAGAAGGGTTTCAAAACCATTATTTTCCTGCTGCAAGTTCTCTGTCTAAATCCTAGAGAGAGGGGAGAGCAAAGGAGGAAGTGTTAAATTTTCTCAACGTGGTCAGCAAGATAGCCCAAACGCCAAATTAATATCTTCGGAACTACCCAGTTCTCACGTTGAACCAGCGGAACCAAGGAACATAGGTTAATCCCAACAAACAATGGAAGCACAAGCAGGTCTTTTATACATTTACTTCTTTACAACACGAGGCATACATAGTGAGACATGATTTCGCTAGTATAACAGCTGTAAACAGAAAGCACCAAAAAATAAGCCAGGCGGACAGCACCGGAGTCCGCCGAGACCGCGAGGTCGCCGAGGTCGCCGAGACCGCTGAGCTCGCCCAAGCTATGCTGCAATTCGCCGAATAGACACGGAGTCCGCCGAAGCCGCGAGGCCGCGCGGACACACCGTTATTCGCCTCCTGCTGAACCTGAACTGAGGAACACCCCTACCTGCCTGAAGCCGGCGGACAGGTTATTGAAGCTGGCAAAGATGAAACAGAACTGACAAGCCGCAGAGCGACCTCCTGCTGAGTCCGCAGAGACCGCACACTACCAAGTACTTGACCGAAGTCACAGCCAAACTCCTGGCTCCTTGAAGCTATCCGCGCGACCTGCACACAGCAAACCGTCAGCCTGAAACAATCCGCGCGGACTGACAAACACAGACCGCAGCACTTCGCTCAACCCAACTTACTGTTCACTCAAGTTACTTAGGTTTGCCAGGGGGGTCCTATTTATAGGCAAGGTGAGGAGTGTGGTCACCGCCCAGGAGATAGCGACACCGCCCCAGCCCGCGCGATAGCAAAAACACCGTCCACTGAGTCCGCAAGGACTTAGCCGGATACCAAGGAAAACCGCCAGGAGCAAGGCAAACATTGGCGAACCCTCTCCAGTCCGCCCAAGCTACACGGACAAGGCATCAGCCCGCAAAGCTCCAGCCACTGCAGGACAGCAACCCCCTTCAATGGCAGTCCGCACCAACCCGAGGCAGTCTGCAAGACTCACACCTCAATCCGCCACAAGTCCACGACCAAAGGCAGATAGCAACAGTCCGCCCGGTCACAGCGGACTTGGCGGATACCGCGGACACCATGGACTTGGCACAAGGTGTGACCAAGTCCAAAACCATCAAGGGCCAATGCGAGCATGGCGGACTCAAACTCTCATCCGCAAAACACCCTAACACAGACCGCCATCAGTCCGCGAGCTCCTCGCACTCCTGTCCAACGCAGCAGCCAACCCCGGACTCCAAACACCAGTCCGCCAATCGATCTCCACAGCAAATCGCCTACTGTGTCACCAGAGCTCGACAAGGCCTCAGCCAAGCTCTAAGCCCAGTCCGCAACAGCCCATAATCGCGGACACAACAGTCCGCAAGCTACCCGCGGACACGAGCCAAACCGCCTATCAGCACAAGCTTGCACCCGCGTCCACTGAGCTATGCACCAGTCCGCAAGCCTTCATCCGCACAGGCCGCTCCTTCGAAAAGCCAATCAGCAAACACCCAATCCGCAGAAACCAGGCCGCATAGTTCGCGGACTCAACCCGTGCAAACCGCTCAGAAGAACAACCTGCTTTCCACTGGACTTCCCACTAGGCCGCACATCACAGTCCGCCCAGTCCGCCCAGTCCGCCGCAGCTGTCCGCCCCAGGCCGCCCGGCCTGTCCCGTCACCCACTTCCACTTCACAAAATTCAACACTCCCCCTTGAAGTGGGAAGTGGTGACCAAGCCCAGCAAGCTGCACAAGCGTTCAAAAGGCCCCTTCGACAGTGGCTTCGTGAAGATGTCAGCAAGATTATCTTCACTCCGAACATGCCCGACCAGCAGAGACCCTTCCAACACCTTCTCCCTGATGTAGTGGTGATCAATCTCTATATGCTTGGTCCTGGCGTGACACACTGGATTGTTAACCAGTTTGAGAGCACTCTCATTGTCACCCCGGAGTAAAGTAGGCCCTTGCATTTCTTCATGAACATCCTCTATAAGCCTCCTCAACCAAACGGCTTCCCGAGCAGCCAAGGCCGAAGCCTTATACTCCGCCTCCGTGGTTGACACCGATACCGAGTCCTGCTTCTTGCTACACCACGAGATGCTAGCTGAACCGCAAGTGAACACATAACCTGAAGTAGACCTTCGATCATCCGAATCACCGCCATAGTCAGCATCCGTATACCCGAGCAACGCAAACTCCGCATCCCTTCTATAGAGGAGTCCCATGTCAGAAGAAGCCTTGACATACTTCAAACTTCCCTTCGCCGCCATTAGATGAGATTGCATTGGTTCAGCCATATATCGACTTACTCGGCCAACAGCATAAGCAATATCCGGCCTTGTAATCGTCAGGTAAATCAAGCTCCCAACAAGAGCCCTGAACACCAAGGGATCATGAAGAGCCCTTCCCTCATCTCGTCGAAGCTTCAGCCCAGATTCCAGTGGAGTAGAGCACTTCTTCCCTTCGCTCATGCCGAACCGC
Source organism: Platanthera guangdongensis (assembly GCA_039583875.1). Lineage (NCBI taxonomy): Eukaryota > Viridiplantae > Streptophyta > Magnoliopsida > Asparagales > Orchidaceae > Platanthera > Platanthera guangdongensis. The sequence goes on from JBBWWR010000059.1 coordinate 184,920, forward strand.
TTCACAATGCGATCAGCATACCCTTTCTGGCTAATGAGAACCCCGCACTCCTTACTCTCCACTTCCAGACCAAGAAAGTGATGCAACTCTCCCAAGTCTTTCATCTCGAAGCGTATAGCAAGCTCTGCTCTGAGCCTTGCTACTTCCCCCTCCGAATTCCCTGTGATGATCATGTCATCCACATACAGCAGGACCAAGACTCGTAGCTCCCCCTTCTTCTTGACGAACAAGCTTGAATCCGAGTTGGAAGCAAGGTATCCACATAATTGTAAGTACTCTGCAATCTTCCCATACCACGCTCTAGGAGCTTGCTTCAACCCATAGAGAGCCTTCCTGAGTTTGCAGACATAGTCAGGATGCTTCTCAGAGACAAAACCAAGCGGCTGATCCATGAAGATGTCCTTGTCAATCTCTCCGTAAAGAAAGGCATTCTTCACATCGAGTTGCCACAACCTCCATCCCTTGCTAGCAGCTAAGGCGATCACCACTCTTACAGAAGTCATCTTTACAACTGGACTAAATGTCTCCTCATAGTCTTCTCCATACTGCTGTGAGAATCCTCTAGCGAACAGGCGAGCCTTGAAACGATCAATGCTCCCATCAGCCTTCTTCTTCAACTTATACACCCACTTGCAAGTAACCGGAGTAATGCCATCAACCTTGGGCACAAGGTCCCAGGTTTCATTCTTCTTCAGAGCATCAATCTCTTCCTTCATGGCATCTTCCCACTTCTTCACTCCAGTGGCCTCGTTGAAGTTTGCAGGCTCTCGCTCATCCAGAGGACCTGCAAAGAAGCAGGAGACAAAGCTCACTGCATTCCCATCACAGTACCGAGCCGGTGGCTTAACCACCCTCTTCGATCTCCGAAGACATGGCTCCTTGCTCACGGCTTCCGTTGCTTCTTCAGGCTCCACTCTTACCTGGGGCAAGCATTGAGCAGTGCTCCTCCTGCTTCCTGAGCCAGAAGGCTCAGCCTCAGAGTTCGAAGCAACAGGAGCTGCTGGTGAAACAGCAAGCTCCTCTTCCAAGCCTTCAGCAGCCACCACCGGTGCTTCATCAATCTTGCTACTTCTGGTTAGCTCCACCGAGCCACCTCCATATGACGTCAGCTCGTCAAAGACAACGTCTCTTGACACCACGAACTTCTTCGTCACAGGGTCCATGCATTTCCATCCCTTCTTCCGCTCATCATAGCCAACAAAGACAAGTTTCCTTGCCTTCACATCCAGCTTTGTCCGTGAAGCATCCGGGACATGCATGTAGCAAGTTGAACCGAACACCCGAAGGTGTCCCACACACGGCTTCTCCTTCAGCAACAGCTCAATAGGAGTCTTCATGTTGATAGGGATGAGTGCCATCCGGTTGATAACATAAGCAGCACAAGACATTCCCTCCGCCCAAAAGGACCTTGGGATATCTTTCGCATGAAGCCAGCATTTGCAGGTCTCCGTCAGATGACGGATCTTCCGCTTCGCTACCCCATTTTGTTGTGGAGTGTGAGCACAAGTATGCTCTCGTTAGATCCTGTGCTTCCTGCAGAAGTTAGAAAACTCGGAGGAAACAAATTCACCCCCGTTATCAGTTCTAAGCTTCTTAACCCGCAAGCCAAGCCGACCTTCTACCAACTCCTTGAACTCCACGAACAAACGGAAGGCTTCCGACTTCTCCTTTAAGAAGTACACCCAAGTATACCTTGAGTAGTCATCAAACAAGACAAGCATGTATCTGCTTCCACCAAGGCTGGCAGTAACCGTCGGTCCCATCAGGTCGCCATGAATAGACTCCAATGGTTTCTTGCTCCTTGTATGTGATTTATCAAACGGAAGGCGATGTGCCTTACCGTATTGACAGCCCGCACAAACATGCCCATCACCAAAGGAGGACAACTTTGGCAACCCCCTCACCAAACTTCTACTCGCCATCGCCTTCAGCTTGTCCATGCCAACATGCCCCAGCCTCTCATGCCAGATAGCAGCGCTATCATTGGCCCTCATTTTATCAACATAAGCATTGGTGGAAAGAACAAACAAGTTCTTCACCCTCCTCCCAACATGAGCAACATCAGCCTTCACCGCTGATACGTTGCGAAGGAACCTCACGTCTGTTGGCCCAAACAGAACGTGATACCCAGCGTCCACCGCATTGGTCACCGAGAAGAGGTTTTTCTTCATGCCCGGCACGTGATACACACTCTTTAACGTGAGTGGCCCCTGATCACTACCCAATGACACGACCCCCTCTTTCTCTACTACATAAACAGTATTATCAACAGCTATAATAGCTTCATTACCTGAGTAAGCCTGCATGGAGGTGAACTTCGATTTGTCTCTGGTGAGGTGATGACCACACCCGGAGTCCACGACTCACTCGCTGTTGAAGTCCTCAGCAGACAAGGACCGGACACAAGTGCCCGTCATAAAAGCTCTGCCCCATTATGCTTCTTCACTTCTCGAGCAAGCTTCCTCCTTTCCCGCAGCATGCCCAGGCTGCAGTTTGACCTTGCAGTCCCGCTTGAAGTGCCCTCGCTGATGACACCGGTAGCACTTCAGATTCTTCTTCCAGTCCTTAGGAGCATTGCTCCTCTCCGGCGGATATGAAGTTGAAGTCTCTTTCTCACCAGCGGCCTGCACCTTCTTCTTCTTCTTCCCTTCCCATCCTTTCTTCTTGCCTGAGAAGAGAGCTTCGCTGCCTTCCTGATTCAAGTTCACTCCAGCCATCTGCCTTGCTAAGCTCTCCTGCGAGGCAAGCAGATTCTCCAGCTCTAGCAACGACGGCTGAGTAGCCCACCCTTGAACAGATGTGACAAAGGCCACATACTCCTTCCGCAGGCCGCGGATGATGTGCCTTTTCATCTTTGCCTCAGAGATAGGCTCATCAGGATCTAGTGCCGACAGCTCAGCACACAAGCTCTTCATCTTTAAGAAGTACTTGGAGATGGAAAGGTCTCCCTGAGTTGCCCTGGCCAACTCATTCTCCAGGAACTGAAGCCGCGCCACATTCTTCCTATTGAACAACTCATCAATGGTTGTCCAAATATCAGCAGCCGACTCACACCCAACGATGTGATCAAACATTTCCGGAGACACGGCTCTCTGCAAAACTTCCTTCCATTGCAACACCTGTTGGCAACCTTTCAGCAGCTCCGAGCAACAACACAGGTTGATCACCACTCAATCACTGAGTAACAACACTGGCTGACTTCCGCTCACGCAACTGAACCTCAGAAACCTCCCTCTGATACCATGTTAGATTTTCTCAACGTGGTCAGCAAGATAGCTCAAACGCCAAATTAATATCTTCGGAACTACCCAGTTCTCACGTTGAACCAGCGGAACCAAGGAACAGAGGTTAATCCCAACAAACAATGGAAGCACAAGCAGGTATTTTATACATTTACTTCTTTACAACACGAGGCATACATAGCGAGACATGATTTCGCTAGTATAATAGCTGTAAACAGAAATCACCAAAAAACAAGCCGGGCGGACAGCACCGGAGTCCGCCGAGACCGCGAGGTCGCCGAGGTCGCCGAGACCGCTGAGCTCGCCCAAGCTATGCTGCAATTCGCCGAATAGACACGGAGTCCGCCGAAGCCGCGAGGCTGCGCGGACACACCGTTATTCGCCTCCTGCTGAACCTGAACTGAGGAACACCCCTACCCGCCTGAAGCCGGCGGACAGGTTATTGAAGCTGGCAAAGATGAAACAGAACTGACAAGCCGCAGAGCGACCTCCTGCTGAGTCTGCAGAGACCGCACACTTCCAAGTACTTGACCGAAGTCACAGCCAAACTCCTGGCTCCTTGAAGCTATCCGTGCGACCTGCACACAGCAAACCGTCAGCCTGAAATAATCCGCGCGGACTGACAAACACAGAACGCAGCACTTCGCTCAACCCAACTTACTGTTCACTCAAGTTACTTAGGTTTGCCAGGGGGGTCCTATTTATAGGCAAGGTGAGGAGTGTGGTCACCTCCCAGGAGATAGCGACACCGCCCCAGCCCGCGCGATAGCAAAAACACCGTCTGCTGAGTCCGCAAGGACTTAGCCGGATACCAAGGAAAACCGCCAGGAGCAAGGCAAACATTGGCGAACCCTCTCCAGTCCGCCCAAGCTATGCGGACAAGGCATCAGCCCGCAAAGCTCCAACCACTGCAGGACAGCAACCCCCTTCAATGGCAGTCCGCACCAACCCGAGGCAGTCTGCAAGACTCACACCTCAATCCGCCACAAGTCCACGACCAAAGGCAGATAGCAACAGTCCGCCCGGTCACAGCGGACTTGGCGGATACCGCGGACACCATGGCCTTGGCACAAGGTGTGACCAAGTCTAAAACCATCAAGGGCCAATGCGAGCATGGCGGACTCAAACTCTTGTCCGCCAAACACCCTAACACAGACCGCCATCAGTCCACGAGCTCCTCGCACTCTTGTCCAACGCAGCAGCCAACCCCGGACTCCAAACACCAGTCCGCCAATCGATCTCCACAGCAAATCGCTTGATGTGTCACCAGAGCTCGACAAGGCCTCAGCCAAGCTCTAAGCCCAGTCCGCAACAGCCCATAACCGCGGACACAACAGTCCGCAAGCTACCCGCGGACACGAGCCAAACCGCCTATCAGCACAAGCTTGCACCCGCGGCCACTGAGCTATACACCAGTCTGCAAGCCTTCATCCGCACAGGCCGCTCCTTGGCAAAGCCAATCAGCAAACACCCAATCCGCAGAAACCAGGCCGCATAGTCCGCGGACTCAACCCGTGCAAACTGCTCAGAAGAACAACCTGCTTTCCACTGGACTTCCCACTAGGCCGCACATCACAGTCCGCCCAGTCTGCCACAGCTGTCCGCCCTAGGCCACCCAGCCTGTCCCGTCACCCACTTCCACTTCACAAAATTCAACAGGAAGAAGAAGTCTAGATCCAGTCTTTGGAGGAGTTTTAGAGCTCCAAATCGCGAGCCGACTTCGGATCTACGAAGGCAAGGAGATTGCGGTGCTTTTCACCCTCTTACATTTCCATGGCGCCAAGGAAGAACGCTACGGTAGCGGTTCTCTACTTGAGTATGTGAAGCTCTCCTTCTTTTGCATAGGAAGCCCGCTCTCACGAGTTTGCGATGAGTTGCAGGCGTTCCTTCGGGTAGATATGTGAAGTCCCCGTTGTGTAGAGTCCATAATCGAGAACGGACATAGGCATGATGTGTGAAGCCTATCCGGACATGTTGGTCTGGATCGGCGATGTTGCATTGCAAAAATGTCGGAGAAGACTCCATGCGAATGTTTGTTTTTCGGGTTTTCTACGTGGTAGATTGCAACAGGGAGCCTTGGGGATTAACCCTAAGGTGCAACCGGAAAACTGGGCGGATGCGTGATCTTGCCAACTTGGTGGCCTGGGAGCCAACTTGAACATAACCGGGTTATGTGAAGTATGTGACGGAAACAGGACTCGGGAGAAGTTTGACCTGTGCATAAGTTTTAAATTAACGTTGCGATGCGAGCACGGGTTAGATGGAACTGTACCCATTCTATGTCGTTCAGTTAGAGCTATTGGCATAGATGAGGGTCTTCGACGGTCTATGATTTAAATTACCGTGACCCATGCCGGGAAGACAAATTTCTCATTATTTGGCCGTCCAAATGGATGGTGGTGAGTCGGCGGACTTTGACCGTGATCACCGAGAATGTGCCCTGAGTGCACGGGGTGTGTCGTCGTGCAAGCCTACGCCTGTGATGTAGTGATATTACTATATTGCTTGATTATACTAATAAAATGCAGGGAAGGAGCATCGCCGCCCCGAGTTGGGGGCGGGATCGTTATAATTTGGTCAGCATTGCTAACCGTTGCTTTTGTTTGCCACCGTGCGGTGGATTGTGCTTGCAGGTGCTGCTGGACCAAGCGGTCAATAGCAGGCTAAAGCCCAAATTGCAAAGTCGGCCCTCGAAGGCCTAATTGGAGTGTTTACTTGCTTTTGTTCATGTATGACCGGCCAGCATGCCGTGGTATGAAAAACATGTAATTTGAGTAAACCATTTGTAAAGCCTTAAGGCCAGTACTTAAGTATGTACTTCATTCCTTTTTGGCTTGTTAGTGGACATTCATGCTTGTTGCTGGGTTCTTTTAATTGCAACTATTTAAACTGCTTCCGCTAGAATGTCTGTGTAGGACGTTAGATTGGTTGGATGGTTTCCATTGAGTAACCACTCGGTATGTTTGTGGTATATGGCGTCGGGCCCCGACCGGGCCTACTGTTATATGCTATGCGACGGATAGGGGGTGTTACAATTTGGTATCAGACTACTGGTTTCGGTCAAGCTTAAATGAATTCGTGGACGAATTCTTTTTAAGGGGTGGTGAGCACATGTGTGTGCATCATTGTTATAACAACAAAAGAACCCATGAATGTCCATTTAGGAATGAAAATACACGTGTTTGGGGAACATGCGTATTCCTATAATTGTTGTTTGCAATTTTGTTTGGTCGCTTAACGGTGTTTTGTACCACTATAGGTGACCAGAAGCGGTGCTGGGCTGTCAGAACATCGAGTTTCTAAGGCTAGGAGTGCACCAAATGATGCTCCTGCAACACCTCCATCGGCTGAGACCATATGATTAGTTGTCGAAGCAGTGTTTGCCATGATCAATGCGCAGCCTGCAAGGCAATTGCATCAGCCCGCTCCTGTGATGGAGCAGGTACCTCTTCCAGAGGTAGAGCCGAGAATAGTGGAGCAGGTAGTAGTGGAGCCGTTGGTGCCAAGGAGGGCAACCGAGAGACAGCTCAAACATGTCATGAGCTTTAATCCTCTGGTATTCTCGGGGTTGGGAACCCCATCTCAAGCTGAAGACTGGCTCTCCAGGGTGAAGAGAGTCTTGACAGCAACGGAGACGGAAGAATGGCAAATGACCATCATTGCTACGTTCATTCTGGACCGTGAAGCGAGATTGTGGTGGGAAGGATTGGAGCTGCATCTATTGAGAGGTAGGCAACTTACAGATGTCTCGATGGAGGAGTTCTCGAGACTGTTCTTGGCTAGGTACCTCCCTTCGGCGTAGAGGATAACGTTGGAGAACGAGTTCCTGAAGTTGGTTTAAGGAGAGAGTAGCGTGGATGAATATCTCCACGAATTTACTCGATTGAGTCGGTATGCTAGCTCCACTATCGCGGATGAGGAGCGCAAGAAAAATCGATTCTACGAAGGGTTGAGAGATGATTTGAGGCTACTACTCTCGAGGCCAATGACGCAGATTTTCTTGACCTTGGTCAACACGGCCCGGTCCTTGGAGAAGGACATGAAGAATGTTCAAGCGAAGAAGAGCATTGGTGATAAGAAGTCTGGGTTCAAAGTGCTGAGTACTTCAAAGTCTGGCTATCAAAGGTTCTTTAAGAAGTCTAGGACTTCGGGTCCAGCTCCTTCTTCTAGTGCTTCTGGGGCGACTACGGGTCGGATCCCGGGTGCATGTTTTACATGTGGGAAGCCGGGGCACTTTGCCTATGACTGTTGGAGCGGATGTCCCAAGTCCGAGAGAAAGCCGGGAGCAACTTATGAAGAGAAGGGCAAGGCGGTGGAGTCAACCGCGTCCCATTATGCTCCGGCCCAACCAAGGGTTTATAATTTTGGCCAACAAGAGGCCATCAAACAGGCGGATGTGGTGACAGGTAAAATTTAAATTTATAGCAAGTTAATCTTTTAAATACTTGTTATGTGCTTGTTACCTTACCACTGCTTGTTTAGGATTTGTTTTGATTTGTGAAAATCTGGAAAGAGCACTCTTCGATATAGGAGCTTCACACTCATTTTTGCCCGAAGAATTCATATCGCGCATCGGAGTACCTTCTTCGATGGCGAAGGACAAGTTGGATGTGTTGTTGCCCAATGCGTGTTCGATGCGTGCGGATAGAATCTGTGGTGTGAAGATTCGAATTGGGAATCAGGAGTTCCATCTGCAAGCGTCGTTACTACCGTTGGTGGAGTTTGACGTTATATTTAGCATGGACTGGCTCTCGGAGTAGCGAGCCTATATTGATTGTGGTAGCAAGGAAGTCAAGCTGGGAGCAGGTCATGAGACGACTTTCACGGGATTGAAGGGATCGAGCAAGACGTTGATGTCTGCTTTTCAGGTGGTGAAGGCGGTTCGTGCCGGTGCAGAACTGTTCTTTACACTAGTGGAGGTCGCAAAGCATAAGCCCGCGTTGGACAGTATTTCAGTGGTATCAGAGTACCCTGATGTGTTCCCTAGCGATCTTCCTGGAGCCCCGCCGCAGCGGGAGATAGATTTTATGATTGAGCTCATACCAGGTGCTAAGCCTGTGTCACGCTCTCCATATCGGCTAGCGCCTAAGGAAATGGCGGAGCTGAAGGTTCAACTGCAAGAGTTGTTGGAGCAAGGGTATGTGCGTCCACGTTCTTCGCCTTGAAGTGCGCCGGTCCCCTTGTTAAGAAGAAGGACGGAAGTTTGAGGCTATGTATTGATTATCGGGAGCTCAACAAGTTGACGGAAAAGAATAAGTACCTGATCCCCTGGATTGATGATCTATTCGATCAGTTAGTCGGGTCAACGGTGTACTCAAAGTTGGACCTCAAGTCCGGGTACTATCAACTGCGAATAATGGAGAGTGATATCCCGAAGACAGCGTTCAGTACGAGATATGGGCATTATGAGTTTACGGTCATGCCATTTGGGCTGACTAATGCGCCTTCAGTGTTCATGGATTTGATGAACATGACCTTCAGGGAGTACTTGGACCATTTTGTGATCGTCCTCATCGACGATATTTTGGTGTACTCGCAGAGTGAGGAAGATCACTTCAGGCATCTTCATTTGGTTTTGGAGATGCTAAGGAGGAATCAATTGTATGCCAAGTTCTCGAAGTACGAGTTTTGGTTGTTCTCAGTGGCGTTCCTCGGTCATATAGTGAGTGGGGAAGGTATTGCAGTTGATCCGGCGAAGATTGTTGCGATACGAGAGTGGCATGAGCTTTCTATGGTAGCGGAAGTCCGGAGCTTTCTAGGGCTTGCTGGCTATTATAGGCGCTTCGTAGAGAACTTATCGCGAATAGCGTTACCTCTCACTACTTTGACGAGGAAGGAGCAAAAGTTCGTTTGGATGCCGGAGTGCGCGCGAGCTTTTGAGGAGTTGAAATGTCGGTTGACCACGGCGTCTGTGCTGAGTTCGCCGAGTGGGACCGAAGGTTATGAGATTTATAGCAATGCTTCGGGCAGTGGTTTGGGTTGTGTGCTGTTACAGCATGGAAGCGTTATAGTATATGGCTCGAGATAGCTGAAGGTGCACGAGAGGAACTATCTGGTCCATGACTTGGAGTTAGCGGCCGTAATTTTTGCCTTGAAGCTGCGGAGACATTATTTGTACGGTGTGAAGATTGATATCTACACCGATCACAAGAGCCTGAAGTATTTGATTGATCACAAAGATCTGAATATGCGGCAGTGTAGATGGATGGAGTTCCTGGGGGACTATACATTCAAGATCTACTACGTGTCTGGTAAAGGTAATGCGGTTGCGGACGCGTTGAGTCGCCGAGCCCCAGCTCAAGCCAATTGGCTATCGGTGCATGATAGGCGGTTGGTTCGGGAGTTGGAGGCGTTGGAGATTGTTTCTGTAGATAAGCAGTCAAGTGATGAAGCACTCTTGAATTGGACTGAAGTTTAATATGACCTGGCTGATCGGATTCGGCAGACTTTGGATTTGGATGGCCACATGAAGCAACTCATGATAGAGCCTCTGGATGGGTCAAATTCCCAAAATGAAGTTGTGGATGGATTGCTTTGGAAAGACGGTCGTCTTTGCATCCCAAGCGTTGTCAGTTTGCGGGTGGATTTGTTATACGAGGCGCACCATACCAAGTACTTGATTCACCCGGGGAGCACAAAGATGTATCGCGACGTTAAGAAACTGTTTTGGTGGCCCGATTTGAAGAAGGATGTGTCGCTTTACATGGCGAAGTGCGAAACTTGCGCCTTGGTGAAGACAGAGTGCCAAAAGCCGGGAGGATTTCTGAAGTCCTTGCCTATTCCTGAGTGGAAATTCGACGACATCACTATGGACTTTGTGCACGGGTTGCCAAGGTCGCAAAAGGGGAACGACGCCATCTGGTTGGTCGTAGATCGGCTAACGAAGGTGTCGCATTTCATTCCGCATAGGAAGGATAATCCGGTGGAAAAGTTGGCAACGTTATATGTGGATAACATAGTGCGGCTCCACGGTGTGCCCCACAGCATCGTGAGTGACTGAGATGGACGGTTCACGTCCAATGATTTGATGTTTGTGCAGCAAATGTTGGGAACAAAGCTGAGTTTTAGCACAGCCTTCCATCCGCAGACGGATGGGCAGACCGAGAGGGTCAATAGAACTATGAAAGACATGCTCCGCATGTGTGTCTTGGACTTTGGAAAGTAATGGGAAGACCATCTTTATTTGGTGGAATTTGCGTACAACAATAGCTACCAGGCAAGTATTAAAATGGCGCCCTTCGTGGCCCTTTATGGTAGAAGATGTCGCACGTCGTTGTCCTGGTTGGAAACGAGTGAGTCAAAGTTGTACAAGCGTCAAGAGGTGGAGGGTGCTATTTCATTGGTGCGAACCATTCGGGAGAGGTTGTTAATCGCTCGGGACCGTCAGGCGAAGTACTATAATGTCAAGCACAGGAACGTGGAGTTTGATGTGGGCGACTGGGTGTACTTAAAGATCAAGCCATTCAAGGGTGTCTCGCGGGTGCGGCGCTTGAAAAAGCTAAGCCCGAGGTACCTTGGGCCGTTTGAGGTTCTGGAGCGGATTGGCGAAGCGGCTTATCGGTTGAAGCTATCGGTGGAGCTTAGTGGTTTACATAATGTATTCCATATATCAGTGCTACGGAAGGCGGTGCAAGAGCCTACGCAAGTGATCGCGATCGATCAAGTGCCGATTGATAGTGGGTTGACGACAAAGGTCAAGCTCGTGCGGATTGAAGACTCGGAGGTCAAGCGGCTACGCAATAAAGAAATCAGGATGGTCAAGGTCCGTTGGGACAATTGCGGTCGTGAGGAGCTCTCTTGGGAGCGAGAGTAGACTATGCTAGATGATTATCCGGAGTTGTTCCGCTCAGGTATAATTTTAGTTTTGTGCTTATCTTTCCTTTATGAAATTTCGTGGACAAAATTCTTTTAAGAGGGAGAGAGTTGTAACGCCCCAAAACTCAAAAGAGCGATAGGAGGCATTCCGGGAGAAATTTGGAATTTGGCAGGAGGTACACGGCCTGGGACACGGGCATGTCCCAGGGCGTGTTGTGTTGGGTTCGACGATTTGGCCGAGAGGTTGACGAAATTGGGTTCGACGATCGTCGAGCAGCAAACACGGCCCTGGAAACGGGCGTGTCCCAGGGCATGTCGGGGTTGTTCAAAGTTCTGGAAAATCAATCAGGCAGAAATCTGGGTTTGACGATCGTCAAGCAGCGGTCGACGATCTGGTCACAATGCGGCGATCGACGATCTGTCGATATTCTGTGTTTGACGATCGGGTCGTGGGTTCGATGATCGGGCCGTGGGTTCGACGATCGGGCCAGCGATCTTCGTTCGACGATCGGGTCGTGCGTTAGACGATTTGGCCAGAGTTTTCTGGTCGACGATCTGGCAGCGGTCGACGATCTTGGTTCGACGATCGTCAAGCGCGGGGTGGATTGAGGCGTATTTGACTCGGTCGACGCGGAGTGTCGACGCAGGGGTTTTTGGCGGGAGTTGACTAAATGTTCCGACGCTGTTTTTGCGCGGACGTGTCCTGCTCCTATTGGTGTACTGTGCGGTGCTTAGCCCCATTTGTCCAGGTCAGACCTGGATCGTATCCGTGCATCCCTTTTTGTGGGATCTAACGGCTGTGGTTATCCCGAAAGGGTTATACCCGAGAGAAGGGTTTCAAAACCATTATTTTCCTGTTGTAAGTTCTTTGTCTAAATCCTAGAGAGAGAGGAGAGCAAAGGAGGAAGAAGAAGTCTAGATCCAGTCTTTGGAGGAGTTTTAGAGCTCCAAATCGCGAGCCGACTTCGGATCTACGAAGGCAAGGAGATTGCGATTCTTTTCATCCGCTTACATTTTCATGGCGCCAAGGAAGAACGCTAGGGTAACGATTCTCTACTTGAGCGTGTGAAGCTCTCCTTCTTTTGCATAGGAAGCCCACTCTCGCGAGTTTGCGGTGAGTTGGAGGCATTCCTTCGGGTAGATATGTGAAGTCCCCGTTGTGTAGAGTCCATAATAGAGAACAGACATAGGCATGATGTGTGAAGCCTATCCGAACATGTTGGTCTGGATCGGTGATGTTGCATTGCATAAATGCCGGAGAAGACTCCGTGCGAATGTTTGTTTTTCGGGTTTTATACGTGGTAGATTGCAACAGGGAGCCTTAGGGATTAACCCTAAGGTGCACCCGGAAAACTAGGCGAATGCGTGATCTTGCCAACTTGGTGGTCTGGGAGCCAACTTGAACATAACCGGGTTATGTGAAGTATGTGACGGAAACGGGACTCGAAAGAAGTTTGACCTGCGCATATGTTTTAAATTAACGTTGCGATGTTAGCATGGGTTAGATGGAACCGTACCCGTTCTATGTCGTTCGGTTAGAGCCGTTGGCATAGATGAGGGTCTTTGGCGGTCTATGGTTTAAATTACTGTGACCCATACCGGGAAAACAAATTACTCATTGTTTGGTCGTCCAAAGGGATGGTGGTGAGTCGACGGACTTTGACCGTGATCACCGAGAATGTTCCCTGAGTGCACGGGGTGTGTGGCCGTGCGAGCCTACGCCTGTGATGTAGTGATATTACTATATTGCTTGATTTACTAATAAAATGCAGGGAAGGAGAATCGCCGCCCCGAGTTGGGGGCGGGATCGTTATAATTTGGTCACCATTGCTGACCGTTGCTTTTGTTTGCCACCGTGCGGTGGATTGTGCTTGCAGGTGCTGCTGGACCAAGCGGTCAATAGCGGGCTAAAGCCCAAATTGCGAAGCCGGCCCTCGAAGGCCTAATTGGAGTGTTTACTTGCTTTTGTTCATGTATGACCGGCCTGCGTGCCGTGGTATGGAAAACATGTAATTTGAGTAAACCATTTGTAAGGCCTTAAGGACAGTACTTGTGTATGTACTTCATTCCTTTTTGGCTTGTTAGTGGACATTCATGCTTGTTGCTGGGTTCTTTTAATTGCAACTATTTAAACTGCTTCTGCTAGAATGCTCTGTGTAAGATGTTGGATTGGTTGGATGTTTTCCATTGAGTAACCACCCGGTCTATCTGTGGTATATGGCGTCGGGCCCTGGCCGGACCTACTGCTATATGCTATGCGACAGATTGGGGGTGTTATATCATGTGGCCCAAAAATTCCACCTTCGCTAACCAGAACTCGCACTTTGAGAACTTTTCATACAGCTGATTCTCTCTCAACACCTGCAAGACCACTCTCGAGTGGGTCTCATGCTCCACTTCCGATTTGGAATACACCAAGATGTCATCAATGAAGACAACCACAAAAGAATCCAAGTATTCCCGAAATACTCGATTCATAAGATCCATGAACATAGATGGCGCGTTCATCAGCCCGAACGGCATCACCGAGAACTCGAAGTGATCATACCTCATACCAAACGCTGTCTTGGGAATGTCCTCGTCCCAAATTCGCAATTGGTAGTATCCCGACTTTAATTCCAACTTTGAATACACCACCGACCCCACCAACTGGTCGAACAGGTCGTCTATTCGAGGAATCAGATACTTATTCTTGATGGTCAGTTTATTCTGCTCTTGGTAGTCTATGCACAGCCTCATACTACTGTCTTTCTTCTTTACAAACAACACCGGCGTGCTCCACGGCGAAGAACTGGGTCTGATATACCCTTGCTTCAACATTTCCTTCAACTATACTTTGAGTTCAGCCAACTCCTTTGGTGCCATCCTAAACGGAGTACGTGACACCGGCCTAGCCTCCGACACTAACTCGATCGAGAAGTTGATCTCCCGCCGAGGAGGCGCTCCAGGAAGTTCATCCAGAAACACATCATTGAACTCTGCCACTACGGGCACTTCCTCAATAGACAACTGGGAGAGGCGAACCTCTAATAACGCTACAAGCTCTACACTACCCTGGTTAACCACCTACATCAACTGTATGGCCGAAATCAGGGAATAGGCCACTCCACAAAGGCCCTCAAATTTGACTTCCTCCTGCCCCTTGCTCCTTAGGGTCACCACCTTGGATAGACAATCAATACTGGCGCACTGCTCTGCAAGCCAGTCCATGACCAAAATCACATCAAACTCAACCAATGGTAAAACCGCTACTATCAATACAAAGTCAACTCCGTCCAGCTCCCAACAAATGCGCCCTTTGGCCCCGGTGGTCATGGATGACCCATTGGGCATGCGCACTTTCAGCTCCGCGTCCGCCGAAAAAGGCTCAACTCCAATCCTCCGGATGAAGCTTTCTGCAAGAAAGGAGTGTGACGCTCCCGTATCAAACAATACCCTAGCGGGGTATCCGGAAACTAACACGAAGCCTAAAACATAGACATCACATCTAAAGGTCTAAAAGTATGAAGCACAAAGTTAAACTTAAACTTCCTCATACCTGTCACCACGTCGGGTTGGAGGATCGCTTCCTGCTGTCCAAGGTTGTAAGCCCTTGGTTGCACCGGTTGGAACTGAGAAGCGCTCGACTCTGTCATCTTTCCTTTCTCTACGACACTGGGTCCGGAGCGCACAGTCTGCTCCTGCCTTGCCTCTTGCTCCACTCCTCCTTAAGGACAAACACGAACGTTGTGCCCCACCTTACCGCAGTTGTAGCACGTCGGCGGTCCCCTAGAGTGAGATCCTCCAGACGTTCACTTGCTCTTCTCACCGGACCTGGAAGTGTGAGGCTTTTTCATCCACCTACTCCCTTCAGAAGTTCCCTGGGATTGGGAAGGCTTCCCTTCCCCTTGCTTGGGAGTGAAACCCTTATGACATTAGGTTTGCTCCAGATCACTCTCCAATGTCCTGGCAGCCTAACCTAGCTTATTAAAACCAGCTCTCTTCATGGAAATGAGGGTTTGTATCAGATTCTCCCTCAGCCCCTGGTAGAAGAGGTTATCCCTCTCTACATCATCTGCTATCATCGTTCCTGCGTAACGACCCGAACGGGTGAACTCTTGCACATACTCGTCCACCGTCTTATCTCGCTGCACCAAGTGCAGAAACTGCCTCTGAAGTGCCAACCTCATAGAAACGGGAATGTAACTCTTTAGAAAAGCATCCCCAAATTCTTCCATCGACGGGGTGCGTCCAGGAAATTGGCGGTCGCTATGGCTCACCCACCACAACTTGGCGTCTCCTTCTAACATGAACGCCGCATACTCAAATTTCTTCTCTTCTGGTATCTCTGCCGCCCTCAAAAGCTCTTGAATCTGAGCCCACCAATCCTCTGCATCAGTTGGCGTACCAACTCCCTTGAACGATGGGGGATGGAATCTCAGAAAGTACTTCATCTGTCGGTCCCCATGCCCGACCACCACTCTTTCTGCCAAAGGCTCTACTCGCCTGGCTTCTCCGCCTGGCACGGCTATCGCCGTATTCGGTGCAGCAGGGGTTGCTACATGAGCTGTCGCTGCAGCTTGAGCTGCCACCATTGCTTCCGCAAGCATGCGACAGAAATGGTCCGGGTTTACACCCGTGCCCAAAAGACCCGGAGTAGTGGCACTGCTCGCCGAAAGCTCTTCTCTTGCTCTCAACGTACCCTCCTCGTTGCTTGCACTCTTCAAGAAAACAAGGAATTAGTCTCTAAACTCAAGACTTAAACATAAGGACACTCATGGTCCCGTGTTACTCTTATGTGGATAACTTCTCTACGCACTGACCATGAATCTAACCTGGCTCTAATACCAAATTGTAACACCTCTCATGTAATGACCGTATAATATGGGTCCGGCCGGGGCCCCACAACATACAGACGCTACAGCTTTAGTATTATAAGATGATATAGCTACCAAATCTCAAAACCCATAACACAACACAGCGAAAACAACAAGCAAGACTAGAAGTTATCCACACCTACAAGAGTAACGAAATGGCCTTATGGCCTTACAACAAAAGTGAGTCCAAACTCAAATAATACATCAGTCATAAAAGTGCATAAGCACTCCTAGTCTACCTCGGCATGCAAGCCGGTCAACATGGGCATCAAACATACAATGTCATAAAAGTAGAGCTACAGCAAAAAGGTAACACTTCATGAGGCTTAGGCCTTTCTGGCCGGTGAGATGGCTCCTGCTTACGATCCTTGTCCTATAAAAATTATTAGTAACGTGGGTCAGCAAAGGCTGACCTCAAACTGTGTAACCAACACATCTCCTCACGGCCGCCCCAAACGGACCCCGGGGTACTCCTCCAACCTGCAAGTTAGCACTTCGTATGTAATATTCATAAGCAAGAAAAGCAACCAAGGAAATAGGCTTGGATGTCTCAAACATCATACATGTTCTCTACTGTTGAGCATATAATAATAGGGCCTACTATGCAACATGATTGCAACACCCGAGCTTCACCCAAGGCACCCTATAGCGTATGCATCTAGCACAACATCACATCATTTGGGTACTCATCATTTCCCCCATTGGCATAAAGCCGCAAACAAAGGGGAACCACAATCCCCCAACGGCATACAAGCCGCCACACTGAACTCTTGACAAGGCACCACCCGCTCACGATCGTAGACCCGGGCTTGCCGGCAAACTCTGACTTCTCATGTCAGGATTTCGTCCAACACACTGATCGATTCTAAGAACCCTTGCTGGACCCCACCCTCTCATGGCCTCATTTCCCGGGCTTGCCCCATGCTCGGCATTCTCGTCAGTCTCATAAAAAGGGGACTAGTCTTGCCGGGACACTTTCCACACATGACTTGCACGTCACGGGATAGCCAGCCGACCACAGAGACACAGCCACGCCTTGGCACATCACAAACCAAGCCAGTTCCTCCATAATCCCTCATTCATACTGCAGCGTTCCCGCGCACCAAAGAAAACATCTACCACCCATGCGGAGCTAACCTTGTCCACCAAGGAAACCATCTACCGCCAATGAGGAGCTAACCTTGTCTGGTACCAGCCACACGTACTCACGCAAGATAAAGGGAATAACATCATAAACATCACAAACGGCCTCTTACCGCAACGGATCAACGAATCCTTAAACCTCGTATCCAACATCATCGAGTCGGACTAACGGTCGCGACTACGGCTTCACCCACCATGCCTAATCCACTAACAGAGCGGATCTCTAATGCAAAATCATGCCGAGGACGGACTCAATCGATCCAGAGGTTTCTCTTGAACCTTGGCGACCAAAACCCCTCTCATGTGAGAGATTGGTGCCCAAAAACCATGGAAATAAGAGATGCAAGACACGCATCCTAAAACCAAGAGGAGAAGTGTCGTTACCTTCTGACTCCTGTTCCTAGCCATGGAAACTTAGCCGGATGAAAACCTTCGCAATGATCTAGCCTCCACGGATCTGGACTCGGCTCGCAATTTGGAGCACCAAAACCTCTCAAACAGCCGGATCTCCTTCACCGTCTTCCGCGCTCTCCCTTCTCTCTAGATCTTAGACGGAGAAATAACGACTGAAACAATCCGGATTTTGAAACCCTACTCTCAGGTATATCCCAAACAGAAAACCCCCAGCCTTCGGATCCCACACCAAGGAATGCACAGCTGCGATCCAAGTCCAGCCTGGAAATGGGCCGAACACCGCATCCCGTCAAGGACACCCCGTGACAACCAGTCAAATCATCGAACAGAGTTCCCTGGCAAAAATCGTCGAACGCAAGCCAGATCGTCGAATGCAGATCGTCGATCGCTGGCCAGATCATCGAGCGCTGGCCAGAACCACAATCACTGGCCTGATCGTCGAACCAAAATCGTCGACAGCGCAAATCGTCGAGCCAAAATCATCGACCGGGCAAATCATCGAACCAAAATCGTCGACCGCGCAAATCGTCGAAACAAAATCGTCGACCGCGCAAATCGTCGAACGCAGATCGTCGAGCGCTGGCCAGAACGTCGAGCGCTGGCCAGATCGACGATTGCTGGCCTGATCATCGAACTAAGATCGTCGACTGCACTTCGTCGACTTCAAATCGATGACCTCTCAGGCTCTTTGCCGAACCTGACCGAGACACGGCCTTGGACACGCCTGTGTCCTTGGCCGTATCACCCCTTACCAAGATCCAATCCTGGCCAAAAATGTTGATCATCCCTCTTACGAAAATTGGGGCGTTAAATGCCCCTTCTCTCCCCCACCTCCGCTTGCTAATTGGCATACCTTTCCGGACTTGGCCGCCACCTCTCACGCTTTGTTGTTCTTCTCTATCATCGATGATGAAGATCTGCACAATGAAGAAAAGCCTCGCACTCCTCTCATGAAATTTGGACTTTGCGGGATTGGGGGGTTATGGTTCAAACCATTTCGCGCGCGATCACCGCATCAGATCCATGTCATGGCAACCACGCACCGGATCGTAACCACCACGCTTGGGATCCTAATTCCTGCACGCAGGATTGTTAACCACCTCTTGGGATCCCGCATGCAGGCCTCCTTGCGGTCGGTCGGCGGCCCTAATGCCTAATGCCCCTATTTCCCAGCCGCCTACGACAAGGCCGGTTGGGGAGGCTCTGGCCCTGGAAGGGCTGGCCACCCCTTTTCTCCCCGGCCGCCTATAGTAAGGCCGACTAGGGTGGCGCCGGCCCCCGAGGGGCCAAAAGCCCTTTTTCTCCCCGACCGCCTACGATATGGCCGGCCAGGGAGGCATTGGCCCCCTAGCGGCTGACTGCCCTTTTTCTACCCGGTCGCCTATGGTGAGGCCGGTTAGGGAGGCGCCGCCCCCTAAGGGGCCTGCATCCCCTTTTCTCCCCAGCCAACTATGACATGGCAGGCCGCGGAGATGCCGGCCCCCGAGGGGCTGACTGCCCCTTTTCTCCCCGGCCTCCTACGGTAAGGCCGGACAGGGAGGCGTCGGACCCCGAGGGGCCAACTGCCCCTTTTCTCCCCGGCCGGCTACGACATGGCCGTCTGGGGAGGTGCTGATCCCCAAAGGGCCGACTTCCCCTTTTCTCCCCGGCCTCCTACGGTGAGGCCGATCAGGGAGGTACCGACCCCAAAGGAGTCAGCCACCCCTTTTCTCCTCGGTCGCCTATGACATGATCGGCCAGGGAGGCGCCGACCCCCAAGGGGCTGGTTACCCCTTTTATCCCCGACCGCCTATGGTGAGGCCGGCCGAAGAGGCGCCAGTCCCCAAGGGGCCAACTGCCCCTTTTCTCCCCGACCGCTTAAGGTGAGGCCAGTCGGGGAGGAGCCGACCCCCAAGGGGTCAGCCGCCCCTTTCTCCCCGGCCGCCTATGGTATGGTCGGTCAGGGAGGCGCTGACCCCCAAGCACCAGTCGCCTCCCACTTCGATCGCCCGCCTTTTGGGCGGCCGAGGGGTCACCCGCCCTCCTAGGACCGACCGCCCCCTTTGGTCAGCCAGCGGGAGTGTTGGAACCTTATTGCTGTGATATTTAATCTGTCTATATATAATATATATATATATATCACTTAATTTTCTATACTACTCTGAAAACAAATCAAAATTTTTAACATGCACTATTCACCCCCCCCCCCTCTATTGTAAAGCAGATTTATCCCTCACTTTCAATTGGTATTAGAGTGAGGTTGGTTGTTTTTACAGGCTAACACCTGAACCAACAAAAATCCTGTTAGATTTTATTTTACTTAGAGTTTGTATTATTCATCATGGCACAAAATAAAGAGTATGCAAGCACTAGACCTCCTATATGCAATCTAAATAAGTTTGCATTATGTAAAGCGAGGATTAGACTTTACATGAATTCTATTAACGAAGATATCTATAATTCTATCCTGACAGGTACACCTCTACCACTAGCAACAACAAGTACAAGTGTTTTTCCACCTACAGAATAGATAAAAGCCCAAAGAAAGGCTAAAATTGATGATGCTAAGGCTATGAATATATTAGCCCAAACAATGTCAGATGACATTTTCCAGAAAGTTGTTGAATGCACCTCAGCAAAAGACATCTGGGACTCCCTCACAGCAATGGTTGTGGGATCAGCTGATGAGAGAGAGGACAAAAGATCTCACTTGATTTCTCAATATGAGAATTTCAAGAAGGGTGAAAGTGAATTAGTAGCTGAGATGTACACAAGACTCAGACTCATTATCAATGAGCTGAAATCTTTAGGAAAAGATATTACATTGATAGAGATCAATGATAAGATTCTCATGTGTTTCCCTAGCACATGAGATTCAAGAATCTGTCCAATTAGAGAAGCCAGAAGTGTTAATGAGATATCTACTGAGACTTTGTTGGGCAAGCTCAAATCTTATGTGCAGCTCATCAAAACCAAGGAAGCTGAACAAAGAACTTTACCTTTAGTAAAGAAGGAGAAGAGAATAGATTTCCAAGCAACAAAAGAAGCAGAAGTCCTTCTAGAGAATGAAGATCTTATGGGTCTTTTGGACAAAAGATTCTATAAGATGGCTATAAAAGACTTCAGAAAAAGATTTTCCAGGGACAAAGACAAACCAAGGTATGATAAAACTCCAATTAAAGAAATAGTTTGTTATGGTTGCAGGAAGTCAGGACACATTCTTCCAGAGTGTTCAGAAAATCAAAAGAAGGACAATAAGAAGGTGAAGGACTCCAAGAAGTATTCAAACAAACCCTCCTCCAGAAAACAAAGAAAGAAGGAGAGAGGCTTTATAGCTGAAACTTAGAGTGAAATAGAATCTGAATCTTCATCCAGCTCAAGTGAAGATGAAGAAGAAGCAAATGCCAAAGAAGTCTGTCTAATGGCAATAAATGCATCATGCAGTAATTTAGATTCTGAATCTGAATCTGAAAAAGATTGGGTAATCTCAACATTTAATTTTACTTCAGATCAATTTAAAACAGATTTTAAATTACTATGTAATGACTTAATAAAATCTGAGAAGGAAATAAAACTTCTCAGAGACAAATTAACTGAAATGAATAACTTATCCTCTGAAAACTCTAAACATAAAGAAGATTTAAAAATTCTTAAGGAATAATTAGTTTTATTAGAAAATAAATTATCTGAGGCTAAGTAATTTGAAGAATCTCTTAATGGGGGAAGCATCAAACTGATGAATATCACAAGCACAGTCAATGTCAGGCTTAATGGAAAACTTGGCTTGCGAGCTTCATCAAGTCAACATCATCTTTTACAGAAAAATATTTTAACTACACCTATAAAATTCATTTCTGCCAAAGGAAAAGAGAAACTAGAAGACTTAGATAAAGTTATAGTAGTTCTACAAAAACAAATCAAAATAAAAATTTTCATAAAACCTATGTTCAACAAAATTCGTCGAACCGAGATCGACGAAATAAAAATTATTTGTCAAACAGAGCTCAACGAACTATAAACACAGGAAATGGTGCTCGACGAAATCAATATGATTCGTTGAACTGTGATCGACGAACAAGGAACACAAAAAATGAACATTATTTTTCTGTGAATGGAGCTCGATGAACTCACTTCCATTCTTCGAACTCAGATCGACGAACTCAATATAATTCGTCGAACCCAAATTTTTTTAACATAAATTTTGATTCTTTCTACAAGAATAATCAGACACAAGAATTTATAAATCCTTTTACTCAGTAGATTATTCCTCCCAGGAGATATCATCCACTTGGTTATAAGCATCAACCTGAGTGTTCTTATATTTCTAATTATTATTATGTCAAGAAACTAGGACCCAAGGTAACCTGGGTTAAAAACACCTAATTTGTTTTATGCAGGGAAAGAACTATCCTACCACAGAGGAACAGTGGTACTTGGATGGTGGTTGTTCAAAACATATGACAGCAAGAAAGGCTAATTTAAAAGATTTCAAAGCTAAGCTTGGACCTAAAGTCATTTTTGGGGACTCCAACTGTAGCCAGACAAAGAGCTATGAGAATGTCAAAGTTGGAGAAGTTACCTTCAGGGAGGTAGCTTATGTGAAAGGTCTTAAGCATAACCTTATTTCCATAAGTCAATTATGTGATAAAGGTTATCAGGTATCTTTTAACAAATCATTATGTTCTATTACATCTAGTTCTAACAAAATTATTTTAACTGGGATTAGACAGGGCAATATTTACTTAGTTAATTTCAACTCTGCAAAATCTGAAATTTGTCTGTTTAACCAGTTTAGTAAAACAAATGAATTATGGTATAAAAGGTTAGGACACATAAACCTTAGAACTATAGCCAAATTATCTAAGGACAACCTTGTCAGAGGACTGCCTTCTGATTCTTATAAAAAGGAAGGACTTTGCAGGGCTTGTTAGTTAGCTAAGCAAACCAAAAATAGTTTTAAATCCATTTCTAAAAGTGATTCACCCAAAATTTTGTATTTGCTACATATGAACCTTTTTGGACCTATTGTAGTACAAAGTTTGGGAGGAAAGTCTTATACTTTAGTGATTAGTGATGATTTCTCTAGATTCACTTGAGTGTTCTTTCTGAGAAATAAGTCAGATAATTTTAAAGTTCTTACAGACTTTCTTAGGAACATCAAGATTGAGTATTCTACTCAGATTGCATTGATCAGAAGTGATCATGGAACTTAGTTTGAATCTCTTCTGATGAAAGAATTTTGTGAGAAAGAAGTTATCAGACATTATTTTTCTGCTCCTAGAACTTTTCAGCAAAATGGGGTAGCTGAAAGGAAAAATAGAACCCTAATTGAATCTGCAGGAATATTACATGCATATGCTCACTGATGCTAATTTACTTTTGCTCTATGTAAAAACTATGTGGATAAGCATAAACTAGATTGATTTTAATCTCAGGCAAGTGCACCTATCGATTATAGTATAGGATAAATCTACATCTCGTGTCGTATTCCACAGAGTCTTTTCAATTACTCATACTCACTTTCACTCTATTATCGTACCTATAATTAAAATTGATTGCTACCCTAAATTAACCTAACTATGACTACTTGGATAAAGATACATTGGAGAATTAAGGATAGTAAAAAAGCAGAAAATCTAAGAATAATCATATGAGAATAATTACTCATTAATTCAATTCTATGTAATCACGTAATAACAAGATTATCAAATTCGTTGTATTGTAAGGGTTAAACATTTATCGAAATCTCTCTTGAGCAGTTCAATACATAAACTTAAGTTGAGTAAAGTTTCTCTCGAACAATTCACAATACTCAAAATTGCATTAATAATAAGAAATCCTATCTAATACATAAATTCATGAAATCATATCTCTAAGATATCAGGTAATTGGAAGTACAAAGAGAAATAACATTAGAACATGAATATATAAACATCATCACAAACATCCAATTTCTCAATCTAGAAGTTTGAGATTCAAATAAAACAAGTTCTAATTTCAAGCCTAATATTAATCTCATTGTTAGAACGCATACATACGAATAAAATACCACAAATCTGATATAACAACTAACATACATGATTACTGAATTGTTCAAAAAAAATAAGTCTCATGAGAAATGTAAAAAAATAAAGTTAGATCCACTAAGAGAAGGGGAAGATTAAAAGAGATACATGAAGATTAAAACCATACGAATTATCTCCTTCGATCTCCCCTCCGCCGAATGCTCTACTTTCATCCTCTAGAAGTTCTCCAAGTTCTTCAATCCAAAAGTCCCCCTTCTAATTTTTCCTACAGGTTTTTACAGTGTCCTTGCAAACAGGGTCGAACACGGGTTCCAAAACGGCCGTGTCACAGGCCGTGTGAGCGGTTCTAGGGCAGTTTAACACGAAAAGATGTGTCTGGTCATGAGTCGTATCATTTGACACGGCTGGGAACACGGCCATGTTGTTCTTCGTGGCTCCACACACAGCTTGGTTCAGCAGCAGGCCAGGACATGGGTGGGGACACGACAGTGTGTATACCTGTGTAGTGCTCTGACTTCTCTTCCAATCCTTATGATCTCTCCCGATAAGGATACGGGTAGTGACGTGGGCGTGTTCCTACCCGTGTGTGCCCAATTCTAGTCCTGTCCTTAATCATGCTGGATCCGTGAACTCCTCTGTTTGCTCCAAGACTTTTAGTTCCAAGGACTTATAATACCTTCATTAAGAAAATGAATGAATAAATAAATAGCTTAATACACGAAGTATTGGAAACTCCATACTGTGCTCTTCTATTCATGATAACTCGTATTCTTAACTATTTTCGCACAATTATAGTGTCTGAAGGTATATAATAGTGGACATGATTATAAATATGATAGTAAAACGGCATGCATAATTGTACTCATCACTCACTTACCCCTATCCATTTGGGCAAAGGCAGTAAGCACGACAAAATATGTTCTTAATAGGAGTTTGATTCATAAACTAAAGGGTAAGTCTCCTTATAAATTACTTAAAATAAGAAACCTAAAGTAAGCTATTTCAAATTTTTTGGATGTAGATGTTACATACACAACATTGATGAGAAACATTTAAGGAAATTTGAAGCCAAAGCTGCAAAAGGAATATTTCTTAGATATTCTCAAGTTAGCAAGGCTTATATGGTCTTTAATAAATCAACCCCTAAGATAGAAGAAACAGTACATGTCTCTTTTGATGAAACTAACATGTTTTTCAAGGAGAAGAACACTTCTACCATAGATTCTTTGCAGGTACCAAATCTGTGTGAGAAACTGGATGAATTAATCCTAACACAAGAGCATACATCACACCCTTCTCATGTACAACCTCGGGCTTGTGAGAGGTCCTCAAAGCGCGAATAGTCGAGACGAGCGAGTGGAATTGATGGGCGAGTGGGACCATGTGGTCCACTCGCAGGTGGCGAGATAAGTGGCCTCTGCAGTAGGCGAGACGCCCCTCCTGAAGGCGTGAGAAGGCCTATGACTGCGAGAAGACCTCACAACATGTAAGATTGGCGAGACGGGAGGAAGATTCATCTCGCTGATAGATACTCCCCCACTCGCCATACAGAGAAGGGGCCGTTTTCACATTTCTATACCCAAGGGGGTTTTTACTCTTCCACCCCGGGTAATTTTACCCTTTTGCCCTGGGTGGTCTGCATATAACTCCTCAGAATAGCACAGTTTGGCTGTTGGCAGACCCAACCAGGGGTATTCTGGTATTTTCAGGTCAGCCCAGTATGGTTATTTGCAGATACAATTCAGAAAACTATAAATAGACCCAGAGGGGTTCTTCAGAAAGACACAGATATCTTTCCCGGGACTCAAGAGGCTTTTTTCTGTGCTTTCTGAGGAGCTCCGAGCCCAGCTTTTGGATTTGGAGGGGAAGCTCTCAAAGATCTTTCGGGTAAGCGGTGGGACCTCCCTGCTGAGGCCTTGGGTTAGTTTCTAGTCCTTCACGACTAGTCGGAGGTCAGAGCTTGGGATGAGTAGGTGTTGGCTACGCCTATATTTTTCGAACTCTTGTCGAAGTCAGATTTTGGCTTCAACAGTTCTGGTGCGGTGAGCGTGGAAGGTAGCTGATATAAAAAAGCTTGAGTTTAGTCCGATGGCAGGAGGTGGAGGTGAAGGATCTGGTTCTGGATGTTCCCTCTCCCAGGGATAAGAGGCGACAAGGAAGATGCTGGATGTCTTCAAGCAAGAGGTTTTGCAGACCATCAGCTTGGCCTTCTAGGCCAGAAGCGAGTGGGCCACACCTCAGGTCCCGCTCTTGGGCGAGAACGTCCCTGGACATCGCCCGAGGAAGGAGATCCCGACGGAGGCTGGCGAGAGGGACGTGGCGGCGAGAGATCTCTTCCCAGTCCAGCGTCCCGGGAAGGAGATTCCGACAGAAGTTGGCGAGAGGGAGGCTGCTGTGCGAGAGCTCTTCCCTGGGCACGGTCTCGCGGATCAGGTCACTCAGCCGAGGTCGCGAGTCATGCCCTCTCGGCAGGCTGGTGTCGAGAACCCATTCAGTGAGCTCATCATCTTGGCTCCGGTGCTGGAGGGGTTCCGGGAGCCCGGCATGTCCTACTACTCGGGGAAGGATGACACTGTACAGCACGTGCAGTGGTTTGAAGATGTCGTTTCGATAAGGCAGATGACGGATTCCTTCAAGTGTCAGTTGTTTGCCATCATGTTGAAGGAGAAGGCTCGGGACTGGTTCCACCAGTTGCCAGCAAGGTCGATCTACTATTTGAAAGATCTACAAAGAAGTTTCTTGTTGAGGTTCTCAACATCGAAGAAGCGTAAGAAGGAGGCGGAGTGTCTGTTTGCGGTGAGGCATGTTGGGTACATTGGAATAAATGTACCTGATTTGAAGAAGCCTCACCCCACTCAATGATATACATCAAGATGTATTTGATGTATTTTGAGTTACCTTGTGCAGGTTAAGTAATTGCAGGAAAAGCATGAAAAGTTTCTAAGTCCATGTGTCGACACCCAGAAGAAAAGTGTCGACACTGAAGAAGACTTGTGTCGACATCCAGAGAAGCAGTGTCGACACTTAGAGTAATTGTGTCGACACCAGGAATGCAGAGTCGACACCAGAAGGAAAGTGTCGACACATACAGGCTGTGTCGACACACAATGAAGAAATGTCTAGAGAAGCTGTGTCGACACTTAGAAGCAGTGTCGACACCCAGAGGAACTTTGTCGACATCAAAAGTGTCGATACTAGGAGGGTGTGTCGACACTCAGCAAAACTTCAACAAAGTTCAAGTACAAGTGTCGACACTAGGAGGATGTGTCGACACTCAGCAATCTTCAACAGAGTTTAAGTACAAGTGTCGACATAATGAAGAATGTGTCGACAGACAGCAAAAGTCTCAACACATGAAGAAAGTGTCGACACCAGGAGGCTGTGTCGACACTCAGCAAATTTCAATAAAGTCCAAGTACAAGTGTCGACACAAAGGAGATGTGTCGACACTCAGCAAAAGTATCAACACAGAAGGCATGGGTCGACACTAAGAAGATGTGTCGACACTTAACAAGTTCAACACAAGAAGATGTGTCGAGATAAAGGAGTTGTGTCGACACTTAGCAGAATTCAACTAAGTACTGAAGAACAAGGAGTTGTGTCGACACACAATATCAGTGTCGACACATGTTGAATAAGCAGTGTCGAGAAACAGATTCTACAACACAAGGAGTTGTGTCGACACCATGAAGGCTAGTGTCGACACTTAGTCTACTTATGTCGACACTTAGTCTATCAGTGTCGACACTTAAAGACTGACTGTCTCGACACTTTCAGACAGTTATAGAAAATTCAAGAAGTGACTGGATGACTTGACAGCTGCCATCCCAGCCGGTCTACTGCAACTGTCAGAGCTGTCAGAAAGATGTTAGGAACTGGATCAGTCGGTCACCATGAAGAAAGCCTATATAAAGGCTTATTCTGTCAGCAATCAGAAGATTGATTAAGCAATTCATTGAAGATTAACAACAATCAATTGAAGTGATCAGAAGATCTAAGAAGTTGGAGAGAGAGAACTCCTTCTAAGAAGACAGCTGTGGAACCAGGTTGTGAAGAATGTTTCAGATTGAGATCTGATTCTTAAGTCAGCAGTGATTGAAGATCATCTGCATAGAGACTCAACCCTACTGTGTTCTAAATTCAAGAAGTTTTGAAGGAAGCCAAGGGAGGTTGATCTCAGCAAAGTTCTTCCAAGAACTCATCAAGAAACCTATCAACTCTTCTCTCTCATTCTGAGTTGTGGGTATATACTTTGTAATTTTAATTTCTTGTAGGATCCTAAGGGATCTGAGTTGTAAGCCTGAAATTATAAAGGCTGAGTGGTAGGGCTTGAGTGCCTGAGTGTAGGAGATACATTTCTCTGAGTGTAGGCCTTGTTGAGGGCTGAGTGTAGGCCTTGTTGAAGGCTGAGTGTAGGTCTTTGTGAAGACTGAGTGGTAGGGCTGTGTGCCTGAGTTGTAGGAACCTGATTGGGGTTCTGAGTGTAAGATCTGAGGATCTGAGGAATAGTGGAGAAGTTTGGCCGAATCTAGTACACTACTAGATAGGCGAAGGGGGAAAGTGGATGTACCCAGACCTTGGGGAACCACTATAAATCTTTGTGTTCTCTGTGTGTGACTATTGCTGTGATTGCTGTGTAAAGTTCTGTGAATGCTGTAATTTATTCTGCCAGTAAATTTTAAAAAGATTTAAGTCACCTATTCACCCCCCCTCTATGTGATTAGGTACAATTTCTTTCAAGTGGTATCATATGGAGGTTACTCAAAAAGGACATAATAGTCTGAGTAAAAGATCATGTAGGCAGACTCAGCATAATCAAGAAAATCAAGAAAATGGGTTCAACAGAAAATCACAAAGAACTAGGATCCATGAAGTTGCCAATCTGTAGAAAGGAGATCTTTGGCATTTGGAAAGAAAGGGTTATACTACTTATGGAAGCCTCTGACCCTAGAATCTATATCACAGTCAAAGAAGGGTCATATGTGCCAATGAAAGTATCAGTTCTGGATGCAAACCAGAGAACTCCAAAAGACTATTCTAAAATGACCAAGGATGAGATTATTCTGGCCACTATGGACAAGAGGACTCAGAATATTATTGTAAGTGCAATAGATGATGCCACATTCCAGAATTTGATTCACTGTAAAACATCAAAGGAAATGTGGGACACACTGATAGTGTACATGGAGGGCTCTGAAGAAGTTAGACAGGACAGAAAGTCTTTATTAAACAAAGAATATGAGAGCTTCAAACAAGGAAGGTCTGATAGCATAACTGAGTGCTACAAGAAATTCTATAGGATAGTTAATGAGTTAATGTCCTATGGAAGGGAATTCAGCAATTATGAGCTGAATGATAAGTTCTTGAGATCCCTAACTAAAGACTGGGATACTAAGATATGTGCCATAAGGGAAATGACCAAATTAGCAGACATTCCTCCAACATTGTTTGGAAAACTATTATCATATGAGATGCAGTTAATGGTAAGGAAGGAGGAGGAGAAGACTACAAGAATTAAGCATAAAGAAAGAGCTGTGGCTTTCAAGACAGAAGCCACTAGAAAATATAAAAGTAAGTCTCCATCTCCACCTCCAAAAGTTGCTGAGACTGAGACAGATGAGTCAGTAAGCAGGAATTCTGAAAGCAGTGAGAGTGATGAGGACTTTGCAGCTTTCACTAGACATTTTCAGAAGTTTCTAAAGAAGAAACAGTGGAGGTCTAAGACATCTACTTCACAGAAGTCATCAAAGAATGATAGGAGAAAGTCCAAGTCAAGTAAAACTACATCTTCAAAGATAGTTTGTTATTGTTGTAACAGACAGGGACATGTTGTTGCTGACTGTCCAGAGAAAAAGGAAAGAGTCAACTAATAAGAAGAAGACTCAAATCAAGGGCAAAAAGGAAAGGTCCTTTGTGTTAGAAAGTAGAGAAAGGAAGTGAAAAGAAGAGAACAAGCCGAATAAACTTTTGAATAATCGAAATTTTATTATCCAAAAATGATAACTATTACAAAGGTATGCCCTCCCTTATATAGAATGGAGGAGAGAAGAGAGAATACAAATAAGAGATGTGGGACTAAAATTTACAAGCTAAGCGGACTGTACAAAGTAAACCGCACAGGCCGCGCGGTTAGACAGAAGCACTAACCGCACGGCTTACAATAAGAGATGCAGAGAGGTCGCGTGTGAAGATTGCTTAGACCGCCCGGTTTACAAGTCGCCGAGTCAAACCGCCAGACCGCGCGGTCTCTAACCCGCCAAGACAGACCGCCCGGTCTCCAACTTCAACACTCCCCCTCAAGCTGGAGCATATATATCAATCATGCTCAGCTTGTCGCAAACATGCAGAAACGAGGCGGAGACTGGCTTGGTGAAGATGTCGGCTAGCTCTTTATCAGATGTGACAAACGGAGTGCAAATCTGTTCTTTTAAAATCTCTTCACGAATGAAATGGCAGTCAACCTCAATGTGCTTTGTTCTTTCATGGAATACAGGATTTTTGGAGATGTATATGGCGGCCTTGTTATCACAGAACATAGGTAGAGGATGGTTGTACACCTCTCCTAAATCTAGCATGAGAGCCCGCAACCATTTCAACTCACAAGTGGTTGACGCCATACTGCGATACTCAGCTTCTGCACTGGACCTGGAGACAACAGACTGCTTTTTACTCTTCCAGCTCACCAGATTTCCCCCAACAAAGGTGCAAAAACCTGAGGTAGACTTGCGATCCCCTTTGTCATCAGCATAACTTGCATCTGAGTAGGCTTCAATCCTCAGATGACCATTCTTCTGAAACAGTAATCCTTTCCCAGGCGCTGCTTTGACATATTCCAAGATCCGCAAGGCGGACTGAAGATGACAATCCCTGGGCGCTTGCATGAATTGACTCACCTTGCCCACAGCATAAGAAATGTCGGGTCTGGTCACTGTGAGATATATGAGCTTACCAACCAGACGCCTGTATCGCGAACTATCTGAAAGAAGAGGCGAATCATCTGTCCATGTTTTGTCCTCCCCAATAGCCATGGGACATCGGGCAGGTTTAGCTCCAGTCAATCCTGCCTCTTTTAAAAGATCAAGGGCATACTTACGCTGAGAGAGAACTAAGGAGTCGGGCTTCCGAGAGAGTTCGATCCCCAGAAAGTACTTTGGAGAGCCCATATCTTTAGTGATCAGATGTTGGCGAAGATGTAGCTTTGTCAGGGCTACCCCTTCCTGGTCATCGCCAGTGAGAAGAATATCATCGACGTATACAGCAAGAACAACCAGCCCAGAAGGAGTTTTGCGAATAAAGAGAGAGTGATCAGCAGAGCTTCGCACAAAACCAACAGCCGCCACAATACCGCTGAACTTGTCAAACCAAGCTCGAGGACTCTGCTTGAGGCCATAAATTGCCTTCTGCAGCCGGCATACTCGTGTCTCCCCCTGAGCAACATACCCAGGAGGTTGCTCCATGTAAACGGCCTCGTGAAGATCACCATAAAGGAAGGCATTCTTGACGTCCAGCTGAGAAATTGGCCAATCCCGATTGACGGCCACAGAGAGAAGAACCCGGATTGTGCTGAGACGAGCCACAGGGGAGAAGGTGTCAAAGTAATCAACCCCATAGGTCTGAGTAAAGCCCTTAGCCACAAGGCGAGCCTTATACCGATCCACAGTGCCGTCTGGGCTAAATTTGACCACAAAGACCCAGCGACAGCCAACAACATCAGTGCCAAAGGGAGGAGGAACAAGAGTCCAGGTACCCCGCTCAGTGAGGGTCGCCATTTCCTCATCCATGGCCATCTTCCAGTGAGGAATAGCAAGGGCCTCCTGATAGGAGCGGGGTGTGGCAGTGGCAGAGATAGCCAGTGCAAAGGCCCTGCGAGAAGGAGTAAGACGATCATAGGAAACAACAGCAGCAAGGGGGTGTAAGGTGCACGTCCGCACCCCTTTGCGAAGAGCTATAGGAAGATCCAGGTCAGCCGGGCCCGCGGCATCCGGAGCATCCGTGGTAGAGAAAGCTGGCCCGGGAGAAGAGAGCGACGGCAGTGGAGAGGAGGGAGAGGGTGGTGGAGAAGGGAGAGAGAGAGGTGGAGGAAGAGGAGGGGGGGAGACGGTGTAGTGGTGGAGAGTGTAGGAGGAGACGAGGGAACGAAGGGAATGGCAGGAGAATCAGAAGCTGGGAGAAGAGGAGAAGAGGCATCCGAGAAGTAGGAGGTATTCTCGAAGAAGGTGACGTCAGCAGAGACGAACTGCTTACGAAGGACGGGATCAAAGCAACAGTAGCCTTTCTGAGTGGTGGAATATCCCAGAAAGACACATTTGGTGGAGCGAGGGGAGAGCTTATCACGGGTGGCAGAAGGGGCATGCACAAAGGCAGTGCATCCAAAGATTTGGAGAGGGAGATGAAACGGCTCCTTGCCCGGATACAAAATGGAGAACGGGGTTTGGCCATGGAGAACCGTGGAGGGAATGCGATTGATGAGGTAGCAGGCAAGGAGAACAGCATAGCCCCAATAGGAGCGAGGAACATGCATCTGGGTCATCAAGGTGCGAGCGACATCGAGCAGGTGTCGGTTTTTGCGTTCGGCTACACCATTTTGTTGTGAAGAATAGACACAACTAGTTTGATGAAGAATCCCATTTTGCATGCAGAATGTAGAGAAGTCACGACTGAGATATTCTGCGGCATTATCAGACCGAAAAACTTTGATAGAAACATCAAACTGAGTTTTGATCATGAGATAGAAGGATGTCCATACAGAGAATAATTCGGAGCGATCTTTTAACAGATACACCCACGTACAGCGAGAGAAATCATCAATGAACGTGACAAAATAGGAACTACCCCGACCAATGGTAAGAGTAGGAGAAGGACCCCAGATGTCGGAGTGGATAAGATCAAACGGACGGGTAGAGCTACGAACGTGCTTTGGAGGGAAGGAGGAGC
Organism: Platanthera guangdongensis; assembly: GCA_039583875.1. Lineage (NCBI taxonomy): Eukaryota > Viridiplantae > Streptophyta > Magnoliopsida > Asparagales > Orchidaceae > Platanthera > Platanthera guangdongensis. The sequence continues at coordinate 217,329 of JBBWWR010000059.1, forward strand.
GGTGATGCTTGCCAAGCTGACAGGCCTCACAGTTGAGCGGAGGACTTTGAGGAGGAAGGTGGGGCAGAAGTTGACGAAGAAGACGGGGAGGAGCATGACCAAGGCGGAGATGCCATTGGAGAAGATCTGTGGAGGTGGAGGAGAAGGTGGAAAAAGCAGAAATGTTGTCGAGGAAGTATAAGCCGCCACTCTCAGTCCCAGTAGCAATCGTCCGTTGGGAGTCCGGATCCTGAAAAGAGCAAGAAGTAGAAGTAAATGTGACGGAACACTGTAATTGCTTGCAAAGAGATGTAACAGATAATAAGTTGCACGGGAACTGGGGCACATATAGAGTATCCGCCAAGTGAAGAGACGGGGTGACATGAACTATCCCTGTGCCATGAACAGATGATGAAGAGCCGTCAGCGAGAGTAACTGGGGGCAAGCGAGCATGTTTTTCTAGGAGAGAGAAACACGGGAGATGGCCGGTCATATGATTCGTAGCACCAGTGTCGATCAGCCATTTGCCCTGAGTAACAACGTGTGCACGACCAGAAGACGTGACAACCGAGGCGAACGCCATGAAGGGAGGAAGAAGAAACTGCAGCGGTCTCGGTGACAGCACACCAGCGGCACGAAGGGCCACGACCAAGGTGCAGAGCACAAGCCGCGCGACTAAACCAGGAGGTCGCGGCGACTAACAAGAGAAGCGGCTAAGAGCGAAGAGGCGGAGAGGCCGCTCAAACAAGGAAGAATCCGCGCGAAACCGCGGCGGGAATAAAAGGGAAGAAGCCGCTTGAACACGAGCGGCTAGGATCCAGATCAAGGCACAGCGGGGAAGAAGTCGCGCGGACTGCAAACGGCCGAGCGAACAGAAGAGAGGAGAAGAGCAGGTGACCGCGACCAAGATGCGGGTAAGAAAGGGACAACCCGCACGGTCAGGCAGATCACAGCAGTTGCGAGAATGCGGTCAAGGGCACAGCGGGGAAGAGGTCGCGCGGACTGAAAAGGCCGAGCGAACAGAAGAGAGGAGAAGAGCAGGTGACCGCGACCAAGATGCGGGTAAGAAAGGAACAACCCGCACGGTCAGGCAGATCATAGCAGCAAACCGCGAGTGCAGAGACAACACACGCGGACAGAGACAGACCGCAGCGACTAGGAAGTCGGAGCGGCAGAAAAGAGCAAGGAGCGCGGCGACACGGAAACAGGTCGCTGCGACAAAGAGCAGGAGGAGAAGAGAAACAAGAAGAGCAAGCCGCGCAAACAGGCAGCGGACAGAAACAAGCCGCGCGGATAGAAACAAACCGCGCGGACAGAGGAGAAGGCAAGCCGCGAACAAGCCGCAGAACGCGGAGGACAAGCCGCGAACAACAGAGAGCGCACAGAATCAGGAGGAAAAGACCGTGTCCTCTGATACCATGTTAGAAAGTAGAGAAAGGAAGCGAAAAGAAGAGAACAAGCCGAATAAACTTTTGAATAATCGAAATTTTATTATCCAAAAATGATAACTATTACAAAGGTATGCCCTCCCTTATATAGAATGGAGGAGAGAAGAGAGAATACAAATAAGAGATGTGGGACTAAAATTTACAAGCTAAGCGGACTGTACAAAGTAAACCGCACAGGCCGCGCGGTTAGACAGAAGCACTAACCGCACGGCTTACAATAAGAGATGCAGAGAGGTCGCGTGTGAAGATTGCTTAGACCGCCCGGTTTACAAGTCGCCGAGTCAAACCGCCAGACCGCGCGGTCTCTAACCCGCCAAGACAGACCGCCCGGTCTCCAACTTCAACACTTTGTTGCTAAGAAGGACAATAGTCTGTCAGATATGTCTTCTTCAGAAACTGATTCAGAAGCTGAAGCTTATATTGGACTGTTTGCTGAAGAAGAGGAAGAGGAGTTCATCCAGTTAATGAACTCTATACATGAGCATGAGGACACTCAGTGCCAGGGACTGATGGCCTTATCAGAAGGAGACAAAATCCAGGATCAGTCTGGACCAAGTCAGGTACAAAATTGTTCAGTTAGTTCAATTTCTAGTAATACATCAGAATCAGATTCATCAGCATCAAGTGATGAGAGTGGATCTGAATCTGAAGGAGACATTCATCAGTTGATTGATGAATATAGGGTAGTGTTGCAGGCTTTAAAGAAAAGCAAATCCTTGGCCAAGAGTCAGGCTAAGGAGATTGCTAATCTCAAAGTGGCTGCAACAGATTTTGACAAGTTGATTGATCAGAAATTAAATGAAATAGCCAGACTGAAGCACATAACTGTTATTCAGATGGGGACTATAACATTTAAAAATGATCAAATCAGAAATCTGTAGATTAGTCTTCAGAAAGAGAGAGATATAGTAGCAAGGTTTTCTAAACCAAAGTCTGTTCTACCTTTGATAGATGAGTTCATTTCTCAAAAAGGTAAAACTGGATTGGGGTTTACTAAACCTGTCAGGACTGTTCAGTCCAAGTCTAAGGGCAAAGCCCCAGTACTCAACAAAAAGCCTGCTGAAGATAAAACAGCCAGGGTTGTACCTAAACAAAGGTACAACAGATTTGAGTGTTGGTGCTGTGGCAAGATAGGCCACTTTGCCATAGACTGTTGGCATAATTCTAGTGCCAAGGTGAGTAGCAATTTGCCTGCTAGAAAAGCTACAAGTAGTTTTATTAAGAGGCAAACTAACCAGCACCAAGGACCCAAAAATTCTTTGTGTTCTAAGGTTAACTAATCTGTTTTGCAGGTGAGTCCAAGTGACCATGCCCCAATATGGTACTTGGACAGTGGATGTTCCAGGCACATGACTGAAACTAGGGGATTGCTAAAGGACTATACACCAATCAAGGATGGTCCTAAAGTCACCTTTGGTGGTTCTGAAAAAGGAATCATCAAAGGCTTTGGTAACATTTCTAGCAACCTTATTACAATTACTCAAGTGGCTTATGTTAAAGGTTTGAAACACAACCTCATTAGTATAAGTCAGCTGAGTGATTTAGGATATGACATCTCATTTGTCAAAGATGGTTGTCATATCAGGAGTTCAAATGATCAAAAGATCATTCTGACAGGCTATAGGAAGAGAAATGTCTATTGTTTAGACATTATGTGTGAGAACAATGTTTCTCCTGTGTGTCTTGTAGCTGATGAGAAAGTCTCTCATTGTGTCAAATGGCACAAGAGGCTAGCCCATCTTAACTACAAGATAATTGGTCAACTCTATAGTAAAGAGTTAGTGAGGAATGGTCCTCAGGTTAAGTGTATTAAGGATGGGATATGCTCAGCTTGTCAAAAGGGCAAGCCGACCAAATCCACCTTTAATAGCATTGAGAACAAAGATGCTGTGAGGTGCTTATACCTCTTGCATATGGATCTATTTGGTCCTATGCCAGTTCACAGCCTAGGTAGGAAGGTCTACACTTTTGTGGTTGTAGATGACTACTCAAGGTTTTCCTGGGTGTTCTTCCTTAGACAAAAATCTGAAACACCTAATATCTTTTATAGTTTTGTCAAACAAATTCAGAATGAGTTAGACAGTACAGTGGTCAAAATAAGAAGTGACCATGGTACTGAATTCCAATCTGATAGTATGACAAAGCTATGTGAAGAGTTTGGGATATTTCAGGAATTTTCTTCACCAAGAACACCTCAGCAAAATGGCATTGCTGAAAGGAAAAATAGAACCATGATAGAGGCAGGTAGAACCCTATTAAGTGACACATCTCTCCCTGAATATTTCTGGGCTGAGGCAGTTAATATTGCATGTCATGTGATTAATAGGGCTACTATCACCAAGAGCCACAATAAGACCCCCTATGAGATTGTGAAAGGCAGAAAACCAAATCTATCCTATTTCAGGATCTTTGGTTGTAAATGTTATATATTTAACAATGGTAAGTCTTACTTAACAAAGTTTGCTGACAAATCCCAAGAGGAGATCTTTGTTGGGTACAGCAACAACAGTAAGGCTTATAGGGTCTACAACTTGACTACTCAAGTTGTAGAAGAGTCAGTACATGTAGTATTTGATGAAGCTAGACTCATTAACAATGAATTGTCTAGAAGTATTTGCAGCTCCACAGGTGTGACTGAGAAGTTGAACAAGCTCACTATAGAAGAAGGACCTACTACAAGTCAGCAAGTAGAAGAAGGTGGCTGCTGTCCAGGAGGAGTACTAGATACTCCTGTTGCTGAAGAAGACCAAGGAGTGCAACAAGTTGAAGAAGCTGAAGGAGTACAACCTGAAGACAGGCTACCTCCAGTAAATAGACATCTAAAAGATCATCCAGCCAATCAAATTATTGGCAATCTCAGACAAGGGGTACAAACAAGGAGCAGAAATCTAAGTTCAGTACTCTACTCCAGTTTTCTATCCCAGATAGAGCCAAAGAAATTTGAAGAAGCCATCCTAGACCCTCATTGGATTGAGGCAATGCAAGAGGAGCTGAACCAGTTCAAAAGATGCAATGTCTGGGAGCTAGTTCCTAAATCAAAAGATCACAACATTATTGGGACTAAGTGGATCTTTAGGAACAAGTTGGATGAACATGGAGTGATTATAAAGAACAAAGCAAGACTGGTTGCTAAGGGATATAGGCAGGAAGAAGGTATTGACTTTGATCAAACCTTTGCTCCAGTAGCCAGACTGGAGGCCATAAGGATGTTTCTTACCTATACAACCTATCAAGGGTTTAAAGTATACCAAATGGATGTTAAGTCAGCTTTTCTGAATGGAAATCTGAAGGAAGAAGTCTATGTAGAACAGCCATCAGGTTTTGTTGATTCTACTAAACCTAATTATGTCTATAGACTTAGGAATAAGAACAGTTAGTCACTCATCGGAATGGGGATGGATTGCGGGAAAAGCAATAAATAAAGCAGTAATTGAAAGCGATAAAGGAAATCTGTAAAGGAAAGCAGTAAATTGTAAGTCCTACTCAAACGAGTAGGACTGAAATGAAAGCAGTAAAATTACAAGTCCCGGCTCAAATGAGTGGGCAGGAGAAATAAAGCGAGTCCTACTCAAACGAGTAGGAGAAAATAAATGCATCCACGAACGCACTGTACTAAAAATTAAAACGGACTCACACAAATTCTACTCAAATGCGTAGGAGAAAAATTAAGTCCTGTCATTTAACTCCTAGCGAGTAGGCGGAAATAAATACAAGTACAAGTACTACTCAAATAATTACAACAAAATAAAGACTTGTCATTTAACTCAAGTGAGTTGGTGGTAAATAAAATCCTGCCATTTAACTTCTAGCGAGTTGGCGGAAATAAATGCTAACACTCACGCACTCTACTTGAAAGTAAACACACACACACAAGTCCTACTCAAACGGGTAGGAGAAAATTAAAGCTCGTCATTTAACCCTTAACGAGTAGGCGAAAATAAATGCAACACACGCATACACTCTACAGGATTGAAGAAGACTATAAAATTTATCTCATACATGCACGCACACGTACAAAATTTAAGAAAAACTAAATTGTCTAAAAATTAAAACGACTGCGTTTCTACCGCTATAATATGATAGAAATGCATAAAAAGTGAAAATAAAATTTAAAGGAGCAAAAAAGTTTGCAAATAAACGCAAAATGCAAATGCTCGAAAAAATAAAACGATTACATTTCTACCTCTAGAATGCGGTAGAAATGAATAAAAAGAGAAAATAAAAATTAAACGGACAAAAGTTTTTGAAAATAAAAGCAAAAATGGAAATGCTTGAAAAATTAAAATGAGAATGTTTTCATTCTTATGGGGTTATAAAAGAGTTTAAAAAGTGGAAATAACGCAGAAAAGAACACAAATTTTTACATCCTAATAACAAACTAAGTTAAAGAAAAACAAAACTATTTTTAAGGCATCTCTATAAACTCATAAGAATGAATATAAGAACGAAAAAAAAAACTAAACTATGAAATTTATGAACTCTACTTATGCATAAAACTAAACTCATATACGCACACACTCGTTATGCAGACGCGAAAAAGATAGGTAAAACAAAACATAACAAATAAGATTGCTTAAGAGATTGCATATAGATGAAGTTCATAACTTGTAAAAAAGAAAATCTACAAATTTTATTGAACTAAACAGGAGATTACAAAGCTAAAAATAAAGGAGAGGGGGAGAAAATAACTTTACATAGCATTGAAAGTCATCTAACAGCCGGCCCCTTAAGCAAAATGGTTCAGGAAAAGAGGGAACAGGAATGAATACAGAAGCTGGAAATTTATAGACAAAAATTTCATGGAACACGCCCTCTGACATGGGCGTGTCAGCGGGCATGTCGACACTATACATATGGCAGCGCGGAGATTTGACGTGAAATTTGACTTTGCGGCTGAAAACGCGGCGGTCACGCCCCAGGTCACGGGCATGATGGTGGGCGTGTCGGGGAGGTTGAACTGGGCATCATTTGCGTCGAAAGTCGCCGGCGGTGGTTTGTCGGGTAGAATCGATGAATGTCGAGAGCAAAACATCGAGCGCGGTTTCGTAGAGCTGGATGGTCACTGGCTTCGGCACGGGGCATGTCACATGACACAGGCGTGTCGCTCATGGGAAACGGCCGTGTCCTTTTTGGGTCGACAAACGTCGAGCGCAAAACGTCGAGCGCGGTGAGATGGCTTAGGTCACGGTCGTGTCATATTTGACACGGCCGTGTGACAGGGCGTGTCACATGATTTTTCTTAAAAAATTTTGATTTCATGGGATTTGAGTTGTCACGCCCAGGTCACGGGCGTGACCCATAGTACACGTGCGTGACCCATGCAAAAATTTGACTTTTCCTGAAATTTTTCAGAAAATCAAAAATAAACTAAGTTAGAAAATATTTACAAAATAGGAGCAATTTATTATGGAAAATTAAGTAAAAATAACAAAAATAAATTAAAACGACTGATTTAATGTACATCAAAATAGGTATATTTACAACCCATCAAGTGGATAGGTCTTCCTGACTATCAACCGGTTTAGTGCAAGATAATCAATGCACAACCTGACTGTCCCATCCTTCTTCTTCACAAACAAGACCGGAGCTCCCCAGGGCGAGGAGCTTGGCCTAACAAATCAAGCCTCCACCAGCTCCTTTAGTTGACTCCTGAACTCCACCAGCTCCTTTGGAAACATCTGATAGGGAGCCCTATACACCGGCTTAGCTCCTGGCACCAACTGGATCTGAAAATCCTTCTCCTGGTGCAGCGGAAATCCTGGTAGCTTCTCTGGAAATACATCCACAAAGTCTCGCATGACAGATATATCGACAACCATCATCTTGACCTCGACTATCTCGAAGAACACCTGATAGACCTCATCTCTATGAAATTTTACTCAAACCTAGTTAAAAGTGAACAAATACATGTGATCCCCCATGTGGGCACACCACAGCTTTCGCTGCTTAGTTTGTCCCGAAAGTAAACTCGAGCGGGGGTGACCTAGGATTAGTGGACTTATGCTCTTTTGATCGAGGTTTCCACTGATACCAGTTTGTAAGACCCCATTTTTTCTTTTAAACCACCGGGGTCTTATGCCCAGAACCGCCGCTTTACTGTGACGACAACACACCCGAGAAGGTCGTCACTCCAAAATGCCGATCCTGCCGGCCATACCGATCGCAGAAGAGTAGAAGTATAAATAGTACATGAGTAAAGTAGAACTCAATACTAGTCAACCAGGATCACATATATATAAATAAATCTCCACGAATGGAGAGTACACAGAAAAGGATAAGCAAAGTACTAAAAAGGGCTCCTGCCCAATACATCATGATCCTCATTACAAGTCACTCAACGCGGAAGCAAATCTATAACATCTACTAATGATCGGGACTCACAGTCCCTGCTGGCTGGACTCTAGTGCTAGACTGCCCCGTCTCCATGCGCACCGACCTCTGGGGCTGCGTCTCCTAGTGCAGCTCCACGATCCCCTAAAATGATTTGGTCAACAACTGTTAGTCTAAAAAGACTAAGTCCTATCATCCCCCACCCCTCCCCATGGCTCCTAGGCACCGAGAGGGGAGGAGGAAATGGAAGGTAATGAAGGTGGAGAGTAACAAAGTAAGTAGGTGATGATGGAACTACTCTATCATGAATATATAATCATAACAAGTATAAGTAAGCAGTAGCAGGCAAGTAGTAGTAGGTAAGCAGTATAAATATACACAAGAACAAGTGAACAAGTATAGTATGAGAAAGTAAACTAAGAAAGCAACCATGACCTATAGGAATGCCCATATAAACCTATAGGCCAAGGGGTCGTTTTGCAAGGCCTATTGTATAAAGCATCACATACCACTTAATACAATAGGTGTCAGGGGTTATATGCAATGATAATGCTATGACATGCAAGTATGTCATGATGTGAATCATGCAAGTGCAACACACCCACTCGACTCTGTGCACACCTTTAGTTCCCCCTTTCTGGAGCCTAACATCCCAGGATACCTCCATAGTGGCAAACGGAAGCGGTGAGTTGGGCCACACCCACCTCTAAACCGGTATCACAATACCAGTCAGACCTATCATATGCCTCAATGTTGGGGCACTAAGCGGAGCTCCTGCATACTCTTGTCGGTTGTGCACCGGACTTTATTTGGCCAAGTGCAAAACCACACCTATCGAGCCAATATATTGGTGTCAGTTTGATGACTATCCAATACCAATGACCCACCATCTTATATCTTATGCACATGCAACATTAATGTATTTCCCACCGAGCCAAAGCGCACCGGACAATCCCGTCCGTCACAAATATCTACCGAGCCAAAGCTCCCCGGACTAACCCATCCGTCTGAAAACCATCCCAGCAATCGGCTCGCCGGGCTAACTTGTCCATCACCAAAACCACCGAGCATACCACTCGTGAGACCTAACCTAACTCCGACAACACCGGGGAGTCTGAGTGTAAGGGTAACCCTAGAGTATTTCTAATTACTCTTCCATTCCATTTACTCTTACGGCTTACATTAACCTTGGACTGCCTAAGGCATTCCCCGTGAAGGTCTCTCGAGGGCACTAGGAACTACGATGGGCTGAAGCCCAAAGCTCCCTTTGAAAAGGCACTTACTGTTATTGGTTAATACCCAATTCCCGATCCCTTTTAATACTACTCTAGATTTAACCTGAGTGTGTTTTAACTCTCTCTCTCCCTCCACAGGAAGGACGAACTTTCGTCGATCCCGAGCACCTCCTAACACTAGTCAACCCAGCACTTTCATCATACTGATTCCTAAAGATGAACCTATTTCCACTCACCAAAACTAGTAAACCACTAAACCCCAACTGCCTAATCTCATTTCACATTTTATCCTAATTTTCTGCAAATTTTATTATACGTAAACCAACCTACGCTATATGATGTACATGATAGGGGATACTTCAAATTTTCATTCAAATGACCTAAAATATTTATTAGGGGCCTAACATGACACATTTAGCCCAAATCCAAAAACTTATAATTTTCCTAATTGATTTGGCATTTATTTAATTTTTCCAAAAATTTGGATAAGGGTAATTTTGAACATGAAGTACTAGATTTTCTTAAGTTATGGTCACCCAAAATTTATGAACACTACAAGATGCCAAAATATCAAAGAGCACCAAATTTCACTAAATTTCATAAAAGAATTAACCTGTAATTAATTAATCCAAGATAATACCAATAAATAGATGTATAGAAGGAAGCATCATTAAACTTAATACAAAAATTATACAAAATTTACTGGAGATTTAATATGATCACAAAACATTACTGAGTAAGTTTTATAACATTCTAAGTTATTTTAACCACTATTTTATCAAAATCATCAATAGGGGTAACACAAGAATTAAAACTACAAGTACAATCTACTATCTTCCAAACATTCGACAATAATTTCTAGAGACTCATAATGTTATAAAAACCTTCCTGCAAAAATTTCCTAACAATCCAAGGTCATATGACACTTCAATATTTTCCTAAACGTTAAAGGCCTAAACTAACCCTAATTGGTTTAAGTTGAGTGCCTAAGTCTAAATGTCACCAAATTCTTCTCTAGGGCATTTCACCACCCTAGATGGACTAAACACCAAGTCCATACAAGGACATAATACCCTATGTCCTTCACAAACACCCAGAGATCAACCCTAAGGTTTGAACTAGCATCCTAGGGCAAATCCACCCTAATCCACCCCATAATCCATGGGAGGGTGTTTACTGACATAGCACATCAGGGGACCAAGTATCAACCTCTGTTGAGGTGATTTGGCCCCTTAAGCCCATAAGGGACACTTTGACCTAATTACCCCTTTTGGGTCAAGGCTAGGGTTTACAAAAATCCAAACCTAATCATCCCCAAATGAGATGTAATTTTATACAGAGACCTATACTGACCCCAAGAACCTCTCACCAAAGTTTGGGAGAATTGGGAGGTTATTAGACCCTCAAATTAAATTATATAATAGTTATTAAATATTTACAAAAACTATAGGAAAAGTATGTCCAAAATTTCCCATTATTGGATAGGATGTTGGTATAGATAATAGTGACCCCCATTCAAAATTTCAACTCGTTTGTATTGCTGGATTGATGGGGGCACTCAAAATAGTGTCTGGTTTAGCCTAGGCATAGTCCTCACAAAAATCAGTGCTCTACTCAAACCACTTATGCAAATGGATTGAAACCAATTTTAAATTAAAGTAGACCATAGAGCTATAATTTTCATGTTGACAATTTTCTCTGATTAAGCATCAAAGTATTTTTAAATTAATTCCTAAGATGACTCATTTTTAAGGGGCAAAAAATACATTAAATATAATATATATATTTTGATCTTGCACGGATCTTGACACAAATCCGACGGTGGCTTAGTTTCTTCTTGTTGAAATTTGTGAAGTGAAAGTGGGTGATGGGGCTGGCCAGGAGGTCTGAGAGGTCCGAGTCCGCGGCCTGGGCGGACTGATGTTGCGGCCTGGCTGTCTTGCCTATTGGACTTATTGGCTCGGTTGTTCTTATGGAGCGGCCTGTGCAGCCTGTCTTTGGCGGTCTGGTGGCGGTGCTCTACTCGACCCGTGGTTCTGCAGTTAAGCAGGTTCTTGTGGTAACCGAGCGGATTGGTGGTTAACTGCAGGAGTTGTTGCGGACTTAGCTGAGTCCGCGGTGTCCGCCTTAGCAGACTGTTTTTTGGAGATCGGCTTTGGTCCTTGCCGAGCTCTCTGGTGTTGTAGTGAGTGGCCACATTCTTTGTGGAGGACTTTCCTGATGTTGGCTTACTTGTTCTTTTGTGTCTGCCATGCTCGCGCTAGTTGCTTGATGGGCTGCTGGACTTGGTCATTTTCTATGACAAGTTCATGGTGTTCGAAGTGTCCGTAGAGTCCGTTGTTGACCGGGCGGACTACCTGTTGGTCGTGGACTCATGGTAGACTGTGGAATTGTTGTCGAGCTGTGCGGACTACCGCTTCGTCCCCGTATAGTGTGCGGATTGATGCAGCATGGGTTGTGGCTGTGTCCGTGTGCTGTGTTGAGTGGCGGACTGGCACTGTTCTTGCGTGCTGTGCGAACTAGCGTAGTGTCCACTTGGTGGCGGTCTGACTTTGACCTGGTGCATTGTGGGTTGTTTGAAGTATGGCGAAGTCCTTGCGGACTTGGCGGACGGGGATGTGTTTGCTGCGAGCTGGGGCGGTGACTCTATTCACTAGGGAGGTGACCACACTCCTCACCCCGTCTATAAATAGACCCCCCCCCCCCCGACACAACTACAGTAACTGAGTGAATAGTAAGTTGAGTCTTGGTTAATTATTACGGTCTAGTTTTTCCTGTCTGCGCGGATTGAGAAGAGATAATTGATTATTGTTTGCAGGTTGCGCGGCTAGCACTTTGGATGCAGGAGTTTGGCTTTGACTTCGGTCAGGATTATTGAAGTTTGCGGTTACAATCGGCGGTCTCAGCAGGAAAGCGTAAGTAATTCCAGGTTGAGTATTCATCTACAGCCGGAAGTGTGTAGTACGGCATAGGCATGTTGTGTGAAGACCATCCGGATGGTTAGTATAGATTGGTGATGGTTATGTGTGAACCGGAGAAGACTCTGTGTATTGTATGGATGCGTGTGAATTGTGAATGTAAGCTCCTTTTTATTGTAAGCTCTGTGTGAGCTGTATGCTGATCTAGGATGCTTTGCGTAAGCTCCTTGTGTTGTGAGCACTGTGAGCGTTGTTTTCTCTGAAAGAGCGGAAGGTTGCGGCTGATCAGGAGGGAAAGCCGACCCGCGTCAAGATCTGCGGTATTGACGAATTGAGCAACGGGAAAAGGCTGACCTACACCTGGTTATTCGGGAGATCGATTGGTGGCAATGCTTGGGAGGACGCGGGGCAGACCCGGCTTGCTGCACCACAGTGGTGGGTCGATCTAAATGCTCAAGTTTGTCGTGAGGTTAGCACCTCTGAGTGGGATGGGCGGAATGTCTCCAGCATGCGTGTTGGTGTACTAGGACCGGACAACCAACATGTAAAAACCTCTGCTCGATGGTGGTGCCAAGGAGTCTGGCCCACCGTAATGTGCCCTAAGTGCACGGAGCATCTGGCAGAGGCGGGCGCTTGTGATACTGTTGTGATACTTGTTGTGCTAGATAGATGTTATGGCAATACATACAGGGAAGGAACCACTGCCCCGGGTAAGGAGTAGGGTCGTTATAATTGGTCAGCTAATGCTGACCGTTGTTTTGTTTACCGCTCTTGGGGTAGATGTCTACTCGTAGGTGTTGACAGATTGAATTGGATTGAGCAGATTGAAGCCTTGCTGCCTAAAGGCCCTTAAAGGTCATGCGAATTCTTGGATTTCATGTGTGGTCGGCCTGCGTGCCGATGTACGAAGTTGTATATTTGTAAAGAGCAACTTGTAAGGCCTTAAGGCCATGAGCGTTGTGTATTTGTATACATTCATGCTACTATATATAAATGTATGGTTTATATATTTAGTTGATATTCATTGTGATGAGTTCTTGCAACTTAAAAGGCTAGCGCTAGAATGCTCTGAGTTAGGATGCGAGTAGAACGTGATTTGATATTCATACGTAATTTCGCCGTTTGTTTGTGAAATGTGGTGTGGGGCCCCGGCCGAACCCACCATTATATTCCATATGACGAATGGCGGCGTTACAAATATACAACTCCATATCTGGCGAGTAGTGATCGACAGGAGCCAAATCAGCCAAAGCTCAGCAGTTCGAGTCCCAAGAGATCCTGGAGGAGGCGAGAGCTCGGTGTCCTCCTCAGCTCGCCCTAGTAGGGTGGAATCGCATAAGGGGCGAGTGGAGCAGGTCGACTTGCACTCGCCCAGGAGATCGGCGAGTAGCGGGAGAGCGGGGTGGGCCAGTCCAACACAAGCCCAGGGCCGGGAAGAGGTGGCGAGTGTCAGCTCCATCGAGCACTCGCTGACTCCGGCGAGTGGAGGTTCCAGAGGGCCACTCGCCAAGTCTCTTGTGATGTGTTTTTACTATTTTACCCCCGCTGGTCTGTCTATAGCCTTCTAGAATAGCGGAGTTACGTTGTTGGCAGACCCAATTAGGTTGCACATAGCTGTTCGGAACAGCGGAGGTTGGTTATTTGCAGGCCGTTTTTAGAAATCTATAAATAGACCCAAGGGGGTACCTCAGAAGGCATGCTTACTTGTGCCCCGGTCTTCTTGCGCTTTCTGAAATACCCCCATCTCGGCATTTGGCTAGGGAGGCGAAGTGCTCTAAGATCTTCCGGGTGTGTGGTGGGACCTCCATGTCGAGCCCTTGGGTATGTCCCCTATTCTTTTTCCTTAGTCATTTGGCTTGCGAGAGAGAAGTAGGTGTGTGATCGCCCATTCCCCAAGGGTGAAGTCCACAGAGACTGAGTTTTTGGTTTCAACATTGATTAATTGAGATTAAATTATGCCTAAGTTCATCTACAAACAATACATTTGAAATTGAAAATGCTTTGTTACCTATAGTGCTGATTCCAAGAATGTGTCCTTTGTTATTGTCCCAGAACGTCACCATGCCCCCTTCTTTTTCTCCAGGCTAAGGAACTTGTCTTTATCTACTGTCATGTGCTTGGAACACCCAGATTCCAAGTACCACACGTTCTCCTTGTCCTTTGCGTGCTAACACACCTAAAAAGAAGATGAGGGTAAAGATCTGGTTACCCAAGTTGTCCCACTCATGCGATAGGTAGAAGACTTTGGTAGCCAGACTTGTATAGTTTTATTGGCACCTTTCTGCAGACACGAGCCAGATATGTGACCAAACCTTTGAAAGTTTGCACACAAGGTATAAGCAGTGGATGCTATCTTAATAGTGTTCTTAACGCTCGTGCTTGAGGATGGGGGATAGCCTTTCAGAAATATCGACCTTATTTGGTGATTTTCTATAATTCGTCTTAGGATTAGCTTGAGAGTGATTTCCGCTCGGTGGTAGCGTTGGAATTACGTATCCTAGTCCAAACTTTCCAAATCCATGACATTGTGCACCCAACAACATATTCAGAGATTTTTGTCCAATTAAAAATTTTTGGACATCACAGTTAAGATCATGGATCCTCGCCTTTAGGGCTGTGTTTTCAGTGACTAACATTAAGCACCAATTGGAGAATTGTTATTTACCTTCTTATATCTTATCAAGAGACATTTCAAGTCTTTTCTCCAAGACATTCCTTTCATTGGTGAGATTGTTTGTTTTCAACGATGCCTTGGAGAGACTTGGTTTTAGCCCTTCGATCGTTGTCATCGAGTGAGGACACTCTAGGCACTCAATCGTTTCTTTGCCGCATTTTATCAATTCACACTTTAAAATTTCTAAGTTTTTTTTTTGATTTTCTTGTTTTCATTTCTAGTTGACCTTTTCTTAAGTATAACACTATCTAACTTATCACATATATGTTCATAAATTTCAAGAAGTTCATTATAAGAAGGTGGGGTTACCTCAGTGTCGCTCTGAACACTGGACTCATCTTCAGACTCATCCCGATTCCTCCCCATGATGCACAGATTTGCCTCATCTTCACTACTTGAGTCGGAGGTGCTTGACTTGTCTAATCCATCCTCTTCCCATGTTAGTGCCTTTAACACCTTATTTCCTTTGTGTCAGCTCAATTTCTCCTTTTCCTCCTTTTGGAGCCTTTGACATTCCCTCTTTATGTGTCCAGGCTTGTGACAGTGGTAGCACTCGGTGTACAACCCCGTATTCGCGAAGAGTGGGCCCAAAACAAGGCAAACCCGTTTTTAAGCTTTTTGGAGATTTTGCACTCTCGGTGGCCAATTCTGGTCCTGGCTTGGAAACATACTAGTAGGGGGAGAAACTATTTCTCCCCCCAAGGCACTCTTGAGAAGTCGGTCAAGCCACCTAAGCCGCCTCAGCCCGGCCTCAGGCCGCCTAAGCCGCATCAGCCCAACCGCAGGCCGCCCAAGTCGTCTCTCCAGACCACCGCCTCTCCCAGGCCGCCGTCTCGCCAAGGAGGCCAGCTCGCCAGGCCGCAGCTCGCCTTGCCCCAGCTCGCCAGGTCGCAGCTCGCCTTGCCCCGTCTCGCCAGACCGCCGCCTCGCCCAAGCCGCCGTCTCGCCAAGGAGGCCAGCTCGCCAGGTCGCAGCTCGCCTTGCCCCGTCTCGCCAGGCCGCAGCTCGCCTTGCCCCGTCTCGCCAGACCGCCGCCTCGCCCAGGCTGCCGTCTCGCCAAGGAGGCCAGCTTGTCAGGCCGCAGCTCGCCTTGCCCCAGCTCGTCAGGCCGCAGCTCGCCTTGCCGCAGCTCGCAGGCCGCCCCCGCTCGCAGGCTGCCAGCTCGCCAGGCCGCAGCTCGCGTTGTCGCAGCTCGCAGGCCGCCCCCGCTCGCAGGCCGCCAGCTCGCCTAGCCTTCTCGCCCTTGCCCCCCCTGCTTTTACTGTCTTGCCCTCGGGGGGATTACCCCTTTACCCCCCGGCGCGGCGGTTTCCTATTGGCCCGAGACCTTTTGGCCGTAGGGGTATTTTGGTCATTTTTGGCCCAAGGGATTTGGAAAACTATAAATAGACCCCCTTGGGTGTCTTGGAGAGGGGGCTTTTCTTAGTTTTCTCCTCCCTTAGCTTCTTCTTGGTAGAGTTGAGAGAGCTCTTCAAGGCACCCTAGCTCGAGCATTGGCTAGGGAGGGGAAGTGCTCAGGTAGCCTTTCGGGTGTGAGGTGGGACCTCCGCGCTAGAGCCGAGGGTCTGTTCCTAGCTTCTTGATCCTTTGGTCCGTGACGTTCTCTTGAGTGTAGTAGGTGTGAGGTCACCCCTTTCTAGGGACCCCGAACTCCACAGAGACCAAGTTTTTGGTTTCAACACTTTGGTGCGGTGAGCGTGGAGAGTGACCAGCACAGAAGATCTCGGGAGAGTGTCATGATGGGAGGTCAAGGAGGTAGTGATGATCTCGGCGAGCTCCCCAACCCAGGACCCTTTGTAGGGAGGCAAGAGTTCATGGCCTCCATCCAGGGCATCATGGAGATGTTGCGAAGCATTGCTCCTCAGGGTGGCAGCTCCACCCCGACCCCCCAAGAGCTAGCTCCCCCCTCGACGAGTCGACTCCCAGGGGTCTAGGCGAGATGACCCCAACAGGGGGAGAAGGAAGTGTCCCAGGGAGAAGGCCCGGGAAGGAGAGGATGGGAGATGGGGTCGAGCGAGACCTCACCGGCCGGGAGCTGTTCTCCAGCCCGGCGAGTGCCAACCTCCCAGGCGAGCAGGTCGCGCGAGTGGAGGTGGCGAGACCACCCCTTAGGGGGTCACCCTTCAGCGAGCTGATCATCTCAGCTCTCGTTCCCGAGGGGTTCAGAGAGCCAGACATGGCTTACTATACAGGGAAGGATGACCCCGTCCAGCATCTGCAGTGGTTCGAGGATGTCGTCTCCATCAGACCGATGACGGATGCCTTCAAGTGTCGCCTCTTTGCGATCACGCTGAAGGAGAAGGCAAGGGACTGGTTCCATCAACTCCCTCCGAGGTCGATCTATGGGTTCAAGGACTTGAGCCGAAGCTTCCAGCTCCGCTTCTCCACCTCCAAGAAGCGGAAGAGGAGTCCTGAGTCCATCTTCTTGATAAGGCAGGGGGCCGAAGAGTCGCTGGCCCGCTACGTAGACAGGTTCCAAGAGGAGATCTTGGAGGTCCAGGAGATGCCAGGGTATGCTCTCCAGATGGCCTTCACCGTTGGGCTGAAGGAGGGCTTCTTCAAGATGAGCTTGACCCGGAAGGCCCCCCTTTCCTTCGAGGAGCTGATGGAAAGGGCGGCAGAGGAGATTGCCATGGAGGCAGCCAACCCGGCATTTGTCAAGAGGTTGGAAAAGTTGACGGAGGTGGAGTCAAAGGAGCAGGGTGGCTCAAGGCATCAGAAAGGAAGAAGAAGAGAGGAGCAGAGAGCTCAGGGGTTCCAAGGACAGGAGGGTCCGGAACCAGGCTGGAGGCAGCAGGGAGGACCTGCTCAAGGTCCGGGAAGAGCTCTCATCCAAGGAGGGGGGAACTTTCATGGGGGCCAAGGGAGGTATAACTTCCAGAGGCAAGCCCCAAGGCAGCTCTTACCCCCGTCGCAGCAAGCCTTGGCGATAGGAGGGGGAAGAGGTAACAGGAGAGAACGCCCGGCCCGCCGAAAGAGGGGAGAAAGAGCATTACTGTACTGTGACTTCCACCAGGTGGAGGGACATGCCACGGCTACCTGCCCCGAGTTCTTGTAAGTGAGGGGCGCGAGAGGCCATGCGCAGCCGCAGCTGCCGGTGCGGGTAGAAGAGGTTCTACCCGGAGAAGGGGGTGATGATATATACGAGGACCGGGTCGACGTGGGAACCCGAGGTGGTATAGGAGTGATCCACGGTGGAGTGGGGGTTGAGGCCACTCGGAAGGCAAGCCTCCATGTCATGTACCGAAGGAGCGTTGCCTCAACCTCCCAGACCCCGCCCCCAGAGGAAAAGATCACCTTCTCGGTGAAGGACCTACCAGATCATGAGGATCCATTTTGCGATGCGCTGGTCATCCAGACGGCCATCGAAGGCTACACCATCTCCCGGATCTTGGTTGACAACGGGAGTTCCGTCAACGTTGTTTTCAAGAAGGCGTTTGACGAGATGAAGGTGGAGCCACGGAGGGTGTTGGCCTCAGACGGACCCCTGTTCGGATTCTCAGGGGAGAGAAAGGAGGTCGAGGGTGGAGTGGAGCTCCAAGTAAAATTGGGAGGAGTCTCGAGGAACTGCCGGTTCGTCATTGTTGACGCTCCAAGCAGCTACAACGCCATCTTCGGAAGACCCCTCATCAGCGCCTTCCGTTGCGTGCCGTCTTCATTCCACCAATGCCTCTGTTGAAGTTGATGATCGGGCGGTCTGTCTTGGCGGGTTGAAGACCGTGCGGTCTGGCGGTTTGACTCGCCAGCTTGTAAACCGGCGGTCTAGCGATCTTCTCAGGCGACCTATCTGCTTCTCTTGTTGTAGCTGTGCGGTTAGTCCTTCTGTCTAACCGCGCGGCTTGTGCGGTTTACTTTGTACAGTCCGCTTAGCTTGTAAATTTTTAGTCCCACATCTCTTATTTGTATTCTCTCATCTCTCCTCCATTCTATATAAGGGAGGGCATACCTTTGTAATAGTTATCTTTTTTGGATAATAAAATTTCAATTATTCAAAAGCTTATCCGCTTGTTCTCTCTTTTCGCTACTTTCTAACATGGTATCAGAGGGCACGGTCATTTCCTCATGATTCTGTGCGCTCTCTGTTGTTCGCGGCTTGTTTTCTGCTTCCTGCGACCTGTTTCGCGACTTGCCTTCTCTTCTGTCCGCTGCCCTGTTCGCGCGGCTTGTTTCTGTCCGCTGCCCTGTTCGCGCGGCTTGCTTCTTCTTGGTTCTCTTCTCCTACTGCTATTCGTCGCAACGACCTGTTTCCTTGTCGCCGCGCTCCTTGTTCTTTCTTGCCTCTCCGACTTCCTAGTCGTTGCGGCCTTGTCTCTACCCGCTGCGGACTTCTTCTCCCTGTCCGCTTCTGCTTTCCCCTTTTCCGCTTGTCTCTATACTCGCGGTTTGCTGCTGTGATCTGCCTGACCGTGCGGGTTGTTCCTATCTCACCTGCATCTTGGTCGCGGTCACCTGCTCTTCTCCTCTCTTCTGTTCGCTCGGCCTTTTCAGTCCGCGCGACCTCTTCCCCGCTGTGCCTTGTTTTGCTTCCTAGCCGCTCGTGTTCGCGCGGCTTCTTCCCTTTAACCTGCTGCGGTTTCACGCGGGTTGCTCTCTTTTCCTCTCCCCGCGCCTTTCTCTCTGTTCGCGCAAATTCTTCCTTGTTTGAGCGGCCTCTCTGCCTTTCTTCCTTTAGCCGCTCCTGCTTGTTAGTCGCCGCGACCTCCTGGTTCAGTCGCGCGGCTTGTGCTCTGCACCTTGGTCGTGGCCCTTCTTGCCGCTGGTGTGCTGTCACCGAGACCGCTGCAGTTTCTTCTTCCTCCCTTCATGGATTTCATATCCTCCTCCAAGCCATTCGCCTCGGTTATCACGTCTTCTGGTCGTGCACACGTTGTTACTCAGGGCAAATAGCTAATCGACACTGGTGCTACGAATCATATGACCGGCCATCTCCCATGTTTCTCTCTCCTAGAAAAACATGCTCGCTTGCCCCCGGTTATTCTCGCTGATGGCTCTTCATCACCAGTCCATGGAACAGGGATAGTTCATGTCACTCCGTCTCTTCACTTGGCGGATACTCTATACGTGCCCCAGTTCCCGTGCAACTTATTATCTGTTACCTCTCTTTGCAAGCAATTACAGTGTTCCGTCACATTTACTTCTACTTCTTGCTCTTTTCAGGATCCGGACTCCCAACGGACGATTGCTACTGGGACTGAGAGTGGCGGCTTATACTTCCTGGACAACATTTCTGCTTTTTCCACCTTCTCCTCCACCTCCACAGATCTTCTCCAATGGCATCTCCGCCTTGGTCATGCTCCTCCCCGTCTTCTTCATCAACTTCTGCCCCACCTTCCTCCTCAAAGTCCTCCGCTCAACTGTGAGGCCTGTCAGCTTGGCAAGCATCACCGCTCCTCCTTCCCTCCAAAGCACGTTCGTAGCTCTACCCGTCCATTTGATCTTATCCACTCTGATATCTGGGGTCCTTCTCCTACACGTACCATTGGTCGGGGTAGTTCCTATTTTGTCACGTTCATTGATGATTTCTCTCGATGTACGTGGGTGTATCTATTAAAAGATCGCTCCGAATTATTCTCTGTATGGACATCCTTCTATCTCATGATCAAAACTCAGTTTGGTGTTTCTATCCAAGTTTTTCGATCTGATAATGCCCAAGAATATCTCAGTCGTGACTTCTCTACATTCTGCATGCAAAATGGGATTCTTCATCAAACTAGTTGTGTCTATACTTCACAACAAAATGGTGTGGCCGAACGCAAAAACCGTCACCTCCTCGATGTCGCTCGCACCTTGATGACCCAGATGCATGTTCCTCGCTCCTATTGGGGCTATGCTGTTCTCCTTGCCTGCTACCTCATCAATCGCATTCCCTCCACGGTTCTCCGCGGCCAAACCCCGTTCTCCATTTTGTATCCGGGCAAGGAGCCATTTCCTCTTCCTCTCCAAATCTTTGGATGCACTGCCTTTGTGCATACCCCTTCTGCCACCCGTAATAAGCTCTCCCCTCGCTCCACCAAATGTGTCTTTCTGGGGTACTCCCACCACTCAGAAAGGCTACTGTTGCTTTGATCCCTCCTTCGTAAGCAGTTCGTCTCTGCTGACGTCACCTTCTTCGAGAATACCTCCTACTTATCGGATGACTCCTCTCCTCTTCTCCCAGCTTCTGACTCTCCTGCCGTTCCCTTCGTTCCCTCGCCTCCTACTACACCGTCTCCACTCCCTCCTCTTCCTCCACCTCTCTCTCTCCCTTATCCACCACCCTCTCCCTCATCTCCGCTGCCGTCGCTCTCTTCTCCCGGGCCAGCTTTCTCTACCACGGATGCTCCGGATGCCGCGGGCCCGGCTGACCTGGATCTTCCTATAGCTCTTCGCAAAGGGGTGCGGACGTGTACCCTACACCCCCTTGCTGCTGTTGTTTCCTATGATCGTCTTACCCCTTCTCGCAGGGCTTTTGCACTGGCTATCTCTGCCACTGCCACACCCCGCTCCTATCAGGAGGCCCTTGCTATTCCTCACTGGAAGATGGCCATGGATGAGGAAATGGCGACCCTCACTGAGCGGGGTACCTGGACTCTTATTCCTCCTCCCTTCGGTACTGATGTTGTTGGCTGTCGCTGGGTCTTTGTGGTCAAATTTAGCCCAGACGGCACTATGGATCGGTATAAGGCTCGCCTTGTTGCTAAGGGCTTTACTCAGACCTATGGGGTTGATTACTTTGACACCTTCTCCCCTGTGGCTCGTCTCAGCACTATCCGGGTTCTTCTCTCTGTGGCCGTCAATCGGGATTGGCCGATTTCTCAGCTGGACGTCAAGAATGCCTTCCTTTATGGTGATCTTCATGAGGCCGTTTACATGGAGCAACCTCCTGGGTATGTTGCTCAGGGGGAGACACGAGTATGCCGGCTGCAGAAGGCAATTTATGGCCTCAAGCAGAGTCCTCGAGCTTGGTTTGACAAGTTCAGCGGCATTGTGGCGGCTGTTGGTTTTGTGCGAAGCTCTGCTGATCATTCTCTCTTTATTCGCAAAACTCCTTCTGGGCTGGTTGTTCTTGCCGTATACGTCGATGATATTCTTCTCACTGGCGATGACCAGGAAGGGGTAGCCCTGACAAAGCGACATCTTCGCCAACATCTGATCACTAAAGATATGGGCTCTCCAAAGTACTTTCTGGGGATCGAACTCTCTCGGAAGCCCGACTCCTTAGTTCTCTCTCAGCGTAAGTATGCCCTTGATCTTTTAAAAGAGGCAGGATTAACTGGAGCAAAACCTGCCCGATGCCCCATGGCTACTGGGGAGGACAAAACCTGGACAGATGATTCGCCTCCTCTTTCAGATAGTTCGCGGTACAGGCGTCTGGTTGGTAAGCTCATATATCTCACAGTGACCAGACCTGACATTTCCTATGCTGTGGGCAAGGTGAGTCAATTCATGCAAGCGCCTAGGGAGTGTCATCTACAGTCCGCCTTGCGGATCTTGGAGTATGTCAAAGCAGCGCCTGGAAAAGGATTACTTTTTCAGAAGAATGGTCATCTGAGGATTGAAGCCTACTCAGATGCAAGTTATGCTGATGACAAAGGGGATCGCAAGTCAACCTCAGGTTTTTGCACCTTTGTTGGGGGAAATCTGGTGAGCTGGAAGAGCAAGAAGCAGTCTGTTATCTCCAGGTCCAGTGCAGAAGCTGAGTATCGCAGTATGGCGTCAACCACTTGTGAGTTGAAATGGTTGCGGGCTCTCATGCTAGATTTAGTAGAGGTGTACAACCATCCTCTACCTATGTTCTGTGATAACAAGGCCGCCATATACATCTCCAAAAATCCAGTATTCCATGAAAGAACAAAGCACATTGAGGTTGACTGCCATTTCATTCGTGAAGAGATTTTAAAAGAACAAATTTGCACTCCGTTTGTCACGTCTGATAAAGAGCTGGCTGACATCTTCACCAAGCCAGTTTCCGCCTCGTTTCTGCATGTTTGCGACAAGCTGGGCATGATTGATATATATACTCCAGCTTGAGGGGGAGTGTTGAAGTTGATGACCGGGCGGTCTGTCTTGGCGGGTTGAAGACCGCGCGGTCTGGCGGTTTGACTCGCCGGCTTGTAAACCGGGCGGTCTAGCGATCTTCTCAGGCGACCTATCTGCTTCTCTTATTGTAGTCGTGCGGTTAGTCCTTCTGTCTAACCGCGCGGCTTGTGCGGTTTACTTTGTACAGTCCGCTTAGCTTGTAAATTTTTAGTCCCACATCTCTTATTTGTATTCTCTCATCTCTCCTCCATTCTATATAAGGGAGGGCATACCTTTGTAATAGTTATCTTTTTTGGATAATAAAATTTCAATTATTCAAAAGCTTATCCACTTGTTCTCTCTTTTCGCTACTTTCTAACAGCCTCAAGTTCAGCTCAGGAGGGATCCAGGTCAGAGTCAAGGGAGACTCCAGGATGGCAAGGCAGTGCTATGTCACGGCCGTCAACACCATCTCTTGGTTGGCCAAGGCGGAGGAGATGGAGAAGATCATGGAGAGCCTGAGCAGGATGAAAGTGTCCGGCGAGCAGGAAGCGGATGAGGACCATCGGGCCCAGACCCCCTGAGGAAGCCTCGCCCCGGCAGGATCCTGTATGTATCTTACCTTGTAATGAGTCTAACCCCCGACCAACTGAGCCGGGGGGATCATGTAACCCATCTATTTTCCCCGTTTGAGGATGTAGGATTTGGTATGGTTTGATTGTGTAGCTCAAGTCCTTTGCTCCGATGACGATTCCGCCGCCAGGCTCCCTCTAGCTGGCTGGGTAGGTTGATCTCTCGTGGTAGCCCAAGTCCTTTTCTCCGATGATGATTCCGCCGCCAGGCTCCCACTAGCTGGCTGGGTAGGTTGATCTCTCGTGGTAGCCCAAGTCCTTTGCTTCGATGACGATTCCGCCGCCAGGCTCCCACTAGCTGGCTGGGTAGGTTGATCTCTCGTGGTAGCCTAAGTCCTTTGCTCCGATGACGATTCCGCCGCCAGGCTCCCTCTAGCTGGCTGGGTAGGTTAATCTCTCGTGGTAGCCCAAGTCCTTTGCTCCGATGACGATTCCGCCGCCAGGCTCCCTCTAGCTGGCTGGGTAGGTTGATCTCTCGTGGTAGCCCAAGTCCTTTGCTCCGATGACGATTCCGCCGCCAGGCTCCCACTAGCTGGCTGGGTAGGTTGATCTCTCGTGGTAGCCTAAGTCATTTGCTCCGATGACGATTCCGCCGCCAGGCTCCTTCTAGCTGGCTGGGTAGGTTGATCTCTCGTGGTAGCCCAAGTCCTTTACTCCGATGACGATTCCGCCGCCAGGCTCCCTCTAGCTGGCTGGGTAGGTTGATCTCTCGTGGTAGCCCAAGTCCTTTGCTCCGATGACGATTCCGCCGCCAGGCTCCCACTAGCTGGCTGGGTAGGTTGATCTCTCGTGGTAGCCTAAGTCCTTTGCTCCGATGACGATTCCGCCTCCATGCTCCCACTAGCTGGCTGGGCAGGTTGATCTCTCGTGGTAGCCCAAGTTCTTTGCTCTGATGACGATTCTGCCGCCAGGCTCCCACTACCTGTCTGGGCAGGTTGATCTCTCGTGGTAGCCCAAGTCCTTTGCTCCGATGACGATTCCGCCGCCAGGCTCCCACTAGCTGGCTGGGTAGGTTGATCTCTCGTAGTAGCCTAAGTCCTTTGCTCTGATGACGATTTCGCTGCCAGGCTCCCACTAGCTGGCAGGGTCAGTGGTACCTATCATGGATGTTGGGTACATTGGTCAAATGTACCTGATTTGAAGAAGCTTCACCCCAACTCAATGATATACATCATAATGTATTTGATGTATGTTTGAGTTACTTGTGCAGGTTAAGAAAGTACTGGACTGAAGCAAAAAGTTTCTAAGTCCATGTGTCGACACCCAGAGGGAAAGTGTCGACACTTAAGAAAGCTTGTGTCGACATCCAGACAAGCAGTGTCGACACTTGGAGTCATTGTGTCGACACCTGGGATACAGAGTCGACACCAGACAGAAAGTGTCGACACTTGGAGCTGTGTCGACACTCAGTGAAGAAAAGTGCAGACAGAAAGTGTTGACACAAGGAGCTGTGTCGACACTCAGTGAAGCTGTGTCTACACCAGAAAGTGTCGACACTTGGAGCTGTGTCGACACTCAGCAAAAGTCTGCAGAGTCTAAGTACAAGTGTCGACACTCAACATAATGTGTCGACACTATGCAGAAGAGTCAGCACTTGAAGTAAGTGTCGACACTCAACACAATGTGTCGACACTCAACAGAAGAGTCAGCATTTGAAGTATGTGTCGACATCCAGAACAATGTGTCGACACACAGCTGAAGACTCAACACTGGAAGAAAGTGTCGACACATGGAGCTGTGTCGACACTTAGCAAAGAACATAAAGAACAACAAATTATTTTAAGTACAAGTGTCGACACTATGGTAATGTGTCGACACTCAGCTGAAGTCTCAACAACAAGAAGGTGTGTTGACACAAGGAGCTGTGTCGACACTCAGCAAGATTCAACATAGAAGACTATGTGTCGACACCAAGAAGCAGTGTCGACACTTGACAGATTCAACACAAGAAGATGTGTCGACACAAAGGACATGTGTCGACACATAGAAGAATTCAGCAAAAGCTAGAAGAACAAGTACTTGTGTCGACACTCAATTTCAGTGTCGACACATGCAGAAGAATCTGTGTCGAGACATACAAGGAGTTGTGTCGACACCTTGTAGACTTGTGTCGACACTTACACAACATGTGTCGACACTTGGACTATAAGTGTCGACACTTAAAGACAGAAAGTCTCGATACTTTCAGACAGTTAGAGAATTTCAAGAAGTGACTGGATGATTTGACAGCTGCCGTTCCAGCCGGTCTACAGCACCTGTCAGAGATATCAGAAGTCAGTTATGGACCGGTCCAGCCGGTTACCATGAAGAAAGCCTTTAAATAGGCACCTATAGTTTACAGAAACTGTTGTTCAGAGTTGTTCAAAGTTGTTGAAAGTGGTTAAGAGTTGTTGAAGTAATTATTGATGTAATAAAAAGAGAATCAACACAAGAAGATCTTGCAGTTCAAGTGCAGATCTAAGAAGTTGGAGAGAGAGGGCTCCATCCAAGAAATCAGCCTTTGGAACTAGGCTGAGAAGAAGGATTCAGATTCAGTCTGGATCTTAAGTGGCAGAGGTCAAGGAACAACTGCAGAGGATTCAGCCTTATTCAGTTCTACTCAAGAAGCTTTGAAGAAAGCTAAGTCAGGGTGAATCCAGCTGAGTTCTTCCAAGAACTCATCAAGAATCTCTCAACTCCCCTCCTTTAATTCTGAGTTGTAGAGTTATTATTTGTATTACATTTTTAACTTGTAGGATCCATTGGATCTGAGTGAATTGTAAGCCTGTATTTATAAAGACTGAGGGTAGGGCTTGTTAGCCTGAGTGTAGGAGATAGAGATCTCTGAGTGTAGGCCTTGTTGGCTGAGTGTAGGCCTTGGTTGGCTGAGTGTAGGCCTTGATTGGCTGAGTGTAGGCTTTGGGATAAAGCTGAGTTGTAAGGCTTTGGGCCTGAGGTAGGAACCAATTAGGGTTCTGAGACAGTGGAGAAGTTTCGCCGAATCTAGTACACTGCTAGATAGGCGAAGGGGGAAAGTGGATGTACCCATATCTTGGGGAACCACTATAAAACACTGTGTGCTGTGCTGTGATTGTGCTGTGGATTAACTGTGTATATTTTGTTATTGCTGTTTGCTGTGCAAAAGTAGTTTGAAAACTGTGATATAACTGTTTGGCTGTCAACAAAATTAGAAAAGGATTAGGTCACCTATTTACCCCCCCCCCCCCCTCTAGGTGTTTAGGTACCATATCTTTCAAGTGGTATCAGAGGGAGGTTCCTCAAAACAAGGACTAACAGTCTGAGGAGATCCTGTTTGGCAGATTCAGTGTAAGGCATTACACAGTTTCAAGAAAATCAAGAAAATCAAGAAACATGGGTTCTTATGAGAATCACAAGGAATTGGGTTCCATGAAATTACCCATATGCAGAAAGGAGATCTTTGGGATCTGGAAAGAAAGGGTAAGGCTATTTATGGAAGCCTCTGACCCTAGAATCTACATCACAGTTAAGGAAGGGCCTTATGTGTCAATGAAGATTTCAGTATTGGATGCAAACCAGAGAACTCCAAAGGATTTCTCTGAGATGACTAAGGATGAAATTGTCCTGGCCACCATGGACAAGAGGGCACAAAACATAATAGTGAGTGCCATTGATGATGCAACTTTTCAGAACTTAATTCACTGTAAAACAGCAAAAGAAATGTGGGATACCCTCATTGTCTATATGGAAGGTTCTGAAGAAGTTAGGCAAGATAGGAAGTCTTTGCTAAATCAGGAGTATGAAAGCTTTAGGCAAGGAAAGGGTGATAGCATCACTGAGTGCTATAAGAAATTTTACAGAATAGTTAATGAACTCATGTCTTATGGAAGAGAGTTCAGTAACTATGAACTAAATGACAAGTTCCTAAGGTCCCTAACCAAAGATTGGGACACCAAGATCTGTGCCATAAGAGAAATGGCTAAGTTGGGGGAAATTCCTCCTCCCACACTGTTTGGCAAGCTATTGTCTTATGAAATGCAGTTAACAGTGAGAAAAGAGGAGGAGAAATCAACAAGGACTGAGCACAAAGAAAGAACTGCTGCTTTCAAAATAGAAGTTCCCAGAAAGTGCAGGAACAAGTCTTCAACTCCACCTCCAGAGGTAGTTGAATCAGAGTCTGATGAGTCTATCAGCACAAAGTCTAAGAGCAGTGAAAGTGATGAAGACTTTGCTGCTTTCACTAGACACTTTCAGAAGTTTTTGAAAAAGAAACAGTGGAGGGCAAGGCCTTCTACATCAAAGGAAAGGAAGACTCTTATCAGAAAAAGAGGTCTTCAAAGAATGACAAGAAAAGGACAAAATCAAGCAAGGCAACAGGTTCAAAGATTGTTTGATATTGCTGCAATAGACAGGGCCATGTTATTGCAGATTGTCCAGAGAAGAGAAAGGAATCTGGTGACAGGAAAAAGACTCACTTCAAAGGGAAGAAAGAAAAGTCTTTTGTTGCTAAGAAGGAGAAGACTCTATCAGATATCTCTTCTTCAGAAACTGAGTCTGAGGCTGAAGCCTACATAGGGCTGTTTGCTGAAGAAGAAGAGGAAGAATTCATGCAGATCTTGGAGTCAATTTATGAACAAGAAGACAGTCATTGCCAAGGACTAATGGCTTTGACAGACAGTGCCAAAATCCTGGAGCAGCCAGGACCCAGTCAGGTACTAAGTTCAAGTTTAAATTCAGGTTCTTGTTCTAGTTCAGATTCAGATTTTTCTTCATCAAGTAATGAGAATATATCTGAGTCTGAGGAAGATATTCATCAGCTTATAGATGAATATAAGGTACTGTTGCAAGCTTACAAGAAAAGCAAGACCCTAGCCAAAAGTCAGGCAAAGGAAATTGCTGATCTTAAAGCTGCTGCAACAGATTTTGAGAAGCAATTTGATCAAAAACTGAATGAGGTAGCCAGGCTGAAACACATTACTGTGATTCAGATGGGAACTATCACCTATAAGAATGATCAAATTAAGAGACTGGAGATCAATCTTCAGAAAGAGAGAGAGCTTGTTGCTAGGTTTTCAAAACCTAAATCAGTGCTACCCTTAATTGATGAATTTGTTCATCATAAAGGCAAGGCTGGGCTGGGTTTTGTTAGACCTGCAGGGACTGAGCAGTCCAAGTATAAGTCCAATGGCAAAGCCCCAACATTCAACAAGCCTGCTGTAGTCAAGACAGCCAAGGCAGTACCTAAGCAAAGGTACAATAAATTTGAATGTTGGTGCTGTGGGTTGCAAAGTTGGCCATTTTGCAGTAGACTGTTGGCACAATGTGAGTGCCAAAGTGAGTTCCAAACTACCTGTTGGAAAGCCAGTAGGTAGGTTTGTCAAATTGCAAACTAACAATCACCAAGGACCCAAGAATACTTTGGTTTCTAAGGTTCATTAATTTGTGTTTGCAGGTGAGTCCAAGTGGCCATACCCCTACATGGTACTTGGACAGTGGATGTTCCAGACATATGACTGGAACTAGGGGACTACTGAAGGACTACATTCCAATCAAAAATGGTCCTAAAGTGACCTTTGGTGGTTCTGAAAAAGGAATCATCAAAGGGTTTTGGTAACATTTCTTCAAACTTAGTTACCATTACTCAAGTGGCTTATGTTAAAGGGTTGAAAACAACCTAATAAGTATATGTCAATTAATCCTTTATGATTGTATTGATTAATCTCGTCTTGCTTGTTCTAGTTCGAGCAATTTTATAGAAAGACATGTTCTCTCTTTGGTATTTCTAACTAAGAAATGTTCCGCTTAGAAAATTATGATTAAACTTGTCTTCTTGTTTGTACATACTGCACGTTTTAGCTTCTTAATTGACAAGAGGCTAACTGACCAGAAGTTTTCACAGCAATCTTCACAAGAGTAGAGTGAGTTTA